>CM075069.1:68491090-69091090 GCA_037428765.1 Rubia yunnanensis | reverse complement strand
CATGCTTCAAGCAATCACATATATCACATATTGATGGAGTCACGAGTACACTCGCTGTCCTTGAAACGAATGAGTCTCGTCGTAGACATCGTTCCCTAGAATAAAACCATCGAAGATAATTTTAACAAGTAAAATTACCTCAGAGTCACACAAAGCCCGAAGGACTATCACCGACAAAGACAGAGAAAGACGATAATACTCAAGTTTAGAAGTAAGGAGGAACTTGAGAATGGTGCGAGGTTTCTGTCTGACATAGAGGCTCTATTTATATATGTCTAAGAAACCCTATGGAAAGATACGTGGAAGATCCGATTCCCGTAATCAGAGAAAATATTCTCTAACCACCAAATATTTTACAAATATTTGAATAGATTATGGAAAGATAAGAATATCATATTTTATATGATTAACCGCGTATCAAATCTCATATATTCCACACTTGATTATGAGAATATTTGTTACGCGGTTTGGGCTTTCTAGAGATTTCCACACGATCCAAATGCATTTTAGACAGTAAAAAATTACAGAAAACTTAGTACGTGCGAATGAATTTCCGCCTAAGTTTCCATTCTCATGGTGACTCTTTGAGCATCCATATCTCATTCACCCTTTATCCGTTTTGAGAGTTTAAACCGTCGATTTTATAGTACTCGCAAAGGAGAATCCAAAAACGATGCCCACTGACTCTAATTCAGTTCGAGCCGAACTCAAAACGAAACCCAAAAATTAACGAAATTCAACTTATTTTACAATTATTTTCCAACAAGAAAGAGCGACTATTATTTACTCACACATAATTTTAACCAACCAACCAACAATGAAGAACTACTATGACAGTTTTCTACTACTAAGATCATTGCCAAAAAAAACACACTAGTTACCCTTCTTTTTCTTCATTGTAATAATAGTATATACCCTCTCCGTTTTAAAATTATTGACATATTTACATTTTTAAAGTCAAACTTGATAAATTTTGACCATAAATTTAAATTAATATATGTGTAATAAAAATATCATATGAAATGTTGTTAGATTCATGTTAAAATCTATATTCTAAATATCAATTTTTTATGCGAAAGTTTTATATGTAACTAAAAACATTGATGGTCAAACATAATCAGTGAAAATCGTGAAAATTGTAAATAAGACAATAATTATGGGACGAAGGGAGTATGTTACTAAATATGACCATCATTATTAACCTTCATAATACTTTCGATGCTATAATCATTTCTAGTCTGAATAACATAACCAAGATTCCACCATACCTTCCCCTCTTGATCCCCCTCCTCCTCCAGCAACATTATCCAATGGATTAGCGGACGATGAAAAGCTGTTCATCTTTCCGTTGGTTGCAACAATATTCATCCTCGGCGGCATGTCCCAGTGGGCCGGATTGTTGTTGTTGGACGTGGTTTGATCGGAAGAAATGAGGCTCGGAAGCCCAGTGCCCAGGGAACTAGCATTTCTTACATGTCCGAACTGATCTGTATTCACTCCTCCAACTCTGAGATGGTTGTTGAAGTGATTGGGTGCATTTGCAGTCGGCAGTTGGAAGTTAGTATGATGATCAAGGTCGACCATAGAAGAAGCAAGAAAGGGGTGTGGGGTTTTCTGAGGAAAAGGTCTAGCGAGGTAAGAAGGGGTTTGTGAAGAATCTAAGGGATTAGATCTCAAGCTGGATGGCGTAGCAGTGGCGTAAAGATCAAGTCTCTGAGTACTAAGTCGAGAAAAGGGTGAGGGGGATGGAAATGGAGGCGCCCGGATGCCGGTGAACTCCTGAACCATGGCCCGAAAGTTATTGGTATCAGTGGTCAGCACGGTGGTTGGAGCACGCCTGGATGCCCTGGTTCGCTTCTTCGGGTTGCGTCTCGTTGGAGGAATCACAGACGGAGCCGGTTCGGCAGCAGTGAAGAAGGGCTGCGGATTTGATGATTGAGATATATTGATCATGTGGTGCGGTGGATCGGATGTCAGGGTTTTGGACCATGCCATGCCGAGATTTAGAGGTGGTGAAATGGTTTCCAAGTAGTTGGATACAGGGTCAAAGTTTGTGGGGTCACTCGCCTGGAAGCCGCCTTGGTTGATTGCCCGCCTTTTGTTACTGTTGCTGCTGATGAGAGCTGCCGTGCCGGCGCGTGAATCATAGTCTTCGTAACTGCTTGACGACTGAGAACTTCCAGAATCCATCTGTGCCTTTTCTCAAGGCAAGGCCCGAGAGATAGAGAGAGAGAGAATATTCCGGTCTCTCACTTAAATAGAACCAAGACCATGGGCAAAACGCTTTAAACTATTCTCTCAATCAAAAAGTACGATGCAAATATACCCGTGTGTATGGTATGAAGCTCTGATCTGGGGTGGGGAGGGTGGGGGCAGCCGTGTAAATAGTCGAGTTGTTTCGTGGATGGATAACGGTCCAATTGCGATGCTACTCCTACTACTGACTACTGCTGAATTTTAACCAATAACCAATTGCAAATGCGGAGAAACAAACAAACGCAAATCAGAATCACATGGGTGATGATTAATGGAATACATTTTGGCTTTAAAGTGGTATAAACAATTGGGATAATTTATCACCCAACTAGAAGAATGATTTGGATTAAAAATTCACTCTTTTCTCTTTAGAAACATGCCTCCCTCCGCTAGAGTTTTAGAGTTGTGCTGCCTTGCATTGCAACATCTGTAAACACATATCGGCCTCTCAAGTTTTGATCGAATCGCACCAGCAAACCCCACTGCATCCTAGGCCGTGGACGTAATCAAGAGGTACACTAAACTGTCTCTCATGGCTCACGAATGGAATACAGTAAAAACTGATGATCTCCACCATGCCAGTAAGCGATGTATATAGATATATATCTGCAACCTTGGTGGGGAGGGTTTTTGCATCAAGAAGAATTCCAATGGATCAAATCGTGGTAAGTTTGAGTGTTGTCCACAGAGACCAGGGGAATTAAAGGAAAGTTTCATGCAATTCACACACAACCATTATGAAGTGCGCGTGTGTGTGTTGGGAATAGAAAAGTAGGGGGTTTTGTTTGAGTAATTTAACTAACAACTAGACATCATGCAAAAGCAAAACGATGAAAATATGATATTAACTAGTCTTTGGGGCATTTGTGTAATATATTTTACCTTTTGACTTGATCTTCGATTCATATTCATATGATCACAATTCGACTAACATATGCTTTATCATACAATGTGGAGAGGTTGATTCATCGATAACTCTCACGATGACTAATATCCCGGTTCTGCCCCCTTGTCAAACCCTCACCTCCTCCGGATATAACTAGAGGTGTGCTGTCAGTGTCCACCTCTAACCCTCACTTTCGTGTTTAATAAACCCGATCCCAATGCATAGTAAATTTTATACGTGAGTAGCATGACTCACTGGGACGTCTGCAGTGAACACCCACTCTACGGCGCATCATGTATAACCATGAGCATTAGTATCTCATATGCATTGATTACCCTCTAAGAGTTTATCCAACCTAGTTTGCCACAAACATAAGAAAATGACTTGAAGAAATAGGCTTGGCCCCCAACAAGATTAATAAGATGCTCGGCAGTATGTGGTAAGGTCACTCCTGTAGCGTTCATATCCGAACCCAATTGAGTCCTCTAGCCTAATTCAATCAGATAACCAACAACCATACATAGTTGTCACTGCTAAACACGACCTTTACATAGACATTTGACCAAACCCAACAAAAATACAAAATAATCCAGGGTTCATTCCTGAGCCTAGCGCTAAATAATGCAATAATCTCAATTAGTTGTATAAACTAACATTTATCATGCATCATAAACATTAAAGTCAATGAACAATGATAATAAAGTCAATAGGTAGATGAATCTAATAATCTCACAAATCGTTCGTAAAACATGTTTGAAAATGCTCCCAAAAAAGTAAACTACTATGAACTAATCAAACTCATAATAAATTTGGGTTTGAGAGACATAAATGCTAGGAAAATAAATGAAGGAAGAGAGAAAAACCCTACAGAAGTGTTCTAGATCCGCCTCCTCTCTTTGTCCAATCACTACTGGAAAATAGGTACATTGGCACCGGAACATATGTACCGGTGCCGAAATACCGGTACTAAAAATATCATTAGCAACGGTATGAACATCTGAACAAAGAAGTACCGGTTCCTTTTTTATTTACAGCACCGGTAACCAACATACTGGTGCTCAATACCGGTGTGTTAGAGAGAATCTTACAAATAAGATAAATTTGAGCACCGGTTATGCACGTAGCGGTGCATATAATCTGTTATAGGGAAAAAATATCGTGGAAAGTAGGAAAATTTTAGTACCGGTTTGATTTTTCATCGTAGAAACTGTAACGGAACCAGTGCTATAGGTACAAAACTAAGATTTGGCCAATAGTGTAATTTAACCATTATGTTATACAAGATTTCTCTTTTCAATTTTGGGGATGTTCCATTTATCCAATCATGTCCAAATTGCATAGTTGTGAACTTAAGTTAAGAAATTTCAGTACGGAATTACCAATTTTGGTTTTCGAAAATTCCAAGATTCATGGAAGTACCTAAGTGCAAAAGCAAAAAGTTCGCTCGGATGTCCAAATTAAAATCCGCTAGAATGCAGTGCTACATTATGAATCTGTTAAGTATATGTCAAGACTTAATAAAAAATTTTGTTAATATTTCTTGAAAATATATTACCAATAATTGTCCGTGTTAGAACTTCTTAACTTTTTAGTCATCTATAACGCATATACTAGCGCTTTATAAATTTTCACTAAAACTTACTTTTCTATTTCTTAACTTCAATTAACCCAAGAATACCTAATATGAAATAATTTTGATTAAAAATGACGGTTTAATGCAATTTTGGGAAATAGTTCAATTTTAGAAAATTTACGTACGAATCCATTTCGGGGACCCATCATACATAATTTCTAAACACGGGAAAGACAAAATGTACAATTGATTGCTTATCAATCCAATTGTTTAAATACATTAACCAGAAAAACTAACCCACGTTACTGGTTAGTGGATATAAATTGTGAGGTGAAATTACTAATTTTAGAAAGCCTAAAACTGGCATCAGCACCGGTATGAAAGATACCAGTGCTACAAACTTAGAAAAAATTTCTTACCTTTCCTCTCTGTTGCCAAAATTGTTTTCTAAAGCAGCCTTGGGCAGCTGCTTCAACTGATATGAGAACCGGTTCAGATGCTTTTAGCACTGGTTTGTGTATCGGTGCTTGGTACTTTGAAATCTTTTTTTTCTCCTTTCCTTTATGTCTCTAAAAGCAATTCTAAAGCAATCTCAGGCATTTTCTTTAACTAATTTAAGCATCGGTTTGGATGCTTTTAGCACCGGTTTTTTTACCGGTGCTTGGTACTTAGAAAATTTTTCCCTTTTCTCTCTGTTTCTAAAATAAATTCTAAAGCAGTCTCAGACAACCGTGTTAACTAATTTAAGCACCGATTTGGATGCCTTTAGCACCGGTTTTTTGTACAGGTGTTTGGTACTTAGAAAATTTTCATTCAGCTTTGCTTTCGGGATCCAAAATTTTCATTCAGTTTTGCTTCAGCTCACATTTACTAAAAGATCAGTGTAGGGCAGCCGTGTAAATAGTTGAGTTATTTCGTGGATGGATAACAGTCCAATTGCAGTACTACTCCCACTGGCTACTGCTGAATTATAACCAATTAATCAATTGCAAATGCGAAGCAACAAACAAACGCAAATCAGAATCACATGGGTGATGATTAACGGAATACATTTAATCCGGTGTACTATATAAAAGGAATACTTGGAAATGGCACGCTTGTGTCAACCGTCGTCAGGGGCATAGTGGTCATTTCCCAGGTGCCCTTCAATGTGCTCTCAAGTGGCCGCCCAAAATGACATCGTTTTGGGCACCAATTTTAGCCTCTTGTGCGTCTCATTTGTCAAAAGTTGTAGCGCCTCCATGTGCGGTTGCATGTGCTGCCAGGTGGCCGACGAAAATGATGCCGTTGTGGGTACCCCTTCGAGCACACGAGACACAACCCCTTCGAGCCCATGCAGCATATACCCATTTCAGGGCACGAAGCACTGCCCTTTTGAAGGATCGATGCACTACCACTTCGAGGCCACGAAACAACCCCATCGAGGGCATGCGATACTACCCCTTCGAGACCACGATGCACAACCCCTTCGAGGCTAGAACACTACCCCTTCAAGTCCACGACACTACCTCTTTGAGGCCACGGTACTACCCCTTGGAGGCCACGAGCCACCACCCCTTTGAGCCCACAAGGCACTACCCCTTCGAGGCCACGAGACAAAATCCCTTCGATGACACAATTCACTGCCCCTTCGAGGCCACCAGGAACAGCCCCTTCGTGGCCACAAGACCCATTCGAGCGCACGAGACATTACCCCGTTCGAGCCCATGAGGCACTACCCCTTCGAGGGCACGAGAAAAAACCCCTTTGAGCCCACGAGGCATTACCCCTTCGAGGCCACGGTGCACTACCCCTTCGAGGTCACGGTACTACCCCTTCGAGGCCACAAGCCACCACCCCTTCGAGCCCAGAATGAACAAATCCTTCTAGCCAAGAATAAAATACCACTTCAAACCCACGAGGCATTACCCCTTCGAGCCCACGAGGCACTACCCCTTCGAGGTTCACACGCTAGCTCTCAGCCCTTCGAGGGCACGAGATAAGACCCCTTCGAGGGCACGAGATACGACCCCTTCGAGGGCACGAGATAAGACCCCTTCGAGGGCATGAGCCATTACCCCTTCGAGGGAATGAGCTATTACCCCTTTGAGGCACATGAGACACAACCCCTTCGAGCCTACGAAGCATGTACCGATTCGAGGGAACGAAGCACTACCCATTCGAGGCCACGCAACAACCCCTTTGTGGGCATGAGACACTACCCCTTCAAGACCACGATGCACAACCCCTTCGATGCAATGGCACTAACCCCTTCATGACCACAACACTACCTCTTCGAGGAAACGGGGCACTACCCCCTTCGAGCCCATGCGGCACTACCCCTTCAAGGGCATGAGACAAAACCCCTTTGAGCCCACGAGGCACTACCCCTTCGAGGCCACGACACTACCCCTTCGAGACCACGACACTACCTCTTTGAGGCCATGGTACTACCCCTAGGAGGCCATGATCCACCACCCCTTCGAACCCAGAATGAACAACTCCTTGGACCCGAGAATAAAAAACCCCTTCGAGCCCACGAGGCACTACCCCCTTGTGGCCACGAGACAAAACCCCTAGAATGACACGATTCACTGCCCCTTTGAGGCCACGAGGCACAGCCCCTTCAAGGCCACAAGACCCATTCGAGCGCACGAGACACTACCCCCTTCGAGCCCACGAGGCACTACCCCTTCGAGGGCACGAGAAAAAACCCCTTTGATCCCACGAGGCACTACCCCTTTAAGGCCACAGTGCACTACTCCTTCGAGGTCACGGTACTACCCCTTCGAGACCACGAGCCATCACCCCTTCGAGCCCAGAATGAACAACTCCTTGAGCCAAGAATAAAAAACCCCTTCGAGCCCACGAGGCACTAACCCTTTGAGGCCATGAGAAAAAACTCCTTCGATTGCACAATTCACTGCCCCTTTGAGGCCACGGGGCACAGCTTCTTCGATGCCACAAGACCCATTCGAGCGCCATGAGACACTACCCCCTTCGAGGCCACAAGGAACTTCCCCTTCGAGGGCACGATGCACTTCCCCTTTGTGATCACAAGATAAGACCCCTTCGAGGCCATTAGCCATTACCCCTTCGATCCCACGAGGCACTACTACTTCGAGGCCATGAGGCACTACCCCTTCGAGAACACGAGTACCTACCCCTTCGAGGCCACAAAATGACCCCATTGTCCACGGCCATTCGAGACCACGAGATAAGACCCCTTCGAGGGCAACAGTCAAGACTCTTTCGAGCCCAGCCTTCGAGGGTACGATGCACTACCCCTTTGAGGGCATAAGGCAGTACCCCTTCGAGGCCACGATGCACTACACCTTCAACACCACGACACTATCCCTTCGAGGGCACAATGCACTGCCCCTTCGAGGTCACGAGATAAGACCCCTTTGAGATCACGAGGCACTACCCCTTCGAGCCCACGAGGGATGGAGTCTTCAGTCCTCGAAGGGGTCTAGCTCTCATCCCTTTGAGGCTACGAGATAAGACCCCTCTGAGGGCATGAGCCATTACCCCCTTCGAGGCACACGAGACACAACCCCTTCGAGCCCATGAAGCATATACCCATTCGAGGGCACGAAGCACTGCCCCCTCGAGGCCACGAAACAACCCCTTCAAGGGCATGCGACACTACCCCTTCGAGACCACAATGCACAACCCTTTCGAGGCCACGACACTACCCCTTCAAGACCACGAAACTACCTCTTCGAGGCCACAAGGAACGACCCCCTTCAAGCCCACGAGGCACTACCCCTTGGAGGGCACGAGGTAAAACTCCTTTGAGCCTACGAGGCACTACCCGTTCGAGGCAACGACACTACCCCTTCGAAACCATGACACTACCTCTTCAAGGCCACAATATTACCTCTTCGAGCCCACGAGGCCACGGTAGTACCCCTTCGAGGCCACGATTCACTACCCCTTCGAGGCCATGAGCCATTACCCCTTCGATCCTACGAGGACCTTCCCCTTCGAGGCCACAAAATGACTCCATCGAGTCTACAGCCCTTCGAGACCCTGAGCTAAGACCTCTTCGAGGGCAACAGACAAGACCCTTTCGAGCCCATAAGCCACCACCCCTTCGAGCCCAGAATGAACAACTCTTTTGAGGGCACGATGCACTACCCCTTCGAGGCCACGATGCACTACACCTTCAATGCCACGACACTACCCCTTCGTGGGCACAATACACTGCCCGTTCGAGGTCACGAGATGAGACCCCTTCGAGATAATGAGGCACTACCCCTTCAAGCCCACGAGGGATGGAGTCTTCAGTCCTCGAAGGGGTCTAGCTCTTAGACCTCGAAGGGATGGAATCTTCAGTCCTCGAAGGCCAACTCCTTGGAACCATCCCATCGAGGCCAAGATGTTACCCCTTCGAGCCCATGATACTACCCCTTTGAATGCACGAGAGACTACCCCTTCGAGCACACGGGACACAACCCCTTCGAGCACACAAGACACAACCCCCTTCGAGCCCATGAAGCATATACCCATTTGAGGGCACGAAGCACTGCCTCTTCGAGGGAACGATGCACTACCCCTTCGAGGGCATGCGACACTACCCCTTCGAGACCACGGTGCACTACCCTTTAAGTCCATGACACTACCCCTTCGAGTCCACGACACTTCCTCTTCGAGGCCACGGTACTAACCCTTGGAGGCCACGAGCCACCACCCCTTAGAGCCCAGAATGAACAACTCCTTGGAGCCAAGAATAAAAAAAACCCTTCGAGCCCACGAGGCACTACCCCTTCGAGGCCACAACACTACCCCTTCAAGGACATGATTCACTGCCCCTCCGAGGCCACGAGGCACAGCCCTTTCGAGGCCATAAGACCCATTCAAGCGCACGAGACACTACCCCCTTCGAGCCCATGAGACACTACCCCTTCGAGGGCACGAGACTAAACCCATTTGAGCCTACGAGGCACTACCCCTTCGAGGCCACGATGCACTATCCCTTCGAGGGCACGGTGCACTACCCCTCCAAAGTCACTGTACTACCCCTTCGAGGCCACGAGCCACCACCCCTTCGATCCCAGAATGAATAACTCCTTGGAGCCAAGAATAAAAAACCCCTTCGAGCTAACGAGGCACTACCCCTTCGAGGCCACGAGACAAAACCCCTTCGATGAAACCATTCACTGCCCCTTCGAGGCTATGAGGCACAGCCCCTTCAAGGCCACAAGACCCATTCGAGCGCCAGGAGACACTACCCCCTTCAAGGCCATAAGGCACTTCCCCTTCGAGGGCACATGGCACTTCCCTTTGAGGTTATGAAATAAGACCCCTTCGAGGCCACGAGCCATTACCCCTTCGATCCTATGAGGCACTACTACTTTGAGGCCCTGAGGCACTACCCCTTCGGGAACATGAGGACCTGCCCCTTCGAGGCCACAAAATGACCCCATCGAGTCCACGACCCTTCGAGACCACGAGATAAGATCCCTTCGAGGGCAATGAACAAGACCCCTTCGAGCCCATAAGCCACCACCCCTTCGAGCCCAGAATGAACAACTACTTCAAGGGCACGATACACTATCCCTTCGAGGGCACAATGCACTGCCCCTTCGAGGGGTACATTTATAGCTTCAATTACAACTCTTTTAAAATTCCTATACAATTTATATAATTTTTTATCAAGCTCACCGCGAAGGGGTGGAGTCTTCAGCCCTCGAAGGGGTCTAGCTCCCAGCCCTCGAAGGGGTGGAGTCTTCAGCCCTCGAAGGGGTGGAGTCTTCAGCCCTCGATGGGGTCTAGCTCTCAGCCCTCGAAAGAGTGGAGTCTTCAGCCCTCAAAGGAGTGGAGTCTTCAGCCCTCGAAAGGGTGTAGTCTTCAGCCCTCGAAGTAGTCTAGCACTTCAACCCTCGAAGGGGTGGAGTCATCATTCCTCGTAGAGTCTTCAGCCCTCGAAGGGGTGGAGTCTACAACCCTCGAAGGGGTAGAGTCTTCAGCCCTCGAAGGGATCTAGCTCTCAGCCCTCGAAGGGGTCTAGCTCTCAGCCCTCGAAGGGATGGAGTCTTCAGCCCACGAAGGGGTCTAGCTCCCAGCCCTCGAATGGGTGGAGTCTTCAGTCCTCGAAGGGGTCTAGCTCTCAGCCCACGAAGGTTTGGAGTCTTCATTCCTCGAAGGGATGGATTATTCAGCCCTCGAAGGGGTCTAGCTCTCAGCCCTTGAAGGGGTGGAGTCTTCAGTCCTCGAAGGGAATGAGTCTTCAGCCCTCGAAGGGGTCTACCTCCTAGCCCTTAAATGGGTGGAGTCTTCCACCCTCGAAGGGGTGGAGTCTTCAGTCCTCGAAGGGGTCTAGCTCCCAGCCCTCGAATAGGTGGATTCTTTAACCCTCGAAGGGGTGGAGTCTTCAGCCCTCGAAGGGGTCTAGCTCCCAGCCCTCGAATGGGTGGAGTCTTTAACCCTCGAATGGGTGGAGTCTTCAGCCCTCGAAGGGGTCTAGCTCCCAGCCCTCGAATGGGTGGAGTTTTTAGCCCTCGAAGGGGTCTAACTCTCAGCCCTCGAAGGGTTGGATTCTTCATGCCTCGAAGGGGTCTAGCTCTCAGTCCTCGAAGGGTTGGAGTCTTTAGCCATTGAAGGGGTCTAGTTCTCATCCCTCGAAGGGGTCGAGCTCTCAGTCCTTGAAGGGATAGAATCTTCATTCCTCAAAGCAATAGAGGTACCCATTCGAGATGTGAACTTCCAGCTGGAGAACCTTCACATCTCGAATCGGTACCTCTCGAACCCCTCCTCTTTAACCCTCTCCACCTGAACCTTCACCTCTCACCATCTCCACGCTTCAATTACATGTATAATTGGTAAATTTATAGCTTCAATAACAACTCTTTTAACATTCCTATACAATTTCTATAAATTGTTATCAAGCTCACCGCGCAACGCGCAGTGCAGCCACATCTTGTTCATGGGAAAAGTTTTACTTTAACGTGGTATAAACAATTGGGGTAATTTATCACCAAACTAGAAGAATGATTTGGGTTAAAAAGTTACTCTTTTCTCTCAAGAAACATGCCTCTCTCCGCTAGAGTCTTAGAGTTGTGCTGCCTTGCATTGCAACATCTGTAAACACTGATCGGCTTCTCAAGTTCTGCTTGAATTGCACAAGCAAACACCACTGCATCCTAGTCGTGGACGTGATTGAGAAGATGTACACTAAATTGCCTCTCACGGCTCACAGATAGAAAACTGGAAAAATTGATGATCATCACCATGCTAGGAAACGATGTACATAGTATATATCTGTAGCCTTGGTGGGGATGGTTTTGGAAGAAGAATTCCAGTGGATCAAATTGTGGCAAGTTTGAGTGTTGTCCACAAAGACCAGGGGAATTAAAGGAACGTTTCACGCAATCCACACACAAGCGTTACGAAGTGTTTGTGTGTGTGTGTTGGGAATAGAAAAGTAGGGGGTTTTGTTTGAGTAATTTAACTAACAACTATACAACATGCAAAAGCACAACGATGAAAATATGATATTAACTACTCTTTGGTGCATTTGTGTAATATATTTTATCTTTAGACTTGATCTTCGATTTATATTCATATAATCATAATTCGACTAACATATGCATTATCATACAATGTAGAGAGGTTGATTCATCCATAACTCTCACTATAACTAATATCCTGGTTCTGTACCCTCGTCAAACTCTCACCTCCACTGGATATAGCTAGAGGTGTGTTGTCACTCACTACCACAGAGACCACATCTAGCAGCGATTTTCAAAACCGGTGCTAAAAATATAATAGCACCGATTTTTTTAAATTTTAACACCGATTTTTAAAAACTGGTACCAAATTTTACAATAGCACCGGTTTTGGAAAACATTATCACCGATTTTTGTAAAATATGCATCAATTTTAAAAACCGGTACTAAAACTTAAAAATAAGCATCGGTTTTGGAAGAATATAGCACCTGTTTTAAAAACCGGTGCTAAAAATTTTAAAAATTCATTTTTCTCGCCAACAAAATTGCCAAAATGTTTTTAAACAACACTGGGTTTTGGAAAAATTAGCACCGGGTTTTAAAAATCGGGGCAAAATATTTTTAAAATTTTATCTTCCCGCCTAAAAATTGCAAAACAAATCAAAATAGCACCGGTTTTAAAAGAGGTGCTAAAAATTTTAAAATTCATTTTTCCAGCCAAAGAAATCGCCAAAAAAATTTAAAATTCAATCTTCCCGCCAAAAACTTCTAAATATTTGCTGAAAATTTTTAAAGTTCAATTTTTCCGCCAAAGAATTCAAAATATTCGCCAAAAAACTTTAAAAAAATTCGCCAAGAATTTCAAATAATCTTCCTAGAAATTTCATGGGCAGGGAGCAACTGGGCTGCAGCTCTAATTTTTTTTTAAACGTTCAAAATCATTCACTTCTTTTGTTGACTTTAACTAATAACTAAGTTAAGTTAAATTAATCAACGATCAACCTTCACTGACCTAATATATACAAATAAAAATAAAATTTATTTACATTAACTAATTAACATTCAACCCTTAATTGATTTAGTATACATAAATACAACTTTAACTAGTTAACGGTCAAACTTAACTTAATTTTCAATATATAAACACTAATAACTAGGCTGACTTTAACTAATCAACGGTCAAACTATACTTGCCTTTCAATATATAAACACTAATAACAAAGTTGACTTTAACTAATTAACGGCCAAACTTTATTTGAATTAGTTTATAACAAATACTAATAAAAATGTTTGACTTTGTCTAATCAACGGTCAAACCTTACTTGACTTTCTATATATAAATACTAGTGACTAAGTTGACTTTAACTAATCAATGGTCAACCTTTATTTGAATTAGTATATAATGAATACTAATAAAATGGTTGACTTTAACTAATCAACGGTCAAACCTTACTTGACTTTCTATATATATAAATACTAGTGACTAAGTTGACTTCAACTAATCAATGGTCAAACTTTACTTGACTCTCTCTATATAGAGACATAAGTGACTAAGCTGAAAGAAGAAGGATGAAGTCCTTTCCAGCACATCGGAGTCTTCTTCTTCTCGTTCCTCACTCACGGATCTTCGTTTCTGGTGACGAATCCAACACTCTTGTTGGATTCCTCATCGGGATTCTCCCATAGGATGGTTTGTAGCAGTTCTCAGAGTTGAGAAATTCGAATCTGGGTTTCTCTTTTTTGGAGTTTTAAAGTTCAAATCTTGAACTTTTTGGAGGAAGATCGGACTTTCGATCTTGGATTTCAAAAAACCATAGCTTCTTTATGGGTTTTCTGGGAAGAAGACTTTCTTTTTAATCTTGAAGATTGGAGCTTTTTGGTTCTTGAAGTTCGTATCTTCAACTTTTGGAACTTTGATTTCGAAGACCCATAGCTTAACTATGGGTGTTCTTGGAAGAAGACCTGCTCACCGGTCTTGAAAATTTGAGCTTTTTGGTTGAAGAGGAAGACGATTGCAAAGATCTGTTTTCCGATCTTAAATAGAGAATTTTATTTTTTGGATGAACACTTATGGAGGAGGACAGAGGAGGACATCGCAACACGGCGGATTCGGCGACCACAGAATACCATCTATCATTGTCCCAAGTAAGTTTCACCTCTCGCTAGTAACTATACTGTGATTAAAGAATTTGTGTACGAATTTTTATGGAGTTCCTTTTTGGAAAAAATCTGGGCTGTATTGGAGTGGATTGGTGTGGATTGATGTGAATGTTTATGAAAATCTGCACGGGTTGTATGTCATATTCTGTTGATAGTGGATAGTTTTTATGTAGTCATGAAGAGATGGGAGTAGTGATAAATTGAGGCGTAAAACTTTAGAATTTGGGGGAGTTCATTACGGAATTTAGGAGAGGTAAAACTTGGGTTCAAATCCCAGGAAATCTCCGGCCCTGCTTGTGTTAAACGGTCAACTACCGGCCTTGCTTGTGTTCAAACCTTGGGCTACCTCCGGCCTAGCTTGTGTTCAGATCCCGGGCACCGGTCTTGCTAGTGTTTAGATCCCAGAAAAACTACCGACCTTGCTTTTGCTTGTGTCTAGAACCCAGTCAACCCCCCGGCCTTGCTTCTGTTTAGATAGCAGTTACCATCCCGACCTTGCTTGTGTTCAAATCCTGGTCACTCCCCGGCCTTGTTTGCTAGTTTTAAAGCTGAAACTCTGACCAAATTGATATGTTTTATGCCAAAATTTTAGAACTATTTCCTCCTTCATAAACATACATATGGAACTCTTAATTTTGGGTGCCCCAATGTTATTGTTGGATGGGGTTCATACATTGGGATTAGTCGGATTCAAGAAAGATGTTAGGAGAGATTTTGCTTTGTGTTGGTTGAATAAAGCCCTTGTGGCGGCCGACCATGGTGATTCAATTTAATCGGAATCATTATGATGATATGCCCAATATACTGTCTTCGTTTTCAATTCCATGATAAAGCCCAGATTAAGAAGAAAGGTGGGAATGGATTTTTCATAATGGGTGGACTATTCAGAGGATGCTGGCTTAAACATTCCCATAATTTGGCCACATAACGGCACCGAAAAAACACGTCCTAGGCGTTAAATCAGATCTGGAAATGACACCCACTTTCAGTGTCGCTGGGTTAAAAAACCTGAAAAAGAATAACTGGGGCAGAGGCACCTTAGGGTTTCGACCCAGTTCATGGCGGCCGGGTCAACTGACCCGCTACGGGAGAAGACCGGATCATTGGTCTTAAACCCTAGCGGTTTGTTCACTCGAATGGGTGTTCGAATGGTGGGCAAAATGATGGAAGGAAAGGTGAAGTCCTCGAAGGGGTGCAATCCTCGAAGGGGTCCAGGCCTCGAAAGGGGGCAGGCCTTGAAGGGGCCCAGTCCTCGAAGGGGTCCAGGCCTGGAAGGGGATCGTTCCCTCGAAGGGGAGCAGGCCTCGAAGTGGTCCAGTCCTAGAAGTGGTCATGGCATCGACGGTGTCCAGGCCTCAAAGGGGATCGCGCCCTCGAAGGGGTCCAGTCCTCCAAGGGGCCCAGGCCTCGAAGGATGCAGTTCTCGTAGGGATTGTGCTCTCAAAGGGATGCAATCCTTGAAGAGGTCGTGTTCTCAAAGGGGTACAGTCCTCGAAGGGCCCGTGTTCTCGAAGGGGTCGTGTTCTCGAAGGGGTCGTGTTCTCGAAGGGGTGCAGTCCTCGAAGGGGTCCAGTTTAAAACCCTTGAGAACTGGAAAAAACCCCCCCTATTTCAGTAGCCTCTCTTCATCTGGCTACAAGGATTTCCCATGTTAGTTGCATGGCCATTCAGGTCGGGTAGGGGGATAATTCATTTTGCGTATGCTAATTAATTAACCCCTTGCTAGTTATCACTTGGAATTGATGATTGCGCTATTTGCCTGCGCTGCACTGAAAGGGTAAAATGGCATCAGGCTGTCCATTTGCCTAAATGGAGAGAACAGTTACACAACCGTTACGCGGGGCGTGCGTAGTAGAAGTCATACCCGGTCTCTTCATCACTAGGAGGTCTATCCGCGGGGAACACCTAGGAGCACCACAGACTACGGTTAATCTGCTCCCAACCCCAAAGACAAACCTCGACACTCATCTAGAGATCGTTATCAAAGGCCAATAACACCTATTTATCTTTATCTTAGAGGTGTACAAGGTAGAAGCGGTGTGACAGCTCTTCCCAGAGAAGGAGACATGCTACTTCATTTGAAGGCCAAGACCACTCTCGGTTTGGAAGACACATGTGGGGAGCAAACCAGCCGGTTCACACTACCGGTTGTATGGATGTTGTATGGATTGAGGGGCTACTAAGTTTGTCCTCATGCCCCTCTATATTTTCATGGATGGTTTCTACAGAGGCCCCAGTCATCACGAAGGGGATAGCATTTTTCTCTCCCGGATGGTTTCTATAGGCCCCTGTCACTATGAAGGGGTTAGCATCTTTTTGCCATCCGGTTATATCATCTAGATAGGGGTAGTTTATTAGGTATCATGTATTAAGGGAGTGGGCCAATGTTCGCACTCCCGTACACACTCACAGTTCTTTTTTATTTACCTTTACCTTCGACTAGTGACTAAGCTGAAGCTGAAGAAAAGAAGGGAGCAGCCCTTACACTGTTCATCGTGGTCACTTTTCTTCAAGTTTCTCCCCTACTTCTCTTCTCCTCCTCCAGCAAGGAATCCGACATTAATGTTGGGTTTCTCGCCGGGCATATTTTAATGTATGGTTTGCTTCCGTTTTCGAAGTTATGAATTCTAGATCTGGGCTTCCTTTTAAAGTTTTCAAGTTCGTATCTTGGAGAAAGATCTAACTTTCGGTCTTGGATTTTGAAAACCTATAACTCGATTATGGGTTTTCTTTGAAGAGGACCTGCTTTCCGGTCTTGTACGCGTTTTCTTTGAAGCTGAGAAATCTGAATCTAGGTTTCTCTCGAAGTTTGTTTTTGGATTATGGAGGAAGATCTGACATTTGATCTTGGATGTTGAAGACCCATACCTCGAGTATGGGTTTCTTCGAAGATGACCTGCTTTTCGGTCTTGAAGATTGGAACTTTTTGGAGGAAGACTCAAACGCACCATGGAGGAAGATGATTTCCAACTCGGACCCAAACCCAGACTCAAATCCGATGCAAAACATAATTGAAGACCTCGTTCCTCAACTTGGGTTGCTGATAGAGTTAGTTTGACGAAGAACTACCACTGTCCCAAGTAAGTTTTCAATTCCCTGCTGCTAGTTCTAGTCCGAACATTCGATGAAATCGAGGATTTGTTTGGTGAATTTGTGTGGATGGCTACAAATTTGTGTGGATGTATATGATAAGTTTGTGTGGAATGTGTGGAACAGATTTGTAAGGAACGCTGTTTGTATGAAACAGAGTATGTAACTCTGTTTTTGTGTGACTTGGTGTGATTTGTATAGAACTTTGTTTTGTGTGGATTACCGTGAAAATGGGTGGATTTGTTTGCTAAATCTGTGTGGAATGTGTGGATTTCTATGGAACTCTGTTTTGTTGAATAAAACTGTGTCGAATTTTTCAGTTTGAACGCAAAGCAGTGATGAATTTTAGGCATAATATTTTATAGCATTTGGGTGCTCTCATTCTGGTAAACATGTGCTCAAATCCCGATTAAGCCCTTGCCGGCCTAGCTTTGCTAGTTTGGATTGTAAAATTCGACCAATTGCAATGCTTTTTATGCCAAAAATCTGATCTATTTTGTTGTCTAATGAACACCCATGTGTGGATCTTTATGGAGTTCTTTTATGGAAAATCTGGGCTAGATTGGTGAGAATAGATGGGGTTGTTTATGAAGAATCTGTGCGGTTTTGAGAGCAACATTATATTGAAAAATGGATAGTTAATATGAAGTTTATTTGAGATTGGGATCAATGATGGGTTTCAGGCATAGAGAGTGTTAGTATTTGGGTGAGTTCTTAACTAATTCGGGTAAACTAGTGTTCAAATCCCGTGTACCGACCAGCCAAGCTTGTGTTCAAATCCCGGCCTGGTCCTCCGGCCTTGCTAATGCCCAGAACCCGTTCACCTTCCGGCCTTGCCTATGTTCAAAACCTGGGGAACTTTCGGCCTTGCAAGTGTTCAAATCCCAGCCATCTCTCCCGGCCTTGCTTGTGTCTAGATCCCGGTAACCTCCCAGCCTCACTTGTGCTCAGAACCTGGACACTATTCGACCTTGTTTACTTGATTGAGTTGGAATTTAGACCAAAAGGCTATGTTCTATGCCAAGAACACAGATTTACTCTTATTCACTTATGAACATTCATACGGAAATCTTGATTTGGGGCATTGGAATATTATTGTTGGATGAGGCACATTTTTTGAGGGCTAGTCGGATTCAAGATGGATGTGACGAGAAGGTTGGTTGAATAGGGCCGTTATCCCCGACGACCGACCATTTTATCGGAATCAATAGTGATGGTATACCTAACATGTTGTACTTGTTTTTCAATTTCATTTGAATGCCCAGATCAATAAAAATGGTGGAGCAGATTCTAGTAATTGGGGGATTTTCTGAACTTTGCCATGTTTCCGGCAACACACCAGCGCTGAAAAAATGCATCCTATGCTAAGACACAAATCTAGCCGCTCGACCTGTCTTAGGCCATCGTCGGGTCATCCAACCCGAGAAAGAAGATACAGGGAAAAGGTCTTGGGTCTTAAACCCTAGCAGCTTGAGGCCTCGAGTGATAGTTCAAGTGGTGAAATAAAGCCTCGAAGAGAGATTCGTGTGATGGATTTTAGCCCTTCGAGTGCTGTGTATTTAAACCCTCGAGGGGTGATTGTTTAACCCTTCGAGTGTTGGATGTATACCTCTCAAAGGGTGGATGTTTAAGCCTCGAATGGTAGTTCGTACTTTGCAGTTTGTGGATTGCCTTCGAGTGCTGAATGTTTATCCTTTCGAGGGTGGCTACTCAAGTGCTGGAGGTATACCTTCTCGAGGGGTGGATGTTTAACCCCTAGAATGGTAGTTCGTGGTTCGTGGATTGACTTCGAGTGATGGATATGTAACCTCTCGAGGGGTGGAAATTTTACTCCTCGAGTGGTGGTTTGTGGTTTGCTAGATGTCTAGCCCCTCGAAGATGTCATAACCCCTCGAGGGGTGGTTTGTGGATTACTCTTGAGGGGTGGTTCGTGGATTTCCCTCGAAGGGTGGTTCGTGGATTTCCCTTGAGGGATGGTTCGTGGATTTCCCTCGAGGGGTGGTTTGTGGATTGCCCTCGAGGGGTGGTTCATGGATTTCCCTCGAAGGGTGGTTCTTGGATTGCCCTCGAAGGTTGGTTTGTGGATTGCCCTCGAGGGTTGGTTCGTGGATTTCCCCCAAGGTGGTGCCAATGGTTCAAGAGGTGGAATGCTTTAGGAGTACATGCGAGACCCTCGAGGGGTGATTCCCTTGTGGATCGATTCCCGTGACCCAATAGGCTTGAGAGGCTGGAGTCTCGAGGACTGATACTTGAGTGGAACGATGATTCAAGGACTGCTTCTTCACGAGGCAGGAGAGTTCAAAATAAAATAATAATAATAATAAATAAAATAAAAAATTCCAGCGGCCTTTCTTCATCTGGCTTCACAGATCTCATACGTTATGTTGCATGGCCATTTAGGCCGGGTAGGGGGTAATTAATTTTGCGTACGCAAATTAATTAAACCCTTGCTAGGTATCACTTGGATTTGATGGTTGCGTTATTTTCCTGCGTTGCACTGAAAAGTGTAAAATGGCATCAGGCTGTCCATTTGCCTAAAATGGAAAGAACGGTTACAAAACCATTACGCGGGATGTGTGCGGTAGAAGTCATACCCAGTCTCTTCATCACAAGGAGGTCTATCCACGGGGAATTCTTTGGAGCACTACAAACTACGGTCAATCTGCTTCCATCCCCAAAGAAAAAACCTCGGCACCCATCCAGAGATCGTTATCGAAGGCCAATAATACCCCTTTATCTTCATCTTAGAGGTGTACATGGTAGAAGCAGTGTGCCAGCACTTCCCGGAGAGGAGGACATACTACTTCATTTGAAGGTCGAGACACTCTCGGCTTGGAACACACCCGTGGGGAGCCAACCACGGCTAAAGAGCTGGTTCACACTACCGGTTGCATGGAGGTTGTATGGAGCGAGGGGCTAGTGAGTTTGTTCTCATGCCCCTCTTTAGTTTCTTGGATGGTTTCCACAGACCCCTGTCACTACAAAAGGGTGAGTATCTTTTGCCACTTGGTTGTATCACCTAGATCAGAGGTAGTTTATTAGGTTTCATGTATTAAGGGAGTGGGCCAATGTTCCCACTCCCGTAGACTGGCACAGTTCCTTTTTATTACCCTTACCTTCAACTAGTGACCAAACTGACTTTAACTAATCACCGGTCAAACTTTACCCGACTTTCAATACATAAACACTAATAGCTAGGTTGACTTTGTCTATTCAACGGTCAGACTTTACTTGACTTTCAATAAATAAACACAAATAACAAAGTTAACTTTAACTAATTAACGGTCAAACTTTATTTGAATTAGTATATAATAAATACTAATAAAATGTTTGACTTTGTCTAATCAACAGTTAAACTTTACTTGACTCTCTCTCTATATAGAAACACTAGATTTTTTGAATTCACTTGATTCCATTCACTTTTCCATTGAATTTCCTATTTCTTTTCTCTCGAAACTACACCTATTTCCTTCATGTCCATTCATTTTTCCTTTCCTTTTCTTCTCGATTCACTCGACTACATTTTTACGGGACGAGGCGGTGGCGGTGGTGGTTGGACGAGGGGTGGTGGTGGCAGGACGAGGTCAAAGGGTGGTGGTGGGACGAGGTCAAGCAGCGGCGGTGTCATGACCAGATCTACCTGTTCGTCCGGTGAAATTGGTGAGGTGGTGAGGTAAGGCGGTGGTGGTCTCGATGTTCAGCGGGGGTGGGTTGGGTAGGATAGGGTTTTAGAGAGGCACCGATATGACGATGTGGTGGCGTAGGGGCACCAGATGTAGTGAGGCGGTGAAGTCAGGCAGCGGCAGTGGTGGCAAGAGAGGCTGATGTGGTTGCGGAATGAGGTGGCGGTGGTGGCAGACTCCAATTTGCTCACCCCCTAAATAGTAAGAACTCATCAATAAGTTCTCAATGTTGCCTCATTCTTTACCTCTGATTCCCTTTATGGAGTTGCTTTTGTTAATTATTTGAGATTTTGGGGTAAAATGTTCGAATGGGGGTGAGATTTTGGCCTTTTAACCATTTTATGCCCTGAATTTTTATAATTACCTCTGAATGATGCTGTAAGTTGAGTACTTGGCATGTTATCTAATGTTCATATTTGTGTCATAATATCATGAGGGTTTAAATTGAAATTTATTTGCTGAAAATTGTGTGGTATTTGTAACTTAATAGTTTAAAATGCTGTCATGAGATAAAGTTTGAGAAGCTATATTCTTTCCATCAAACTTATAGCACACTTGATTATATCATGTTTCACAACGTAAAAGTGTTTATTTGCGAGATTGAACTTACATGGCCTCCCCATAGCAGCACAAGTTGCTTAATTAGTGAGGAAGAATAAGTTCTTTTTAATTGTTAAAATCTTTGTTTGGGATCATGAAGCTGCTGGTGCGAGAATGATACTGTAGATGAGTATCATTTTGGTCATTCTCAAATACTGGCGATGATGACCAACTATTTAATAGCAACCTTTTTCCTATTGTCGAGTTTTTCTTTGTCAACTTACTAATGAAGTGAAGTTTCACAACACGTCAAATCTTTATTTGGTCGTTACTTTCTCCTTTAGGTTTTTCATAAATCAAACAAAGATGTTCACAGTTCTATATTTTAAATTTGTTCAACAGTTTTGTGCTCGATCCTTATGTTACATGTTTGAATTAAACACAATAATGATGTGGGATAAAGGTTTAGTTGTTTTGAAATCTTAGCTTGATTGGTGATTATTATGTTAGTTCTACTGGCCTACAACTAAACTGTTGCATTCTGCTCATAGTGGCGGCACGAGGCGGCGGTGGTGGCAGACTCCATCCAAAATGGTAAGAACTCATCAATAAGTCCTCGATGTTGCCTCATTATTTACCTCTGATTCCCCTTATGGAGTTGCTTTTGTTAATTGTTTGAGATTTTGGGGGAAAATATGCGAATGTGGGTGAATTTTCTAGGGTATGTATTCTTTTTTGAAATTTGCTTGTTTTATTGTGATTTCTAGGCATGTGGAGATGTTAGAAGAAGAAATTTTCTTTTCTTTCTCTGCCCAAATTCATCATTTTTATCTTGATAGTGCCGTACTTATATATTTTTATTGCAAACTTTCCTCATAAACTTAATTGTTGTTTGATCCCCTTTTGAAGTGAATGTGAATAAGTTTGATCTTGTGTTTGTTCATATTGATACAATCATTAGTATTCTTGAGTTTATTTTGCCTCTTCATGCTGATATAGATAAATATTTGGAGGGATATAACTTTGCCGATTCATAAATATGACTTTCTTGTCTTGCCTGCAGCAAGGCCCAGACGAGTGTTTGTTCAACACTATAGAGTCGTGTGCAATTGATGCATGGCTTGATGTGGTGAGCACTCGTCTTCCTTGATGCACCTGAAGTTCTGAACTGAACATGCTTAATTGAATAATTCATTTTTAGGCCGAATTGGTATCAGTCGCTGTTTCAGCATTTCTTGTTTTCTTACTATAACTATCTCATTTGGGAGAAAACTTATTCCCAATTGTACCTTGAATCTTAATGCTAAGTTCAGAACTTCTTTTTCTTTATTTCTAGCATTTTGTATTCCATGGCAATGTTGTTGGCTGATGAAGTAAAGGATTGGTTTTTTCCTTGCAGCATACACACTTTCCCTTTGTCTACTGTGTGGAAAATCTAATCTATAAGGGCTAGAGAACTGAGTGGGCAACATGCTTTGAGAAGTTGAGCTAGGACCCAAACCCTGTTAACGAGTGCTACAAAAAAGGAAGTGGAAAAGAGGTGATTTTCACCTACCTCTTTTATTTTTTTCATTCTGGTTGCCAAATATGCCTTTTCCATGTTCGGGTATGGTAGTATAATCCAATTGCAGGACTTCAAACAACAAAAATTTCAAAATTTTCTCTGATATTTCTTAAACGTAAATTCTTGATACATAATTTTGGGTGCCACATTCAAGCATTCATAGTCAATGTTATATGTTTTGTGCATTTGAAATGAAATCAGTGCTAGTTATCGACTGACTTATAAGGTGTAAATCATGCAAATTTAATTGGTATATGCAGCACAAACAAAGAGCATGCAGCCTCCTCGCAAATACGTCCCATGGCTAACTGTGGATGGACATCCACTTTACGATGTAAGTTCCCAGAATTTTATTATCTTCTAATCTGTGATTCAACGAGTTATGACCGCTATCCTGAGTATCTGTTGGATACTAATATGTGTTACTTGTTATAGATGAATGGATTATGCTTTCTTCAGTCTCTACCGCCTTGGTACTATCACTTGGAATTGGTATATTTGAGGCTACGACAGTGTTCTTTGGATCAGGAGTTTTCTTAGCATGATATATCAACGGTATGGTTTTCTTCTCCATTGTCGGAATTTAGTTGTAATTAGGACCTATACTGAAATGCATCTTTTTTCATAATCTTAATCGTTAAATGTTGGTTTGCTGATGTCCCGGGGTTAGGGTGCCGTGTCGGTGGCGGCGAGATTGATTCCTCTCCAAGGTCTCCGCCGTAATGTTTAGTCCCATAGATTATTAATTTTGTATCAATTTTTTTTTGGTTTTATTTCTATATTATCAATTTTGTGAAATTAATTTTATTATTAAATTAGTATCCTACTAAATTGTTAGTTTTGGGTATTTTTCCCTTACTCTGAAAAAGGTTAAAAAGCCGGTGCTAACGAAAACACCGGTGCTACTGGTTGAAAAATCGGTGCTAACAAAAAAATGGTGCTAAAAGTAGGGGTTTAGCAATAGTTTCATCCAACCGGTGAAACCGTTTCATCGGATACTTAGGCACCTATTTTTTTAACGAAAAAATTGGTGCTTGAACAAAAAAAAAGACCGGTGGTAAAGGGGGACATCCTGTGATAGTGACTATCCACCTCTAACCCTCACTTTCGTGGTTAAAAAACCCGTGAGTAGCATGACTCGCTTGGAACTCTGCAGTGAACACCCACTCTACGATGCACCATGTATAACGTAGAGCATTAGCATCTCATTGATTACTTTCTAAGAGTTTATCCAACCTAGTTTGCCACAAACATCAGGATATAACTTGAAGAATTAGGCTAGGCCCCCAACAAGATTAATAAGATGCTTGAGAGTATGTGGTAAGGTCACTCCCATAGTGTTCATATCCTAACCCATTTGAGTCCTCTAGCCTAATTCAATCAAATAACCAACAACCATACATAGTTGTCACTGCTAAACACGACCTTTACATTGACATTTGACCCAACCCGACAAAAATACAAAATAATCCAGGGTTTATTCTTGAGCCAAACGCTAAATAATGCAATAATATCAATTACTTGTATACACTAGCATTAATCATGCACCATAAACATTAAATTCAAGTAACATTGACAATAAAGTCAATAGGTAGATGAATCTAAGAATCTCACAAATAGTTCGTCAAACATGTTTGAAAATGCTCCCAAAAGAGTAAACTACTCTGAACTAATCAAACTCATAATAAATTTGGGTTTGAGAGAAATAAGTGCTAGAAAAATAAATGGAAGAGAGAAAAACCCTATAGAAATGTTCTAGATCCCCCTCCTCTCTCTGTCCTATCACGACTGAGAAACAGGTACATTTGCCCCGGTCCAGTACCGAAATAACAGTGCTAAAAATATCATTAGAAACGGTATGAACATCTGAACAAAGAAGTACATGTGCTTTTTTTATTTACAGCACCAGTAACCAACATGCTGGTACTCAATACCGGTGCGTTAGGGAGAATAACTTACAAATAAGAAAAATTTGAGCATTAGTAATAGACGTACCGGTGCATATAATCTATTATACGGAAAATATTACGTGGCAAGTAGGAAAATTTTAGCACCAGTTTCATTTTTTGTTGTAGCAACTGTAACGGAACCAGTGCTATAGGTAAAGAACTAAAATTTGGGCAATAATGCAATTTAAGCATTATGTTGTACAAGATTTCTCTTTTCAGTTGTGGGGATGTTCCATTTATCTAATCATGTCCAAATTGCATAGTTCTGAGCTTGAATTATGAAATTTCAATATGGAATTGCCAATTTTGATTTTCGACAATTCGAAGATTCTTGGAGGGACCTAAGTGCAAAAACCAAAAAGTTCGCTCAGGCGTCCAAACTAAAATCCTCTTGAATGTAGTGCTACATTATGAATCCGTAAAGTATATGCCAAGAATTAATCAAAAATTTTATTAATATTTCTTGAAAAAACATTACCAATAATCCTCCCCGTTAGAACTTCTTAACTTTTAGTCGTCTATAGTAAGATAGAATAACACATATATTAACGCTTTATAAATTTTCACTAAAAGTCACTTTTTTTTCTTAACTTCAATTAACCCAAGAATACCTAATATGAAATAAATTCGATAAAAATGACAGTTTAACACAATTTTGTGTAATAGTTGAATTTTAGCAAACTTACACACAGATCCATTTCGGGGACCCGTCATACACAATTTCTGCACACGGGAAAGACAAATCATTACTTATCAATACAATTATATAAATACATTAACCGAAAAAACTATCTAACATTACTCGTCTGTGGATAAAATGTGTGGGGTGAAATTATTAGTTATAGAAAGCTTAAAACTAACATCAGCACCGGTATGAAAGATACCAGTGCTACGAACTTGGAAAACATTTCTCACCTTTCCTCTCTGTTGCTAAAATTGTTTTCTAAAGCAGCCTTGGGCAGCTACTTCAACTGATATGAGAACCGGTTCGGTTGCTTTTAGCACCGGTTTGTGTACTAGTGTTTGGTACTTAGAAAAATAAATTCTCCTTTCCTTTCTGTTTCTAAAAACAAATCTAAAGTAATTTCAGGCAACTACGTTAACTAATTTAAGCACTGGTTCAGATGTTTTTAGCACCGATTTTTGTATCGGTGCTTGGTTCTTAGAAAACTTTTTTCCTTACCTCCATGTTTCTAAAAACAATTCTAAAGACGTTTCAGGCAGCCGCATTAAATATTTTAAGCATCGGTTTGAATGCTTTTAGCACCAATTTTTTATACCAATACTAGATACTTAGAAATTTTTCATTCAGCTTTGCTTCGGCTCACGTTTCCACTAAAAGATCAGTGTGGGGCAGCCGAGTAAATAGTTGAGTTATTTCGTGGATGGATAACGGTCCAATTGCGGTACTACTCCTACTGGCTAATGCTGAATTATAACCAATTAACCAATTGCAAATGCGGAGCAACAAACAAATGCAAATCAGAATCACATGGGTGATGATTAACGGAATGCATTTAATTCGTGGGAAAATTTTGGCTTTAGCGTGGTATAAACAATTGGGATAATTTATCACCCAACTAGATGAATGATTTGGGTTAAAAGTCACTCTTTTCTCTTTAGAAACATGCCTCTCTTCGCTAGAGTTTTAGAGTTGTGCTGCCTTGCATTGCAAAATCTGTAGACACAGATCGGCCTCTCAAGTTCTGCTCTAATTACACCAGGAAACCCCACTGCATCCTAGCCATGGACGTAATCGAGAAGATATACACTAACTTGTCTCTCGCGACTTATGAATAGAAAACTGTAAAAACTGATGATCTTCACCATGTCAAGAAGCGATGTATATAGATATATATATATATACATACATGCATACATACATATATATATATATCTGCAACCTTGGTGGGGAAGGTTTTGGCATGAAGAAGAATTCCAATGGATCAAATCGTGGTAAGTTTGATTGTTGTCCACAGAGACCAAGGGGATCAAAAGGAAGTTTCATGTAATTCACACACAGATGTTACGAAGTGTGTGTTGGGAATAGAAAAATAGGGGGTCTTCTTAGAGTAATTTAACTAACAACTAGACAGCATGTAGAGTTACAACGATGAAAATATGATATTAACTAGTCTTTGGGTCATTTGCGTCACATATTTTACCTTTACATTTGATCTTCGATTCATATTCATATAATCACAATTCGACTAACATATAATTTATCACACAATATGGAGAGGTTGATTCATCGCTAACTCCTAGGATTACTATTATCCCGGTTCTGCCTCCTCGTCAAACTCTCACCTCCACCGGATATATCTGGAGGTGCGCTGTCACTATCCACCTCTACCCTCACTTCCGTGGTTAATAAACCCGGTCCCAATGCATAGTGAATTATATACGTGAGTAGCATGACTCGTTGGGACCTTGGCAGTGAACACCCACTCTACGATGCATCATGTATAACCTAGAGCATTAGTATCTCATTGATTACCCTCTAAGATTTTGTCCGACCTAGTTTGCCACAAGCATAAGGATATGACTTGAAGAATTAGGATAGGCCCCCAACAAGATTAATAAGATGCTCGATAGTATATGGTAAGGTCACTCTCGTAGCATTCATATCCTAACCCAATTGAGACCTCGAGCCTAATTCAATCAAATAACCAACAACCATACATAGTTGTCACTGCTAAACACGACCTTTACATTGCCATTTGACCAAACCCTACAAAAATACAAAATAATCTTGGGCTCATTCCTAAGCCTAGCGCTAAATCATGCAATAATCTCAATTAGTTGTATACACTAACATTAATCATGCTTCATAAATATTAAATTCAATTAACAATGATAATAAAGTCAATAGGTAGATGAATCTAAGAATCTCACTAATCGTTCATCAAACATGTTGAAAATGCTCCCAAAGGAGTAAACTACTCTGAACCAATCAAAGTCATAATAAATTTGGGTTTGAGAGACATAAATGCTAGGAAAATAAATGTAGGAAGAGAGAAAAACCCTACAAAAGTGTTCTAGATCTGCCTCCTCTCTTTGTCCAATCACTACTGGAAAACATGTACATTGACTCCGATACAAATGTACCGGTGCCGAAATACCGATGCTAAAAATATCATTAGCAATGGTATGAACATGTGAATAAATAAGTACCGGTATTTTTTTATTTACAACACTGGTAACCAACATACCAGTGCTCAATACCAGTGCATTACAGAGAATAACTTACAAATAAGATAAATTTGAGCACCGGTAATGCACGTACCAGTGTATATAATCCGTTATATTGAAGAAAAAAAATCACACGGCAAGTAGGAAAATTTTAGCACCAATTTGATTTTTCTTTGTAGCAACTGTAACGGAACCAGTGCTATAGATATAAAACTAAAAGTTGGGCAATAGTGCAATTAAAACATTATGTTGTACAAGATTTCTCTTTGCAATTTTGGGGATGTTCCATATATCCAATCATGTCCAAATTGCATAGTTTTGAACTTGAGTTATGAAATTTTAGTATGGAATTGCCAATTTTTATTTTTGACATTTCCAAGATTCTTGGAGGGACCTAAGTGCAAAAAGCAAAAAGTTCACTCGGACGTCCAAATTAAAATCCGCCCGAATGTAGTGCTAAATTATGAATTGGTAAAGTATATGCAAAGACTTAATAAAAACATTTATTAATATTTCTTGAAAAAACATTACCAATAATCCTCCCCGTTAGAAATTTTTAACTTCTTATCATCTATAGTAAGATAGTATGACACATATACTAGCGCTTTATAATTTTTTATTAAAAGTTACTTTTCTATTTTTTTAACTTCAATTAACCCAAGATTACTTAATATGAAATAAATTTGATTAAAAAAATGCCGGTTTAACGCAATTTTGGGCAATAGTTCAATTTTAGCAAACTTTCGTACGGATCCATTTCGAGGACCTGTCATACACAATTTTTGAACACGGGAAAGACAAAATGCACAATTGATTACTTATAAATCCAATTATTTACATACATTAACCGAAAAAACTATCCAACGTTACTGGTTAGTGGGTAAAAAGTGTGGAGTAAAATTATTAATTTTAGAAAGCTTAAAACTAGCATCAGCCCCGGTATGAAAGATCCTTGGGCAGCTGCTTTAACTGACATGAGAACCGGTTCGGATGCTTTTAGCACCGGTTTGTGTACCCGTGCTTGGTACTTTGAAAATTATATTCTCCTTTCCTTTCTATTTCTAAAAAAAATTCTAAAGAAACCTCAGACATTTGCGTTAACTAATTTAAGCATCAGTTTGGATGCTTTCAGCAACGGTTTTTGTACCGGTGTTTGGTACTTAGAAAACGTTTCTCCTTTTCCCTCTATTTCAAAAAACAATTTTAAAGCAGGCTCAGGTAGCCGCGTTAACAAATTTAAGCACAGGTTTTGATGCTTTTAGCACTAATACTTTGTTCCGGTGCTTGGTACTCAGAAAAATTTCATTCAGCTTTCCAACCGGGTTCCAAAAATTTCATTCAACTTTTCTTCAGCTCACATTTCCCCTAAATGATCAGTGTGGAGCAGCCATGTAAATAGTTGAGATGTTTCGTGGATGGATAATGGTCCAATTGCGGTACCACTCCTACTGGCTATTGGTGAATTATAACTAACTGGGTTGGTAACACCGCGCGTTGCGCAGTGAGCTTGATAATAAATTTTAGAAATATTGTAGGAATGTTGCTACAATATAGGAATGTGAAAAGAGCTGTAATTGCAGTTACAAATGTACCAAATTTACATGTAATTGAAGCTCATAATTAACTCGAGCTATCAAGTAAAGCAACGTACCAATTGAACCTCCACTCAAACTCTTACCTCTTGAATCCTCCACTGGAACCTTCACATGTCGAATCAGCTAATGGAACCTACACCTCTCAAACCCTAATCTCGAACAAGGTCTCTAACCAGGTACGGATTTGAGAGGTGAAGGTTCAGGTGGAGAGGGTTCAAGTGGAGGGGTTTCCAGTGGAGGGGTTGAGAGGAACTGATTCGAGAGGTGAAGGTTCAGTTCTAGGGGGATAGTGATTCGAGAGGTGAAGGTTCAGGTACAGAGGTTGAAGTGGATGGGTTCCACTAGAGGGGTTGGAGAGCTAATATTCGAGAGGTGAAAGTTCAGGTGGAGAGGGTTAAAGTGGAGGGATTTGAGAGGTACCGATTCGAGAGGTGAAGGTTTCAGGTGGAGAGGCTTCAAGTGGAAGGGTTCCAGTGAAGGGGTTCGAGAGGAACCGATTCGAGAGGTGAAGTTCAGGTGGAGAGGGTTAAAGTGGAAGGATTTGAGAGGTATTGATTCGAGAGGTGAAGTTTCCGTTGGAGGGTTCAAGAGGTGAGTGTTTCAGTTGAACCCTCTTCACCTCTCGAATCAGTACCTCTCGAACCCCTCCACTTGAACCCTCTGTACCTTAACCTTCACGTCTGGAATCGGTACCTCTCGAACCCCTCCAATGAAACCCCAAACCTTCACCTCTCAAACCGGTACCTCTCGAACCCCACCAATGGAAACCCTAAGCTTCACCTCTCGAATTGTCCAATGGATCCTTCACCTCTCAAACTCGTACCTCTTGAACCAGTACCTCTCGAACCCACTACCTCTCCAACCCACTACCTCCCGAATTGTCCAATGGAACCTTCACCTCTCGAACCCACCACTCGAGCTCTCACCTCTCGAATCTTCACTGGAACCTTCATCCCTCGAACCTCCAATAGACCTTCACCACTCAAATCCGTACCTCTCGAACCCCTCTACTGGAACCCCTAGAATTGAACCCTCTGTACCTCAACCTTCACCTCTCGAATCGGTACCTCTCGAACCCTTCCAATGGAACCCCTCCATTTGAATCCTCTCCACCTGAACCTTCACCCCTCCAATGGAACCCCTCCACTTGAACCCTGTCCACATGAACCTTCACCTCTCGAATGGGTACCTCTCAAACCCCTCCAATGGAACCTCTAACCTTCACCTCTCGAACCATTACCTCTCGAATTGTCCAATGGAACCTTCACCTCTCAAACAATTACCTCTCGAACTCTCACCTCTCGAATCTCCACTGGAACCTTCACCTCTCGAACCTCCGATGGAACCTTCACCCCTCAAATCCGTACCTCTCGAACCCCGCCACTGGAACCCCTTCACTTGAACCCTATGTACCTCAACCTTCACCTCTCGAATCGGTACCTCTTGAACCCCTCCAATGGAACCTGTAACCTTCACCTCTCTAATTGTCCGATGGAACCATTACCTCTCGAACTCCCCACTCAAACACTCCAATAGGTACCTATCGAACCAGTACAACTGGAACCTCTCCACTAGAACCCCTTTACTGGAACCATCACCTCTCGAATGGGTACCTCTCGAATCCCTCCAATAGACCCCACCACTTGAACCCTCTATACCTCAACCTTCACCTCTCGAATCGGTACCTCTCGAATCCTCCAAGGGAACCCCTCCACCTGAAACCTCTGCACCTCAACCTTCGCCTCTCGAATTGGTACCTCTCGAACCCCTCCAATGGAACCTTCACCTCTCGAATTGTCCAACGAAACCTTCACCTCTCGAACCCTACCTCTCGAACTAGTACCACTCGAACCCACTACCTCTTGAACTCTCTAATGGAACCTTCACCTCTCGAACCATTACCTCTCAAACCACCTACTCAAACACTCACCTCTTGAAACTCCACTGGAATCTTCACCTCTCGAACCTCCAATGGAACCTTCACCACTCGAATTCGTACCTCCACTGGATCCCCTCCACTTGAACCCTCTGTACCTCAACCTTCACCTCTCGAATCAGTACCTCCCGAACCCCTCCAATGGAACTCCTCCACCTGAACCTTAACCTCTTAAATGGGTACCTCCCGAACCTCTCCAATAGAACCCCTAACCTTCACCCCTCAAATTATCCAATGGAACCTTCACCTCTCAAATCCGTACCTCACGAACCAGTATTACCCGAACTCACTACCTCTCGAACCATCCAATGGTATATTATTATTGTTTTTTTAAATGCCCAAAATGACATCATTTTGGGCAGCCACTTGACAGCACATGTAGACGCACATGCTAGGCAGCCTTTTTTTTAAAATGCCCAAAACGACATCATTTTGGGTAGCCACTTGACAGCACCTGTAGATGCACATGGTTAGGCAGCCATTTTTTTAAAATGCCCAAAACGACACCATTTTTGGCAGCCACTTGATAGGACCTACATGGTTAGGCAGCCAAGTGCGTGAACAGGTGCATGGGAATTTACCATTATACCCCTGACGACATTGTGTCAACCATCCGGTTGGCAGGATTTCTTTTAATAAGTACCCTAAGATTAAACAATTGCAAATACTAACACAAATAAGAATCACATGGGTGATGATTAATGGAATACATTTACTTCATGGGAGATTTTTGGCTTTAACGTGGTATAAACAATTGGGATAATTTATCACCCAACTAGAAGAACGATTTGGATTAAAAATTCACTCTTTTCTCTTTAGAAACATGCCTCTCTCCGCTAGAGTTTTAGAGTTGTTCTGCTTTGCATTGCAACATCTGTAAACACAGATCGGCCTCTCAAGTTCTTCTCGAGTCACACCAGCAAACCCCACTGCATCCTAGCCGTGGAAGTAAGCGAGAAGATGTACACTAAATTGTCTCTTACAGCTCACAAATAGAAAACAACAAAAACTGATGATCTTCACCATGCCAGGAAGCGATGTATATAGATATATAACTGCAACCATGGTTGGGAAGGTTTTGGCATCAAGAAGAATTCCAATGGATAAAATCGTGGTAAGTTTGAGTGTTGTCCAAAAAGACCAAGGGGATTAAAGGAAAGTTTCATGCAATTCACACACAGGCGTTACGAAGTGTGTGTGTGTGTGTGTTAGGAATAGAAAAGTAGGAGGTTTTCTTTGCGTAATTTAACTAACAACTAGACAGCATGCAAAAGCATAACGATGAAAATATGATATTAACTAGTCTTTGGGGCATTTGTGTAATATATTTTACCCTTAGACTTGATCTTCGATACATATTCATATGATCACAATTCGACTAACATATGATTTATCACACAATGTGGAGAGGTTGATTCATCGATAACTCTCATGATGACTAATATCCCGGTTCTGGCCCTCGCCAAACTCTCACCTCCTCCGGATATAGCTAGAGGTGCACTATCACTGTCCACCTCTAACCCTCACTTCCGTGGTTAATAAACCTAATCCCAATGCATAGTGAATTATATACGTGAGTAGCATGACCCGCTGTGACCTCTGCAGTGAACACCCACTCTACGGTGCATCATGTATAATCTAGAGCATTTGTATCCCATTGATTACCCTCTAAGAGTTTATCCGACCTAGTTTGCCACAAGCATCAGGATATGACTTGAAGAATTAGGTTAGGCCCCCAACAAGAATAATAAAATGCTCGACAGTATATGGTAAGATCACTCCTGTAGCATTCATATCCTAACCTAATTGAGTCCTCTAGCCTAATTCAATCAAATAAACAACAACCATACATAGTTGTCACTACTAAGCACGACCTTTACATTGACATTTGACCAAACCCGACAAAAATAAAAAATAATCCTGGGTTCATTCTTGAGCCTAGCACTAAATCATGAAATAATCTGAATAAGTTGTATACACTAACATTAATCATGCACCATAAATATTAAATTATAGTAACAATGATAATAAAGTCAATAGGTAGATAATTATAAGAATCTCATAAATCGTTTGTCAAACATATTTGAAAATGCTCCAAAAAGAGTAAACTACTCTAAACTAATCAAACTCATAATAAATTTGGGTTTGAGAGATATTAATGCTAGGAAAATAAATGAAGGAAGAGGAAAAACCCTACAGAAGTGTTCTAGATCCACCTCCTCTCTTTGTCCAATCACTATTGGAAAATAGGTACATTGGCACCGGTACAAATGTACCGGTGCCAAAATACCGTTGCTTAAAATATCAGTAGCAGAGGTATGAACATCTGAACAAAGAAGTACAGGTGCCTTTTTTATTTACAACACTGGTAACCAACCTATCGGTGCTCAATACAGGTGCGTTAGAGAGAATAACTTGCAAATAAGATGAATTTGAGCACAGGTAATGCACGTACCGGTGCATATAACTTGTTATACAAAATAAATCATGCAGTAATTACAAAAGTTTAGCACCATTTTTATTTTTCGTTTTAGCAATTGTAATGGAACCAATGCTATAGGTACAGAACTAAAATTTGGGCAATAGTGCAATTTAAGCATTATGTTGTACAAGATTTCTCTTTTCAATTTTGGGGATGTTCCATTTATCCAATCATGTCCAAATTGCATAGTTGTGAACTTGAGTTATGACATTTCAATATGGAATTACCAATTGTGGTTTTTGACAATTCCAATTCGTGGAGGGACCTTAGTGCAAAAGGCAAAAAGTTCACTCGGGCGTTCAAATTATAATATGCACGAATGTAGTGCTACATTATGAATCCGTAAATTATATCCCAAGACTTAATATAAAAATTATTTAAATTTCTTGAAAAAAACATAACTAATAATCCTCCCCGTTAGAAATTTTTAACTTCTTAATCATCTATAGTAAGATAGTATATTGCATATACTAGTGCTTTATAATTTTTCACTAAAAGTTAATTTTATATTTCTTAACTTCGATTATCCCAAGAATACCTAATATGAAATAAATTCGATTAAAAAATGATGGTTTACGCAGTTTTGGACAATAGTTCAATTTTTAGTAAGCTTAAGTACAGATTCATTTTGGGGACCCGTCATACACAATTTATGAACACGGGAAATACAAAATGTACAATTGATTACTTATCAATCCAATTATTTAAATACATTAACTGAAAAAACTATCCAATGTTACTGGTTAGTGGATAAAAAATGTAGGGTGGAATTATTAATTTTAGAAAACTTAAAACTAGCAGTAGCATTGGTATGAAAGATACTGGTGCTACAAACTTAGAAAATATTTCTCACCTTTCCTCTCTGTTGCTGAAATTGTTTTCTAAACCAGCCTTGGGCAGTTGTTTCAACTGATACGAGAACCAGTTCAGATGCTTTTAGCACTGGTTTGTGTACCGGTGTTTGGTTTTTTGAAAACATTTATTCTCCTTTCCTTTTTGTTTCCAAAAATTTTTTTAAAGCAACTTCAAGCAGCTGCGTTAACTAATTTAAGCATCAGTTTCTGATGCTTTTAGCACAGGTTTTTGTACCGGTGCTTGGTACTTAGAATTTTTTTCTCCTTTTATCCCTGTTTCTAAAAACAATTCTAAAGTAGCCTCAGACTGCCGCGTTATGTGATTTAAGCATCGGTTTGGATGCTTTTAGAACCGATTTTTGTACCGATGCTTGGTACTAAGAAAAATTCATTCAGCTATACTCTCGAGTTCGAAAAATTACAAAAGAAATTCCATTCAAAGCAGCCTGGAGCAGCTGCGTTAAATACTATTGCACCGGTATTGTGCATTTAGTACCGGTGCTTGTGTGATGAATAGATCCGAACCATTTATTTATCTCTTTCATTAAATCTCAACCGTTAAAATATTTTTGCTATCTATTGACTACATTTATTGAAACATCATACCAATTTGGATCAAGAGGTTCATTTGGTTGGATCTGTTGTTGCTCCCAACCATCAGGATGTTCTTCATGTGGTTGAGTACCATGTCTACCATCACAAGTGTTCATCAATTGTAAATTTTTGGGTTCGCCAACAAAGGATGGTGGAACGAATGAATTATCATCTGCCATATCCACTAAGCTACTAAGAAAAACAACACGATTTATAGAAACACCCCCCCCATATTTTCCTTTATTTAGTAAGGTCACTCACCAAGTTTATAACACTCACAACTCACAAGTCGAAGGCTAAAATAAGGGCAATCGATCAATTCACCGCAGTTTCAAAGCAAGGTAGAAGATGAGTACAACATATTTTAATTTGAATTTTAAAATGGATAAACTCAAAAATGGGCTCTAGGAATTGGAAATCTAGATTCTCAAGAGAATAAGGAACAAAACGCAACTTGAATGGTTTGATACGGAGCTATATCGAGATATGATCAAAAGAAGAATGCTTTAAATAGGCGACAAATAAGTTCCAAAAATTCAAGTAACTTTTCCGAAATTAAATAGGATCAGTTACCCAAACCCAAATCCTTTGTATAATAGTATTTTCTTCACTTTATTTCTTTCCATGTCAAAAATTCAAACTAATTGCCCAACCCGAAAAGGTTTTTATTTCCTTTTCCTATTCCGATTAGAATATTGTTTCCTTTCTTTTTCAAATCGGATTTCCTTTTTTTCTTCTTTCTTTTTCAGCCACAAATTCAAAATTTTCAGCTATAAATAGTGTCCACAATCAAAATCTTATTCCCCAATTAATTAAAATTCGAGTAGAATTCCCAAATATTAAAAAATTTCAAATCAGTCCCCCACACTTTGAAAATTACAAAAGCCCTGAGTTGGTACCCTAGATCTTGGCAAAATTCTGCTACTTTTTTTTTGTTTTGAAAAAAAGATTGGAACATATTTTCTTATTCAAAATCTTGGAATAAGAAATCTGCGATAACTTGCTCTCGATTCAAATGAACTTCGAGGTATTCAAGATCATAAGGATTGAGAATATGACACTATATTTGCAAAACGATACAAAGACCTTTTTTATCAAGAGTTCAAGAACAAATTTAAGATCACGAACCAAAGAACGATAAAGAAAAAAATAGGATTATGAGCATGCAATTATTTTCAGAAGAGTGGATGGAAAATATAGCAAGCACATAATATGTATTAGCTACCTAAAATAGGAAACTGACTGGGAGGTGAAGGCGGATAATACTTGTTAACACTGAGACCCATCGACGTCCTCCTGACTCGTTTGATGAAGGTGAAGGCGGATAGTAAAACCTAAGTATTGTAACTCTCGGACGCTTTGACGTCCTTCGACACTAGATTCAATCTTCTTGATAAGAAAGATCAAACAAACACAATTAAAATACAACACAAAAGAGTTTATAGATTTAAATTAAACCAAAAATAATAATGCAGAACTCAAAAGCCCCTATTGATATTTTCGGCCACAATGAGATCTTTTGCTTTGCTCTAATACCAAATTTTATGAATCTCCTTGCAAAGAATCTAGATTTCAGAATTTAAATCTTTGACCAAATGAAAGGATCTGCAAACCCTCACCTGATCGTATGAAATTTATCTCAACTAGCCCTCGGGATTGCTCTCAATTTCAAATTCTCTCATTAACTAGCCTGCGGGATTAGTTCACAAAGAAAGGGTATTGATACATAATTAACAAACAGGGTTAAGAAACAATGATAACGCTCACACCAAATAGTATGAACTCGAAAATTGATATATTTGATTGATAATAATGTGTCTGAAAACTCGGCCAAGCCTTCTTATATATAGGGTTTAATTTTGGCCAGAAACCCTAATCACAAACTTAATCTGAAACGACTTATAGCAGCTTAATGAAGCTAAAACCATGTCTAACTTGAATACCTAAAAGAAATGGTGATATGGACAAATTCATCGAGATATGTTCTTAAATGAATATTTCCTTATCTAATCTTACGAAATCTAATTCTAGTAAGAACAAAACTGAAAGTTTCTAAAACCTAATGGACTGATTTCAAAATTAAGCTCTTGAAAGCCCACATAGCCGAAACTTAATCCCAAAATTCAAAATGAAATAATTTTACAATAGTTTACAATGACCACACTACCTCATTAATAACCAAGTGGGAAAAATGAGTTTAGTGTTCTTCAAGATGTCTTCAATTCCTCGACACTCTTTAACAATTAATCCAAGATGTCAATGTTAAATTATTCTTCAATTCTCCATCATGAAGTTGGTCATCAAAGAATTCAAAGCTGAATCTCTAAGCTTCGTTCTTTCCCTAGTCAGAGGACATGTCATGTCACTTAGAGGATCTCGAACATATCCTTTGAATGTCTCATCAAGCTTTGGCATGTTGTCATCTATGGTGGTAGTAGTCTGGACATTTTCATCACATTGTCTTGATGTAATGCATATTGAGAAGAATTTGTGTGATTCTATAGTTGGGACTCTTATAAATACCCTAGTTAAGACCAAGGATTGTTTGAAGGCTTGACTTGATCTGGTCAAAATGGGTATTAAGAATAGTTTGGGCCATGTGATAACTAGTAAAGAGTGTTATCTCCCCCCCACCACCCTTTCTTGTTTTTCCATGTCTTAGTACAAGAAAAAAAAAGCATACTGTGAGACCCTTAGTAGTTTCAGGGTGCGTGGTGCTTATTCTTCAAATATTAGTAGATGTGTTTCTCTGAATGAGCTGAAGCTTGTCGGATTGAAATCCCATGATTGCTACAACCTCATGCAACAACTGAATGCTATTGCCATAAGGTCGTCACTTCCACCCCATGTGATATTGTGCATTACAAATTATTGTATGTTTTTCAAGAGTATTTGTGCAAAAAAAATTAGTGTTACTAAACTTGAGCGTTTGCAAGCAATGATTGTGGAAGTTTTGTGTTGTATGGAGATGTATTTTCCTCCATCATTCTGTGAAATAATGGTTCATTAGATCGTTCATTTTGTGTGGGAGGTCAAGCTATGCGGTCCATTATTTTTGATATGGATGTACCCGTTTGAGCGGTATATGAAAATCTTTAAGTACTTTGTGAAAAACTTGTAAAGACTTGATGCAAGTATTGTGAAATATTATGTGGCTAAGCAAGTTATTGGTTTTTGATAAAGTTTTTGAAGGATTTAGATTCTATAGGTGTTATGAGAACCAGACACGAGGGGCGGCTACAGGGTCAAGGGGTAAGAAAAGGTAAGCTATTGAACCCCAATACAGAAGATTTAAATGTTGTGCATATTTATATTCTCATTCCACGAGGATGTTGTCCTGTATATTGAGATCCACATGGATGAAATAAGAATAGTGAGTTTGATGTTCAATGAAGCACAACTTTTACAATTACACACTTCAACGTTTGCAACTTGGCTACGAAGTCACGTAGAGACGGGCAATCATCTAGAAACAGTTAAGTGATTATCACGTAGACCTCTTTGTAGAGTGTTTTCATACAGCGCATACGACATCAATAGGTTCATTTTTTCCACTAAATTGATGAATGATAAGGGTGTGTCATGGAAAAATGTAGTTTCCCAAGTGTCAGAGACATTACATGTTTGTAATGCAAGCGAAAACAATCTAATGTATGCCAATACTTGCTACTTTGGTATGATATTAAAAATCCGTGAGCTTGATTACGCGAATCTACAAGTGTTGGTATTCAAATGTCAATGGGTTGATGTACATGGTGGCCAACAAAAAGAGCCAACGAGATTCATACTTGTAGATCATAGTCGGATCGGTTGTAGAGATGATCCTTTCATTTTGGCCGCACAATATCATCAAGTTTTCTAAGTAAAAGATCTTGGCAACCCTAGATGCTAGATTGTTGTTGAAGGTAAAAAATAATTACTTGAGGAATTTGAACATGAATATTTCATTTATTTTGGTCGAAATGGTGTGATGGGGTGTTTTGACCATTATATTGTGCTAGAAGAGGATGACTCGACTTTGTTTAGTTATTTAGGTCACACCGATCATGAGGAAGATATATCGGTAGATGGAATGTGGATGATCAAGAAGAAGATAAGGGAAAACAAAAAGAAACAGACAAGGAAGAAGAGGAAGTTGAAATAGTTCCCTTTTATGGCATCATTTTTATTTTTGCATTAAGTTGGGAGCGCCTTCCGATCTAGGAACTCGTTCGGATGTACTGGTTAACATGCTTTTTGTTCTGATTTTGCCTGGGAATTGACATATTGATAGCCCCAATATATTCAAGTGTTTTATATATTAATCAGTATCATTGGAATTGAGGAAATAGTTTCACGGCATACTTTGAATCAAACGAAAATATCTTAATCATCCCACAACATAAAATTTAGTAAAATAAAACAAAAACATCTTGACCATCCTACAAATTGTTCATGAAATGTATTAAGAAACCCTTCAACAATTCATATAAGCCCATAAGACACAATCAATCAGAGGAGGCACTTGAAGAGCAGAATCACGATGAAGATAAAAATTGACGCTCGAATGAACGTTGTCGACTCTCAAACTTTCACATGTGCTCTCTTAATTGGCAAATTTTGCTGCCCATCATTTTGTAGCATGTTTTTGAAGACTCTAATGAATATTGGGTCCTATCTCTTTGAAGATGAAAAACAACAAAAGTTAAATTATAACGTACAAATAAATTAAAATATTTAAGAAAACCAAAAATATACCTTGTTCTATTCTAGACCTCTTTCTATGCTCAGTTGCATCCCCATTCTTGTGGCACCACTTGTGCTCAAAGAGCACCCACTTCTTCTTGACTGAGTATTGCTTGTAAAACCATTTTTATCAACCTCTCCTCCCCATGGAACGGAATTACTTGCATGATCTTCAAATTTTAGGTAATTAAGTTCCCATAGGGGTGACTCTTAATCACCTTCTTCGAAGAGGCAACATACATCATGTGTTTAAATATTGTCGTCCCGGGGTTGATTCTCTTACCCTAAATGATATAGTCAAACATTATAAGAGTTGAATATGTGGGTTCAGTAATATTCCCGGGTGTCGGCCCAATGCACCTAACTATCATCTCATATACAATCCTTTGATCAATAGTGAGGTGACAAAGATTGAACGACTCGGGCCTTTCCAGATCGTGGGAATTCCTTTGAAAATACCTCATGCTACACTGGAATGAGTCAATGTTGGGGGGATCGGTATCTAGAGGCCATTTCTCTCTATGATAAACATCATCTAAATGACCTTTTTATTTTCGACGGGAAAACATCGTTCGGACCCTTATAAGGGAACTCTAGAAAACCATTAATAATCTATGGGCTTAAGTCCATATCAAATGCATTAAACCTAATTCTAGATACCCCTTTACTAACCTCGTGAACATTAGAATAAAATTGACATACCTCGTCAAAGTCTGGCGGTTCATTTAAAGTTAATAAACGTAAAACATGTTGTCCATCAAATTTCAATACGGGGTCGGCTAACCCTATGTTGTGGTATACATTAAATTCTATGATATAACAATCAAGCATCTTAGCATACAATCTTAGGGAATTTTATCTAGTTTGTGCATGAATTGATACAAACCTCACTGATTCGAAACTATAATTTCTAGAGCTCCTTTACGATTTTGAGTTGTAATGTCCATCGCTTCCTCTATTCCACAATGTCATTGTAATGAATTAGCCTCCAGGTCAAAATTGGCCTCATGCACATTAGATTTATGTTTTATGAATGTGTTCTGCCTCCGGAAGCAAGGACTAGGGCTTCGAACATAAAGAATCCATTTTTATATAGTAATTGCACTTCCGAGTTCGGAAGTGAGTTGGATATTTATATTCAAGACCTGAATTCTATGCCATATTATCAAACATCCAGATTCTTGGTTCAGAACACGGAACTATTTTAAGACAACAAAATTAATGGGTGCGTCTTTGTCCAGAGAAGGAATGAAAATGTCGCATCGAGCTTGGAACTTAAGTTATGATATGAAAACCAAGTAGTTTATCCCTTTTATATAATGGTCAAATGATATTCCGAATTGGGAACCCAATCAGGGCCCGATTTATAAAGTGGGGACACAGTTCCAGACTCGAAAGTAATGTAGACATTGTGGTAGAAAAACCAAAACCATTAGTTGTCATAATAAAACAATTTGAAGGAAACAATGGCATTTCTCTAAGCCTTACAAATTTGCAAAAGAAGTCATTTAGAACAGAAAGATACTAACAATCAAATTCATAACATTTCTTTTAATATATTCAAGATAATCGAGAGTTATGTTAAAACCACTACAAAATAAAAGCAACAAATGTGCTTGTTTTCCAACACCATTGTTGTTTCCACCCCCATCCTCATCCTCATCGCCATCATCTATATTTTAATCATATCCATCTTTATAATGTTCATCCTCATCGGAGTACATGGGCTTGAAGTTAGGCACGTTGGACTCATTTACTAGGTCAATGTGGATGCACAAAGAAGCAATGAAGCTAGTGTGGCTAGCTTCTGCTGCTGCGACCTCTGCATTAGCAGTAATAATGTCTACTTGTAAGGAAGCCATGTATCTACTAATTGTGGTCTTCAAAGATCTCTCGCAGCCTAACAAATAAACATGAAATCTTTGAATAAAAGTTTCAATTTAGTGACTATGAATTAATAATAGTGTAAAGATACCCCTGGAATGGCACGATACCCATACTTTCTATCAAAACCCAAGAGCAAGTGTTTGTGCTCAAACAAACCCCGTATCATAGTACTCTAGGCGCGAGGGTTTGTCCACAGGAGTAAATCCCTATTTCTTGATCGTAGCCGTGATCAAGACTCTGTATGGGAGATCTTTCTTTTTTCCAGCCGCAGCCTTAAGCATATAGTACCTTGGGTTAATCTTAATCCCCTCCATCACATAATAGAATATAATCAAATTCCAAATTGCTAGCTCGCAAGTATGACCTCCCCGGAAGGTAATACATTTTAGCATATTAATTTATAAACCAACCTATGTTCTACAGTTAGAACCCCCACATCGTATTTCTCAGCTTGTTAGGGGTTTAACCTTCCCTATGAAAATATTTCCTAACCATAGCTATAGGGAAGAGGGGGGACTACTCAGTAATACCGGGCCAGTTTTATTGATGAAATATTTCTAGTGAGTCGTGGACATCTTCAAGTAAGCAAGAGATAGGGTTTGTATAAGCACATCCTAAAACCTTGTTAATTGTGAATTTTGTTATGGGTAATAAAATGTTGTTAGCCATAGTGAGGTCATGATTTTTTTGCTCTGCCTAAATTTGCATAAAATTGCAACACTTCATCTTAACATAGGGGTTCGTCTAATTTCAACAATTTATCAAATAGGGAATTCTTAGAATACTCGAGCAAGTAACCCAATATGTGGGCCCTACGTTGGAAGCAATAATGACATTCAGATTAGTGTATATGTGGTGATGGAAGTCAACATACCTTTTCTTGGCCTTGCCATTGAAGAACCGCTGACTAGAACCCAGCTTATAATACAGTTCATGACTCCCAGTTGAGGTAGAACCCTCGACCCTAGGACCACAGCTTTTTGCCATTACTACTCATTTGAAGGGATGTGGAATTGGAATTGAGAATTTTGGACTTCTTAGGGTTTGTCGAATTGGAGGTTTTGAAACAATTGTGAAGGCCTTTTTTTTAATACAGAACACTAATTTTGAGTCCGGAACTAATTCGGATATCTATTTTGAAGCAATGATAGTGTTCCAAGTTTGTAAGCTACTCGTAGCCTGGTTCTGAGCTCGAAGCTTAATTTACGGGCCAATGAAAAAACAAGGCATTAAAGTGTGTTTCAAACACATATTAATGCCTTTTTTTAGCGCGAGTACCCTCCTCTTTTCCAGCAAAAACCCTTTCCTCCCCCCTATTCCATCCAATCCTCATCAATCAAACTCAAAATTTTTAAATGGGTCATCAAAATCTAGAAAACCCTAGATCCTACACTTAATATTCCTCATTCCCACAACTTCTCTTACAAATAGGGAGATATGAGGTTAGGGTTTGTGTTGCTAGTGTTTCCTTGGGTTAGGCTTTTATCAGTAGGTTTATTGAACCCACCATCCTTGTTTTGTCAGCTTTTCATGAATAGATCACATTTCTCAATGTCCTCCAAATCTATTTGGGAGGTCGATGACCTAGCTTCATCCATATTATTATTGGAGTGAATAGCATAAAAATAATAAAAGTACACACATTATTTATTGTAGGGAGGAACCTAAACGTAATAAAAAAGAAAACATGCATATACACATTATTTATTTTATATATATGATCAAATTTAGTTTACGTGCATACATAGATTTGCATCAATCTGACACATTTAGTTTGTGTTGAAAAGAGTCTCACCAACAATTTCCGCCCACATTTCAAAATCATCCACCTCTGACATCCCTTCGATGAGATGTTTTAGAATAAACTTATAATCTCTCGGTAATGCTAGTACCATTGGTGGTGCAAACAGCAATAGCGGCGGCAGAACCAGAATCAGATATGGTAAGAAAGTTTAGGACGGTGAAGGAATGGTAGGGTTTTCTTATGGGGGAGTCGTAATCCTACAAAACTTTATACGCGGTGTGGTAGGTTTTGACCACAGCCGCGAGCTGTGGTTGGACTTACGGATTTCAGTGACCCACTTACCCCACATGCGCTGTCGGATGCCTTTGTACGAACATGTGGAGTTTTCCTACCCGTCTTTGCCCTTCATTGTGCCCTTATTGAAGGATGGAGAAACTATTGTCGAGAGTCTCCCATTTTTCCAGTTGGGTCTCTCTGGCCATCGCCGCCATTAAAAGCACTACAAAGCCAAAAATTTCTATATTTTGTGTTTGAAATAAATAAGAAAAAAAAAACAAGGGGTTTTTACCCATTACATTGCTATGAAGTTGCACGTGCACACACACGCTTTCACCAATTCATCTTCTTTTGAGTTAAAATATATAATTATGCTTTTGGCCATTTTGCAACCTGAAAAGCCTTATTTTCTTTCTCACGTCTAAATTTCTCAACATATAAAAATACATAAAATCTAGTAATAAAATAAGAGAAATTTTTAAACATTTTCATTCGTGCAATAAAAGTGCCATAATGAATGAGGCATGTCTAAATAACATGCATATATGCACCGTACAATAACTACACATAACTAATTGTAATGAAATTTCACACAATTCACACTAATCTCTATGGAACTCGATTGTTCAATAGAGAAAAAGTTTGTACTAGTAGAAAAGGAAAAACATTTTCTAGTAAACTTATAATTATGAACACTTAATTTTTTCCTTCGTTTAATACACCTAAACTAAATAAAATATTAAAATAAAAAATAAGTAGATAAAATTGAGTGAGTGGCATGAAAAATAATAAAAGTACCCACATTAATTATTCTAGGGAGTAACCTAAAACTAATAAACAGAACACACACACATGTATAACTATATAATATATTTTTATATATATGATCAAATTTAGTTTATGTGCATAAAAATATTTGTGTCATTCTGACGCATTAAATTTTGGCTGAATAGAGTCATGGTTGCAACCGCCCACATTTCAAAATCATCCACCTATGGAAGCCAATCAGTGGTATAGACCGACATCAATGGTGATAGATATACAACTAAATGTGGCAAGGAAGCCAGTGTCTCTGTGGGGCCCGTATGGGGGTGATCTATGGAAACTCTGGCAGGCACATGAATGGTAGAGATTTCTTGGGGTAGAGTCTTAAGCTAGTGCAACTTCCCATGCCGTGTTGTAGGTTCCAAGTCACAACCAAGAACCACGATTAGGCTCACGGATTTTGGCAATGTACTTCCCCCATGCTGGCTATTAGACACCTTTGTACGGATAACTGGATTTCCCTGGCCCACCTTTTCCCTTCATTGTGTCCTTTCGGGAGGATGCAGAGACTTTCGCCAGGAGTTTCCCTAGTTTCCAGTTGGGTCTCCAGCCATCACCACCATTTTTAGCACCGATAAAGGCACAAATTTCTATATTATGTTTTGAAATGATACAGATAAAAAGAAAATCGGGGTTTTGATGACCCTTCAAAGGGTGATTTGGGGCAAATTGAGGCAGGTGGTGGAATGCTACAACTTTATAATAGGAAAGTCATAGGATAGCGTAGCATAAAATATTATAAAAGTAACCATTACACAACTCTTCAATTGCACATGCAACCACGCGCTTTCAAAAATTCATCATCTTTTGAGTTAAAATTTATAATTATCCTTTTTCTCTTTTCTAAATTGCTCAACATATAAAATACATAAAATGTAAAAATAATATTGGCATAAAAAATGAACATCTCCCTTCGTGCATTATACGTGTCAAAATGAATGAAGTGTGTCTAAATAACTGCATATTTGCATTGTACAATATCTACACATAATTAATTATAATGATGTTTCACTCATTTCACATTGATTTCTATCCAACTCGAATGCTCAATAGAGGAAACGTCAGTGCTGGAAAAAGAGGAAAATAGTGTCTAGTAAACTGATAATTATAACACATAATTTTGCTCTATATATTTACGTAAAATTAAATATAATTTTAAAATAGAAAATAAGTAGATTATATTGAGTGAATAGCATAAAAATAATAAAAATTCACACATTATTTTGTGTAGGAAGGAACATAAAAGTAATAAATAGAACACACATATACACATTATTTATTTTATATATAATATCAAATTTAGTTTACGTGCATAAATATATTTGCGTCATTCTGATGCATTTCATTTGCATCGAATGGAGTCCCACCAACAGCTACTACCCAAATTTTACAACCTTCAACCTTCGACAGCCCTTCGACAAGATGCTTCAGAATAAACTCATAATCCCCCGGCATTGCCGACACCACTACAAGAAACAACACCTATTACTTTGCACATTTTACCTCATTTTTTAAAAGACTTAGGCCAAATAACCGCTGTAAAACATTCTTTTCCCTCGATTATTTTTTTAAAAAAAGTTAAATTTTTATTTACTTTGTTTTGAAAAAGCAAGGTAAAAGGTACTCTTTTTACCTCGGTTGTGAAAACAATTGATGTAAAACGTCTGAAATGAAATACGTAGCACACCTTTCTCGCTTACCGACATTGGTTGTTTTAGTGACCCACATTGCACAGCCCCCTCGCATATAAGAATGATGGACGTCATACGTCTTTCTCACTTACCGACGTCAGTTATTTTTTCTACCGACGTCGCACGCCCCTCTCACAAACATAGAGTGACCGACATGGCATTCCTTTCTTGCTTAACGACATCGATTGTTTTAGTGATCAACTTCACACGACTCTCTCACAGATAAGAATGACCGACGTCGCACGCGTTTCTCACTTACTGATGTCAATTTTTTTTGTGACCAGCGACGCACAACTCTCTCGCAGACATGAATGATCGACGTCGCACGCCTTTCTCCCTTAGCGGCTTTGGTTGTCTTTGTGACCAACATCGCATGTCCCACTCGCAGACCTTAACCATATTCCTACTTAGGCCATATTCACATTCTACCTTTGTATTTTATTATTAATATTATTATTTTATTTATTAGTACAAGAATAATTAGATAACACACATCCGATGCACAATTTAAGATAAGTGAATATATATATTGTTAATATAATATATTTTTAAACAAAAAAATTTGTAATTTTGTAATTTTTTTATGCTACTCCATTTCTTTTGAATTTTTAAAAGGTTCTATAACTATACTTTTAGCTATGAGTTTATTTTATATTTTCAAATGAAATATATTAAACACAGAGTTCGAGTAATATATGATCGATGTTGAATATAAATAAATAAACTTTATTTTTTCAATGAATAAAATTTTATATACTACTTATTCCTAATTATATAAAACTAGTATATAAACTTTTACTCGGCGAAATACATTAAGAACAGAATGTAAATATGAGAGTGCATGTTAAATATTTATGAGGGAAGCAAACAACCGAACAAATTAAAATTTATGTTCGCTAGGATGAAATGCATTAAAAAGGAGGGTAAATATGAAAATTGATGTTAAATATTCCTCAGGAAGCATAATAGCCAAAGAAAATTATATTAATTAAATAGGATAATAGATCAAACATTAAATAGGGTACATTTTATGAGCTAGTGTGGCTAATTCCGAGGTTGACACGTGGCAAAGGTAACGTGGCTAAGTGTGGGGATTACACGTGCTCACGAGTTACTCTTTTAGTAAGGTGTATTGATTAAGACTTGACTTTCTATGTATAAATAACAATAATTAAAATTTGACCTTAATTAATCATTGGCAAACCCTTAATTGACTTTATTTACATAAATACTAATGAAAATGTTTGACTTTGACTAATAATTGGTTAAACCTTACTTGACTTACCATATATAAACACTAATAAAATAGTTTGACTTTAACTAATCAATGGTTAACCCTTAATTGACATTCCATATATAAACACTAATAAAATGATTTGACTTTAACTGATCAACGGTCATCGCTTACTTGACTTTCCATAAACAAACAAAAATAAAATTGTTTGACTTTAACTAAATCAACGGTCAACCACCCTTATAACTTGACCATTCATACGTAAATACTAATGAAAATATTTGACTTTAACTAACAAAGGATCAACCCTTACTTTACTTTCCATATATAAATAATAATGTATATGTTTGGCCTTAACTAATGAATGGTAAACCCCTACTTGACATTCCATGCATAAAACACTAATGAAAACGTTAGACTTTAAATAATCAACGGCCAGCCCTTACTTGACTTTCTGTGTATGAACACTAATGAAAAGATTTGACCTTAACTAATTAATGGTCAATCCTTGCTTGACTTTTTATATATAAACAAAAAACACTAATGAAAATGTTTGACTTTCACTAATCAGCGGTCGACATTTACTTGATATTTCAGACATAAACACAAATGAAAATGTTTGACCTTGAAAAATCAACAATCAACCCTTACTTGACATTCCATATATAAAATCATAATAACTAGTATTTGACCTTAAACTAATTAACGGTTAGTTGGGCTGTGACTTTCCATACATTAACACCAATCAATGGTTAGAACATAACTAATTAATGCTCAACCCCTACTTCACTTTCCATATATGAAACCTAATGAAATGGTTTGACTTCATCAACGGTCAACCCTTAACTTTATGTATATAAACAAAAGTGAAAGGGTTTGACTTTAATTAATTAACGGTATACCCCTACTTCACTCTCTATTTATAAACTGTAATAGTTAAGGTTTGACATTAGTTAAAGGTCAATTCTTGCCTGACTTTCTATATATAAACACTAAAAAAGGTTTGACCTTAATTAATCAATGGTCAATTATTACTTAAAGTAATATATAAATATACTAATAAAGGTAGTAACTGTAACTAAAAACAGGGTCACGCTTACTTGATTTATCAAATTTGAATACTATATTTTTATCTTCAAACTTTTATGAAAGTCTACACAGTAACATAATATTTTTTCTAAATTCAAAATATAAATATCATACAAATAATATTTTATATTTTATTATTGACATATTTTATGAAAAATGAACTCATAAAACAAGAATTGTTATATAATTTAAACATAAGTTATCACTTGGGTTATAATTTCATCGCAACACAAAGTCCATAAAACCCAAACCCTACTATATATATAATACCCAAATCCAACCAAACCCTAACTTCCTTAATCTATTTCTTCTTCATTTCACGCCTCCATCGGCGCCTCCTTCTTCATTCATCTCCTTCTTCATTCTCCTCCTCAACATTGCTCCTCATTCTTCATTCTTATGCCTTTCCTACTCCTCTCCTACACCACCCGACACCACCAGGCCATCCGACACCACCAGACAATTTGATGCCTCCAGCTGCCCCACCAGACGCCGCTATTGAACGTCACCAGCTCCACACCCGATGCTGCAAGCCCAACCCAATGCCACCGAACACCTCCACTCGGCCGTTACACCAAATACCACAAAACAGTCGCACCTCACTCCTCCACCACAACGACTTCTTCCTGTTCCCAAAGTTGTGTCTACACTGTGCCCCCGACTGTCTCCATTGTGCCACTTACCGTCTCCATTGTGCCACTTACCGCTTTGAACAAGTGTCCACGATGAGCCACCAACTATGCACAACTGGTGCCGTATCTGCACTCTTTACTGCCAAATTCTTTGAAAATGGGTCGAATACATGTATTGGAACAGGTGCAAAAAAAGTGCTATTTATAATATGTTTTAGTTGTAATCTATTTATATTTTGTAGAGTTAATGATGAAATTTGTTTATAGCTTCAATGTATTCCATTTGTGTCTCATAAAAATAGTTGATTTTAATGAAGTTTTTACTATAATTTTACAAAAATTGGAATGTAAACTTGATGGCCGGGAACTGTAATCTGGCCGGAAAACTGTAATCAGTTATGAACTATCGAAAGCATAATTGATGTCAATACTACTTTTGGTAGTTTTTTAATTCCATAAACAATACGTGCGGCGTCGCATAAGGATCAGCCTTAATTTCTATTACTGCGGTCTTAAAAGTTTTATGTGATGTCACACCACTTTTGATCATTTACAATTTTTACCTCGGTTATTTTCTAAAAAATTGATGTAAAAATTACTTTTTACCTTAGTTTTAAATCGAAGTAAAAAATATTTACCTCAATTTTTTATGGTTGAAAACCGAGACAAAAATCTTTGCAGAACCTAGGTAAAAGGGGTAAAATGTGTTGTTTCTTGTAGTTCACTTATAATTGGGATGGCCATTGCAGTGGCATCAGTGGTGGTGTAAACCAACTACAGCGACAATAGAAATGGAATTACAGGTGGCAAGAAAGGCACCGTCTGTGGGGCCCACCCGGGGGTGATTTTGGGAAAATTCTAGTTGCCGGAGAAATGGTAGAGTTTACTTGCGGCGGAGTCATAAGCTTGCAAAACTTTACACATGGTGTTGTAGGTTCTGAGCCACAGCCGCAAGGTGTGGTTGGGCTTAAAGATTTCGATAATCCACTTCCCCCACATGCACTGCCACACGCCTTTGTATGAATATGTGGAGTTTTCCAACCTGCATTTGCCCATTATTGTGCCCTTATTGGAGGATAAAGGGACTATCACCCGAAGTCTCCCACGTTGCCAGCTGGGTCTCCAGCCATCGTTGTGATTAGAAGCATTGGTAAAACCACAAATTTCTATACTTTGTGTTTGAAATGAAGAAGAGAAAAAGAAAATATGGGTTCTTACCCATTACACAGCTCTTAAATTGCACGTGAACACACGCACTTTCAATAATTCATCTTCTTTTGAGTTGAAATATATAATTATCCTTTCTTTCTCTTGTCCAAATTGCTAAATACTTAAAACAAAATACATGAAATCTAATAATAAAATTGAAGAAAATTTATACATATTCATTTGTGCAATATAAGTTCCATAAAGAATGAATTGTGTCTAAATAACATGTATCTTTGCACTGTACAATAACTACATCTAATTAATTTTAATAAAATTTAACTCAATTCACATTGATTTCTATCTAACTCGATTTCTCAATAGGGGAAAAGTCGGTACTGGAAGAAGAGGAAAAATTGTCTAGTAAACATATAACTATGAACACTTAATTTTTTTCTCCTTTTAATGCATGTAAACTAAATATAATTTTTTAAATAGAAAATAAGTAGATTAAATTGAGTGAGCGGCATAAAATATTTTTAAATTACCTACATTAATTATTTTAGGGAGGAACCTAAAACTATTAAAATGAACACACATCTTCTTATAATTTAATTTTATATATAATATTAAATTTAGTTTAAGTGCATAAATAGATAAGCATCAATCGAACACATTTATATTTGTGTCAAACTGAGTCCTAGCAGCAGCTACAGCTCACATTTCGGAAGCATCTACCTCTAGTAGTCATTTGGTGGTGTGGACCGGCACTGACGGCGGTAGAACCAAAACTGGAAGTGGCAAGAAAGCTATTATATCTATGGGGCCCATATGGAGGTGGTCTATGGAAACTCAAGCGGGCAAAGGAATGGTAGAGTTTTCTAGTGGTGGAGTTGTAAGCCAGCGCGGCTTCCCACAATGTGTTGTAGGTTCTGAGCCTTATCCACGGGCCACGATTTTGCTCACAATTTTTGGCAACCCACTTCTTCCACATGCACTGCTGGACACCTTTGTACAGACACGTGGATTTTTTCGGCTCGCATTTAACCTTCATTGTGTCCTTTTTAAAGGATGGAGAGACTATCACCAGGAATATCCTAGAGTTCCAATTTGTTCTCCAGCCATCGCCGCCATTTGAAGCACCGATAAAGGAACGAATTTCCATATTTTGTTTTTGAAATGAAGAAGAGAAAAAGAAAAAGAGGTTTTGATAACCCTTAAAGGGGTGATTTGGGGAAAATTGAGGCAGGTGGTGAAATGGTACAACTTTCTAGCAGCAAAGTCATAGGATAGGGCAGCATAAAATATTATAAAAGTACCTATAACAATACTCTTAAATTGCACAACCACACACGTGCCTTCACAAATTCATTTTCTTTTGAGTTCAAATTCATAATTATTCCTTTTCTCTCCTCCAAATTGCTCAACATATAAATATACATAAAATCTAATAATTAAATTGGAGAAATGTTTTAAAATATCCATTTGTGCAATATACGTGCCACAATGAAGTGTTTCTAAACAACAACATATTTGCATTTTACAATATCTACACATAATTAATTATAATGATATTTTACTCATTTTGCATTGATTTCAATCGAACTCGCTTGATCAATAGAGGAAAAGTTGGTACTGGAAAATGAGGAAACAATTGTCCAGTAAACTAATAAGTATAACACTTAATTTTATCTCTATTATGCACGTGAAACTAAATACACTTTTAAAATAGAAAAAATAAATTAAATGAAGGGAACGTCATAAAAATAATAAAAGTACACATAATTTATTTTAGGGAGAAACCTAATAGTAAAAAACAGAAAGCACATATATACACTTTATTTATTAAATATATAATATAAAACAGAGCTTCTCCCCCAAATGCTAAAACCAATACGGTTGAACACATAATAAATCAGGCACAACCTCAATGGCAGGCTACCGGGAAAAAATTTGATACTCCTCCACTGCTCTCCTCTGATGATCAGATTGTCTTGGAAATACCTGTGAGTACTAAGCAACCTAACTCTGACCCCATACCCACAGCTCCCCTTAACCTGGAAACCAACACCCCCCTAGAGACTTCTGAAACCCTTGTACTGGTTAGGGATAATTCATCTGCCAGTCTCTCTAGTCCTACTACTCAGGTTTCACTAGAAAATTCTATATCTAAGCTGCTAGAAAGAACTGCCTTTAAAAGTTATACTCCAGTAGCCTATGCCTCTGATGATATCCAAGTTGGGACCTCTTCTCCCAGTCTGAATAGGAAAAATGTGGTATCCCCTTCTCTCCTAGACAGAATGGGGAACAGGTTCTCTGTTTTGCAGGTGGACTTAGATGAAACTGCTCAAGACCAGGATGATATCTTAAATCATCAAGCTAGCTCGAATTCAACTCCATTACAGGGACAGAACCTTCAGCCAGGTAAGGCAAAAGGTAAAAAGACAAATTACTTCAGTGAAATCAATAGAATGATGCTTAGATCTTCAACTAAAAGTCATAAGTCTAGTGAACAATGATAGGTTCTCTCTCAATAAACTTCTCGGTTTGGAATATTAGGGGTATGGATACATTGATGCTGAGATTAATAAACTTAGTCAGGATTAAAAAGATTCAATTATTATGCATCATTGAACCAATGCATGATAACTCTAAATTTCAATCCTATATGGATATACTTAAATTTGCTGATGGATTAACCCTATATAATGGAAAAATATGGCTGATGTGGTCTAATTCTTTTGCAGTAAACCTTCTTTCATCTCATGAACAGTATCTGCATGTGCATATATCTCATAGATCTATAATTCTTCATATGAATGCTGTTTTCATTTATGCTCTCAGGAATAGGGAGGGTAGAAAGACATTATGGAGAGACTTAGCAGCAATAAATCAGGGTGATACTATTTTCATTGGAGATTTTAATACCATTACTTCCCTTACTGAATATAGAGGTCCTAGTTCTCCCTCTCTAGGAAGTATTAGAGATTTTAATACTTGGATAAGCACCTCGGGAATGCAGGATATTACCATTGTTGGCAATTTATTCACTTGGTGTAATTCTAGACTTAGGAACCCCACCTCCAAAAGGTTAGATAGAGGATTAAGTACCATCTCATGGAACCAGAAATTCCCCTCTTCCTCTATCCAAATTTTAAATAGACAGACTTCGGACCACTCCCCTCTGCTTTTAAATATTTCTAACCTATCTACCCTGAATCCAAGACCCTTCAGATTCCTTAATGTTTGGTTTAATCATCCTGATTTCACCACTCTTATTCAGAACAGTTGGGATAAACAAATGGTAGAAAAAGGTTTGCTAGGATTCTTCCTGAAACTGATTAGGTTAAAGAAGGAGATAAAAATTTGGAATAGGGAATGTTTTGGTAATATAGACACTAATTTGATCAATGCTGAAGAATCTCTTAGGATTCAGGAATCGGTCTATGACTTAAATCCCTCTCAATCTGAACTCATTAATTTAAATCAGAAAAAAGCATTATTACTTAGAGCTCAGAAAGAGAAAGAAAAGTTTTGGAAACAAAAGGCAAGATTGAAATGGCATAAATTGGGTGATAATAATACACAATTCTTTCACAAGGTTGTATAGGAGAAAAATTGCAGATTACAGATCTCAAAAATTTAAAACAGAGATGGGCAGTGGTTAAATTCACAATTAGATATCCAGAAAGAGGCCATATCATACTACTCGAATTTGTTATCTGAACCTAACCAGGGACCAAATCAGACTTATTATGTACATTTTCTGAGTCAAATTTCCACTTTGATTACTGCTCAAGATAATATTGAATTAGCAAAGCCAGCCTCTGAATCAGAGGTTGAGGCAGTAATAAAAGGTTTAAGCAGTAACAGTAGTCTTGGCCCTGATGGATTTACTAGTAAGTTCTATTCAAAATGATGGTTCATTATAAAAATGATCTAGTAGATGCAGTGAACGATTTCATTAGGGGCTCAACCATACCGAAAGGAATAGCTAGTACATGGATTACATTAATACCTAAAAAACTAACCCCGGGTTCATTCGATGATTTTAGGCCTATTAGTCGTTCTAATACTATTAATAAAATATATTCTAAAGTTTTATTGGAAAGACTAAAACCCTACATGGATAATTTGATCTCCCAAAATCAATCGGCATTTATGAAAAATAGAGATATCTCTGATAATATCCTCTATCTTCAGGTATTGGTGAGATTTTGGATAAAAAGGCCAGAATTCCAAATTGTATTCTTAAACTGGACTTACAAAAGGCATTTGACAGAGTTAATTGGGACTTCTTAAAATGTGTACTTAGGAAATTTGGTTTTGATGGTCTCTTTCTTAATGTTGTAATGTCGAATCTTTCACAAGCATATTTTTCGGTTTTAATTAATGGATATCCAGTGGGTTTCTTCCAGGCCACTAGAGGAATTAAGCAAGGTGATCCTCTTTCTCCTTTCCTCTTCAATATTTTTTCAGAAGCTTTTTCTAGAAGTTTGTCATTCATTTTCAATAATGGTAAACTCTCATATTATCATATGCCATCTTCAATTTCACCAATCTCTCATCTTACGTATGCTGATGATACCATTATCTTGATGCAAGCCTCAAAACATAATTTAACCAAAATTAAGGCTTTTTTGGATATTTTTGAACTCACTTCGGGCCAAAATTTTAATTTCCATAAATCTGACTTTTACATTAGCAAAAGAGCATCTAATATAAAATTAATTCAGATGAGGTCGATTCTGAAAATGAAACAGGGATCTTTCCCTTTTCAATACCTCGGTTGCCCTATTTTTAAGGGCCAAACTTTAAATAGATATTATCAACCTCTGATGGAAAAGTTAGATAACAAGTTGAAAAACTGGAAAAATAAGTGGTTAAGCTCTGGGGGCAAATTAGTCTTGATTAAAAGTTGTTTGTACTCTCTACCACAGCATTTATGGGCTGTGACTAATCCCCCAAAATATATTATCAAATTATTTGAGAAAAAGCTAGCCAAAATTTTTTGGGGTGAAACTGATGGGAAAAGGAATAAGATACGGAAAAAACGGTCAGATCTTGCCAAACCAACAGCTCAGAATGGCTTAGGGTTTCGATCTATCAAAGGCATAGTTGATGCATGTTCCCTCAAGCTATGGTGGAAAAGCCAGTTAGGTATAACTCTATGGTCTAAATTACTTTGGTCTTTGCCAGACTCCTACAGAACTTCAGTCACATGGAAAAGAATCTGCTCTATTAATCCCATAGCTGAGGAAAATTCTATTGTTATACATGGTAAAGGTACTTGTAATTCCTGGACCTCTAACTGGTGTCCTAATGGCCCTCTAATCAATAAGATCCCAAGTAATATCCTGGAGGCATTTCAGTTGTATTCAGTATCTGATTTCATTAGGGATAAATCTGTGATTCTTTCTTAGATAACACCTTATCTGGAAAATGATACTTTTATATTTCTGCAGGATGCGACGGTTGTGGAAGATAGAGATGATAGAATCGTATGGAATCCTAATATTACAGGCAAACTCTCATTCAAAACTGCATACCATACTATCACAAACTTTACAGGTAACTTCCCGGTCTCAAAAAATGTGTGGAATGTACTGCTGCAAAAAAAGATTTCGATTTTTACATGGAAATTGCTTCATTCATTCCTTCCCTTTGATGATGTACTGATAACTTGTGGTTTTAGTTTGGCTTCCAAATGCCATGTGTGCTGCTACTCTGACTCAATAGATCACTTTTTCATATCTTGTACACTGGCAAAATTGATATGGAGTAGAATGGCTTCTCTGATAGATTTCAACTACCTCATGATCAATCCCTCTCTCAGAGATTTTTTTCCTTTTGGTTCTGTTCAGACTTAACTAAAAGTCTCTAACTGATGTGCAAAAATATTTCCTTCTATCATTTGTTGGAGTCTTTGGAAGGCTCGAAATAGATATATCCATGACCAGGTTCCCTTTTCTGCTGAGCTTATATGTAAAGAGATACTGGAACTCATTAGATTATCATTATACTCCTGTCCCACTAAGATGTGTCCTACTACTGAATTTCCTCCAACATTTAGACATCTACTACCTCTTCTTAGGCCACCTCCAAAACCAATATTTAGAGCAGTCTGGTGGGAAAAACCTGACATTAACTCTATTAAAATTAACACTGATGCATCATGGTTCTCTCATACAGCTGCAGCTGGTATTATATTAAGGGATAGCTCAGGCAAGCCTCTTCTCATTAATTCAATCACTATTGAGGCTGTATCTCCTCTCCATGCTGAACTCTTAGCCATACTTGCAGCTTGTCAAGCTTTCCCTCATAGAGATATGCCCTTAATCATTGAATCAGACTCTAGTCTAGCTATTAATATGATTGAAAACCCATATTCTGCTCACTGGAACTTTTTCAATTTGGCCTATAAGGTGAAGAGTTTACTATGTGGTGTTGTTCTGAAGCATGTTTATAGAGAATGTAACTCTGTGGCTAATGCAATAGCGAAATATCATTCTACTCATAATCAGCCATTAAACTTGTATAATCTGCCTGGCCATATCAGAGGTCTCATTTCCTTAGATATGAAGCAATTTCCTCATGTTCGAATTCATAAACGTGGCCTTAATAGGATATGATACTGCTGATGGGATTTATATTTGCATGCAGATAAATTTTCTACGCATGGTGTACTCTTGCTGATACTGAGATGAGTGGAGCTATTGTTCTCCTATGCCTGCCAATTTCATTTTCCAGCTCATCTGCACATTATGGGACTTCAACTGATGCTGCCAACTCTTGTGCAGCTCTAATCCTCCAATCTTTCTTTTGGTTTATGAAATTATCAAGCTTAACACTTGAATTACTGTCTTTGAAGTTGCCTGGCCAAGGGAGAGAATTAACACGAGGGGTGGAGATTCTCTCTTTTGGATCACAACTTCACTACGAACCATGTCACTTTGTATAGATGTTCATATATCCTTAAATATAGATAGTTTTAGGACTTTTGGAGGCAACCATGTTGCCTCAATGCTTAGGGAACTAAAAACAATGGATGTACTAATGTTTTGATCTAGTTATAAGGCCTGGGAAACCTTAATACATATCCCTCACCTTCGGGTGTTTTCATTAAAAAATATATAATATAAAATTTAATTTACGTGCAAAAATATATTTGTGTCAATTTGATGCATTAAATTTGCATCGAATAATGTCCCACCAACACCTACTAGCCACATTTCAAAATCATCCACCTCTGACAACACTTGAACGAGATGCTTCACAATAAACTTATAACCCCTCAATAATGCAAGCACTTATAATCAGGATGACTGTCGCAGTGGCACCAGTGGTGGTGTAGACCAGCAACAACGGCGCAGAACCAAAATCAGACATGGTAAGAAATTCATTGTCTGCAGGGCCCGCCAAAGGGTGATCTAGGGAAAATTCAAGGGGGCAGAGAAATGGTGATGTTTTCTCGCGGTGTAGTGGCAAGCTTGCATGACTTTACGTGCTGTGTTGTGGGTTCCGAGCCATAGCCGCAAGCCGTGGTTAGGCTTATGGATTTTGGTGATCCGATTCCCCCACAAGTGCTGCCGGACACCTTTGTACGAAGAGGTGGAGTTTTTTGGCCCACATTTTCCCTTCCTTTTGCCCTTATATGAGAATGGAGAAACTATCGTCAGGAGTCTCCCACGTTGCCACCTAGGTCTCCGGCCATCGCTGCCATTCGAAGCACAGGTGAAGCCACAAATTTCTATAGTTTGTGTTTGAAATAAAGAAGATAAATAAAACAAGGGTTTATACCCATTACACAACTCTTAAATTGCACGTGCACACACAGGCTTTAAAGAATTCATCTTCTTTTGAGTTAAAATATATAATTACCCTTTTTTTGCTTCTATCCTAATTGCTCAACATATAAAACTACACTACAACAGAGACCCCCCTCTAGCACCAAATCGGTGCTAAAAATGTAATAACACGGGTTTTTTTTTCTTTTATCACCTATTATGAAAATCGGTATTAATTTAACACCAATTTTTAAATTTTAACACCAGTTTTTAAAAATCGGTGCTAAATTTATGATAGCACCAATTTTTGAAAAATTAGCACAGGTTTTTAAACCGGTGCTAAATATTTTTACAATTCTATCTTCTCATCAAAAAAATGCCAAAAAATTCAAAATAGCACCGGTTTCAAAAACTGGTACTAAAAATTTAAAAATAGCACCAATTTTGGAAAAATTAACACCAATTTTTAAAAACTAGTGGTTAATATTTTAAATATTCTATCTTCCCGCCAAACAATTTCAAATAGCACTGGTTTTGGAAAAATTTGCACCAGTTTTAAAAACCGGTGCTAAAACATTTTTAAAAATAGCACCGATTTTGGAAGAAAATAGCACCATTTTTAAAAAATTGGTGCTAAAAATAAAAATTTTAAAAATTTATTTTTCCCGCCGAAAAAATCGCCAAAACATTTTGAAATAGCACTCGTTTTGGAAATATTAGCACCAGTTTCTAAAAACCGGTGCTAAATATTTTTAAAATTCTATCTTTACACCAAAAAAACTTAAATAGCACTGGTTTTTGGAAAAATAGCACCGATTTTTAAAACTGGTACTAAAAATTAAAAAATATCACCTATTTTGGAAAAAATAGCAACTATTTTTAAAAATCGGTGCTAAAAATCTTTAATTTTTCTTTTAATTAAACCATCCGTAGATGGGGGAAAATTTTATTTGGCCTTCCCAAGCCAGGAAATAAACAAACGTTAAAACAGTAATAATAAGCCGAAGCTAAGTTCTAATATACAAAGTCGAGCAGTAGGCTCATGAAGCAACATTTGTTGCATCCAAAACATGAAGGTAACCCGGAAGATGGATAGAGGATTACCAAGCTCCTAATCTATAGTAGATATGTGCAAACTTATTAGTGGATCTAGTTAAAGAAACACAAGGCAACCTGAAACATTCTACATAGGCTAGAAGTGTATCATCTACTAACCGAGAATGATGTGATCACTCCAAGCTAGTTGCAAATTTGATAGTCATCCAAGAGTGAGTTGTATGTACATATAATTGCTCGAACCATGTGAAACTATCCAAACAGAGAAATCCCCGTGTCCAATTCAATCGTACTGATAAGGGTCAGGCAGTGTGGAGGTACCCAAAACCAATGAGGTGTGAAATTAGATTCCATCCTGAGCATGAGCCATCATCATGTGTATTCCATCATGAGCATGAACCACAGTAACAGCTCCCGTTCAATCAATCCATATGTATTCCATCCTATAAGGGGCAATTGAGGCATCCAATGGAACAGGAACCCCATCATGAAGCCTCCGTCCTAATTATGTGAACCTGCATAGAGAGAGTAGAATTCAGTAGCATCCGAACTAATTCACCATCCTTAACGACGGAGTACCAATTTGGTCAAGTCTAATAAGTCCCTGGATTGAGTTAGAGAGCTCAGAGAATCTGAGAAAAGAAGAGTTAGACTTAGTTTTTAGACTATTTTTTGCAAGGGTGTGTGCAACAAGATTTGCCTGTCTGTAAATGTGAACTAATTTAAAAGCACCCAGAGATTGGTGAATCTCATCAGATAAGGTGAACAATTTCCAGTGAGCCCTACTAGGATCATTCACAAAAAGTACAGCACTGAGACAATCAGATTCTATAAGAACAGGTGAGGAGTAATCAGTAGATTCCTGAATAGCAAACTTAATTGCCTTCAGTTCTGCTTCCAGAGGGGATGAAGCACTATCATATACAGTGAAGGCCCTCTTGAAACAACCTCTACTGTCCCTAATTATCATTCCAATCCCACACATATTAGTATAGCCGCACCATGAAGCATCTACGTTAATCTTAAAACCTGAGCAAGGCCTCTCCCATGGAATTTTAAGAATTTTAGGCTTTGGAGGCAGTTTGATCAGAGGCAAGAAAGAGTGTTGAGAAATACTCAAGTCAAATGTAGATCTAATGAAAACCGGTTTAGAACAAAATGAGTAAAAAATATGATCCCTAATTTGATGAAGAACTAGAACTGTGGAAGGCTTTATAGAATCAAGTAGGAATTTATTCCTCATCTTCCACATGTTCCAACATGTAATTACAGCTGCAGTTCGGACCATAGTGGATTGTAATGAGCTTAGGGTGGGAAGAGTAATGTAACAAGATAATCTCTCCCATATGGATGTGAAAATTCTATCCCTAATTCCCATAAACTGATGAACTATTTTCCAGACATTCACAGCAAAATCACAGGAATTAAAAAAGTGATCTAGGGAGTCTTCATGTACATTACACATACAACATTTGGAAGGTAAACAGAATCTCAGATTTTTGAGGATGTTATCAAAAGGTAAAAATGAGTTTGTCATCTTCCACATGAAAACTGAGATTTTTTTTTCAATTCTATGGTTCCAAAAATGTTGGACAGAGGCAAAAGAGCCTGTACTATTGCTGAGCATGAGGTATGTCGATTTAAACGAGAAATCACCATTGATGCCCGGTTTCTATATTATCCTATCTTCCCTGTGTGGAGATAGTTTTGCTTCCTGCAAAAGAGAAGTAACTTCAGGTGGTAAGAAAGGATTAATTTTGCTGATGAAATTAGTTTTATTGGATAAAAATGCAGAGACTATACAGTCATCAGCAATATCAACCAAGTTCTAATCACAATGGTCAATAAGGGGACCTATATCTAGCCAATTAGATGTCCAAAAGTTACATTCCCCTTTTCCTATAATGACTCTAGAGTTAGCTTCTGCCCATGTGTTAGCAGAACATATCCTTCTCCAATTTGAAGAAGACCTATATGTGGGAGGGAGTGCTGCCACTAAATGAGTCCATAGAGCATCTGCTTTTTGGTATTTCCACCAAAGCTTAACTGAGCATGTTTTAATTATGGTGGATATTGATCTGAAACCTATACCATTTTGATTAGTTGGTAAGCAAAGTGCAGTCCATTTTCTCCAAGATCTTTTAGGTTTCAGCTCATTATCCCCCCAGAAAACGTTGCTCAATTTTTTTCTGTGTTTAATGATCATTTTGTTAGGTTTTATAACCGACCAAATGTGTTGAGGTAAAGAGTAGATGCAAGATTCAATCAGTGTAATCTTACCCCCTGTAGATATCCATTTATTTTTCCAATTACCAATCTTACTGTCAATCTGCTCAAAAAGGGGTTGGAAATATATCTTTTTTGCTCTCCTAGTAAAAATAGGTACTCCCAGGTATGAAACTGGGAGAGCCCAATTTTCATTCCCAAGATCCTTTTAATATAGTTAACCTTTTGAACCGAAGAATGCTAAAAATCTTTAAAATTCATTTTCCCGCCAAAGAAATAGCCAAAAAAATTTTTATCTTCCTACCAAAAATTTCAAAATATTCGTCAAAATTTTTTAAGGTTCAATTTTTCCGCAAAGAATTCAAAAAATCCACCAAATTGTTTAAAAACAATTGCCAAAAATTTCATGGACTGGGAGTAGCTGTGCGCGGCCACTTTAAGCTTTTTTTTAAAAAAAAACTTTCAAAATCGTTCATTTCTTTTGTTGACTTTAATTAATAACTAACTTAAGTTAAATTAATCAACGATCAACCTTTACTGACCTAATATATATAAATAAGAATAAAATTTGTTTACATTAACTAATTAACACTAAACCCTTAATTGATTTAGAATACATAAATACAAATTTAACTAGTCAACGGTTAATCCTTATTTGACTTTGAATATATAAACACTAATAACTAGGCTGACTTTGACTAATCAACGTTTAAACTGTACTTGAATTTTAATATATAAACACTAATAACAAAGTTGACTTTAACTAATTAACGATCAAACTTTATTTGAATTAGTATATAATAAATACTAATAAAAATGTTTGACTTTGTCTAATCAACGGTCAAATCTTACTTGACTTTCTATATATAAATACTAGTGACTAAGTTGACTTTAAAAAATCAACAGTCAAACTTTACTTGACTCTCTCTATATAGAAACACTAGTTACTAAGCTGACTTTAACTAATTAACGGTCAAACTTTACTAGACTTTCAATGTATAAACACTATAAACTAGGTTGACTTTGTCTAATAACCGATGAACCCTTACTTGACTTTCAATATGTAAACACTAATAATTAAATTGACTTTAACTAATTAACTGTCAAACTTTATTTGAATTAGTATATAATAAATACTAATGAAAATGTTTGACTTTATCTAATCAACAGTCAAACCTTACTTAACTCTCTATGTATAAATACTAACGACTAAGTTGACTTTAAGTAATCAATAGTCAAACTTTACTTTACTCTCTTTATATAGAAACACTAGTGACTAAGCTGACTTTAACTAATCAACGGTCAAACTTTACTCGAATTTCAATATATAAACATTATAAACTAGGTTGACTTTGTCTAATCAACGATGAACCCTTACTTGACTTTCAATACATAAACACTAATAACTAAGTTGACTTTAACTAATTAATGGTCAAACTTTATTTGAATTAATATATAATAAATACTAATAAAAATGTTTGACTTTGTCTAATCAACGGTCCAACCTTACTTGACTTTCCATATATAAATACTAGTGACTAAGTTGACTTTAGCTAATCAACGGTCAAACTTTACTTGACTCTCTCTATATAGAAGCAATATTGACTAAGCTGACTTTAACTAATGAACGATGAAACTTTACTCGACTTTAAATATATAAACACTAATAACTAGGTTAGCTTTGTCTAATCAACGGTCAAACTTTACTTGACTTTCAATATAAAAACACTAGAAACAAGTTGACTTTAACTAATTAACAGTTAAACTTTATCTGACTTAGTATATACTAAATACTGATAACTAGGTTGACTTTGTCTAATCAACGGTCAAACCTTACTTAACTCTCTCTCTATATATAGAAATACTAGTGAATAAGCTGAGGAAGAGAAAGCTGAGCCTGTGAGGCGAAAATAGGGCGCAGCCCTGCTATTGTTCACCATAGTCCATTTTCGCCGGGCTTCTCCTCCGTGGCTTTTCTCTTCCGGCAAGGGACCCGACATTAACGTTGGGTTCCTCGTCAGGAATCTTTTGATGTATGATATGTCGCTGTTCTTGAAGGATCGAAACCCGAATCTGGGTTTCTCGCAAAATTTCTCTTCTTAAAATTTTGCTTGGATTTTGGAGTATGATTGGCCTTCCGATCTCAGATTTTGAAGACCCATAACAAGGCGAATCTCAGAGGGATTTTAGAGTATGATCGGCCTTCCGATCTCAAATTTTGAAGACCCATAACAAGGCGTATCTCAGAGGAAGTCAATTTCAAAGATCTGTTCTTCGATTTTGAAATTGGGAATTCTACTTTTACGGAGGAATACTCGCGAACACCACGGAGGAAGTTGGCGAAGGATTTGGCGACCCTAGGAGGAGGTTGTCCTTCTCTGAACATGGAGGAGACTCCCGAATGGGAACCCGACCCAGACCCGAATCCAACGCAATCTAGGGTTGAAGCCTGGTCCTCAATTCTGGGTTGCTGACGAGGATAGTTTGGCAAATGCCGTCCATTGTCCCAAGTAAGTTTTCTCTTTGAACTTATGAGGATTTTTGCCGATTGGTACGAATGGTGTCGATTTTGTGTGAATTTGTTGTATGAATTGTGTGGATTGATGCGCGGGTTGAGATGCAAATTTGAGTGTATTTATGTGCGAATCTATGTGAAAATTTGTATGGATCTGTTGTTCTGGTATGAAATAGAGGGAACTCTGTTTGTTTGAAACAGGGTATAGAGCGCTGCTTTCTTGTCTTAGGATGTATTTAGTATAGAACTTTATTTTGTGCGGATGGCTGTGAAAGGTGTGGATTTGTATGCTAATGTGTGTGGAATAGGCGCATTGCTGTGACTGCTGTGGAACTCTGTAAGGAATGGTTCATGTTGAATGCAGAATTGTGACGAATTTTAGGCATAAAAAATTTATAGCATTTGGGTGCTCTCATTCTAGTAAACCTGTTTTGCTAGTTTTGTTTGCAACTTTCGACCAAATGCTATGCTCTTTTATGCCAAAATTCTGATCTATTTTACTGCCTCATGAACACATAAGTATGGATTCTTAGGGAGTTCTTCATGGGAAATATGGGCTGGATTAATGGTTAGGGAGAATCTGTACAACTCTAAAAGCTACATTAAGTGGATTGCGGATAGGTAAAATGAGGTTCATATGGGAATGAGATTAATGTTGGGTTCTAAACATAGAGTTTTTAGCTGATGCGGGCAAATTTTATGCTCAAATCTCGGACACCCGACCGGCCTAGCTTGTGTACAAACCCAGACTAGCCATTTGGCCTCGCTAGTGCTCAGAACCTGGTCGCCTTCCAGGCTTGTGTGTGTCCAAAACCTGGGAAACTTCCGGCCTGGCAAGTGATCAAACCCCCGTCATCCCCTCTGGCCTTGCCAGTGCACAGATCCCAGTAAACTCCCAGCCGCACATGTGCTCATTGTCCGGCTGTGCTAGGCCTAATCTAGTTGGCATTTAGACCAATAGGTTATGCTCTATGCCTAGAGCACGGAGTTGTCTCTATTCACTCATGAACATTCATAAGGAGTTCTTCATTTTGGCATATTGGAATGATATTGTTACATGAGGCACATACCTTTGGGATGCTCTGATTCAAGATAGATGTAAAGAGAAGTTCCACTATGCGTTGGTTGGATCTAGCCGTTTGTCCCCGGTGGCCAGCTATGGTGGTTTGTTTTCATCGAAATCATAAAAGAGAACATACCCAATAGGTTAACCTTGTTCTTCAATTTCATAAAAATCCCGAGAAGAAGATGAATGGAAGAGCAGATTCTCGTAATTGGTGGTTTTCTACTTTGCCCAGACTCTGGTGACTCAACGATGCCGGAAATACGCAGTCCGGCAAGTCAGCTAACAGCTGGCAGTCTCGAGGGCTGGAGGGTAGTTGGGGAGGGGTAGGTGGTTCGAGGGCTGAGGATTGGTTCGAGGGCTGAGGGATGGTTCGAGGGCTGAGGGATGGTTCGAGGGCTGAGGGATGGTTCGAGGGCTGAAGGATGGTTCGAGGGTCCAAGGGTGGTTGGAAAGGCAGGTGGTTCGAGGGTTGATGGGTTGTTCGAGGTTTGAGGGATGGTCGAGGGTTGAAGGATGGTTCGAGGGTTCAGGGATGGTTTGAGGAAAGGCTAGAATGACTCTTCAACGGTATTTCGAGGGCCTCGAGGGTAGGTGGTCAGAATGGTGGTTCGAGGGGGTATTCGAGTGTCTGAGGTATTCGAGTACTCGAGGGAGGCATTTGAGTGATGGAGGTGCTCGAGTGCTTGAGGAAGGAATTTGAGTGTTGGAGGTGTTCGAGTGCTCCAGGGGAGCATTTGAGTGCTGGAGGTATCGAAGGGGCTATACCCTTGAAGGGGCACTGCCCTCGAATGTGTTAAACCCTCGAAGGGGCTCTGCCCTCGAAGGGGTTATACCCTCGAAGAGGATCTGCCCTCGAAAGGGTTATACCCTCGAAGGGGCTCTGCCCTCGAAGGGATCATACCCTCAAAGGGGCTCTGCCCTCGAAGGGGTTTTACCCTTGAAGGGGCTCTGCCCTCGAAGGGGTTTAACCCTCGAAGGGGCTCTGCCCTCGAAGGGGCTCTGCCCTCGAAGGGGTTTTACCCTTGAAGGGGCTCTACCCTCAAAGGGGTTTTACCCTCGAAGGGGTCCAAAAAAATATTCGCAGCAACCTCTCTCCATAAGGCTGAAAGGATTTCCCATGGTAGCAGCATGGCCATGTAGGTCGGGTAGGGGGTAAATTAATTCTGCGTACGCAAATTAATTAACCCCTTGCTAGGTATCACATGGAATTAACAGTTGTGCTATTTTCCTGCGCTGCACTGAAATGTGTAAAATGGCATCAGGCTGTCCATTTGCCTAAAATGAAAAGAACGGTTACAAAACCGTTGAGCGGGGCGTGCACGGTAGAAGTCATGCCCGGTCTCTTATCCCTAGGAGGTCAATCTGTGGGGAACACTTGGGAGCACAATGGACTACGGTCAAATGGCTCCCAACCCCAAAGAGAAAGCCTCGGCCCTCATCCAGAGACCGTTATCGAAGGCCAATAACACCTCTTTATCTTCATCTTAGAAGTGTACATGGTAGAAGTGGTGTGCAAACCCTTTTAGAAAGACAGGTCATACTACTTCATTCATTGGAAGGCCGAGACCACTATCGGATTTGAAGACACCCGTGGGGAGCAAACCACAGCGCAAGAGCCGGTTCACACCACCGGTAGCATGGATGTAACATGGAGCGAGGAGGCTAGTGAGTTTGTTCTCATGCCCCTCTATCTTTCAGGAACGGCTTATACAGGCCCCGGTAACCACGACAGGTTGTAATATTTTTCCATGGATGGTTTCCACAGGCCCCGGTCATCACGACAGGTTAGCTTCTTTTGGCCGCCTGGTTGTAACATCTAGATCATGGGTAGTATTTTAGGTAACATGTATTAAGGGAGTGAGCCAATGTCCCCACTCCCGTACATTCCCACGGCATTTTTTTGGGCCACCTGATTGTACCACCTAGATCAGGGGTAGTTTAGTAGGTTTCATTGTATCACATGAGTGAGACAATGTTCCCACTCCTGTATACTCTCACGGTTTCTTTTTATTTACCATTACCTTCGACTAGTGACTAAGCTGACTTTAACTAATCAACGATCAAACTTTACTTGACTCTCTTTATATAGAAACACTAGTGACTAAGTAGGCAAGCTGAAAAGAAGAGCTCTAAGGCAAAAATAGGGCGCAACCCTGCACTATTCATCGTGTTCAATTTTCACCAGGATTCTCTTCCACGGCTCTTCTTCTCTGGTAAGGAGTCTGACATTAGTGTTGGGCTCCTCGCCGGGAATCTTTTAATGTATAATAGGTGCTCCAATTCGAAGTATTCCTCACTTTTTGGAAGTCATGAAAATTGGATCTGGGTTTCTCGCTTAATAGGTGTTCCGGCCTCAAATTGTGAAGACCCAAAACAAGGCGCATTTCAGACAAGACGGTGATGGCTCCGGCTTTCTCTGGAGGAGGCTGTGCTTCTTCGAACTTGGAGGAAGAAACTTCCGACTGGGAACCCGACCCAGAACCAAACCCTCCGCCAACTTGGGTCGAAGACTTCGGTCCTCAATCTGAGTCACTGGAGATGAGAGCTTGGCGAACCTCATGTAAGTCTTGCTCTCTGAATCTGGTGAGGATTTGTATGATGAATTTTGTGCGAATTTTTTCGGATGAATTTGTTGTAATTTTTGGCTATTGTGCGAATTCTGCAGATAAACATGTGTGAAGGAATTCTGTTTTTCAGTTGTTGCAATGAATTCTTGCAGCTGTTGTGCGAATTGTTGTGCTCTGCGGAATTTTTGTCGAATTCTGTTCTGCGACTGTTGCAATGAATTCTAGTCTGTGGATTTTGTTGTGTATGAATTTGGCTGGAGGATTTCATTGTGCGAAATTGCTGTGTGAGCCAATGTGGAGTATGAGGAATAATTTGCATGGAATTATGTTCATATGAAACAGAGTATAGGAGGTTGTTTTTGCTTTCGCAGCTCTTCCTCTCCGGCGAGGAGTCCGACATTAATGTTGGGCTCCTCGCAGGGAATCTAATTTTGGAATGTTGGATTGCTGTGGAAAAGGATGAAGTTTTGTGTAAATATCCGAGTGGAACCATGTGTGGTGTTCATGTTGAACATGAAACTGTGATGAATTTTATGCTAAAATTCTGAACTTTTTTGTTGTTGTCTCATGAACATCCTTACGGATTTTACTCTGCCTTCTGGGTTCCATTTTGTGCATATTGGTGGGATTTTGTCAATACTGGTGGAGTATTCTATAGCTATAATCCGAGGAACCATAACCTGGAATACATAATTTTGTAGATTTTAGAGTATCACTCTAGGAGATATTTGTGCGGATTTGAAAGGATTTCTGTAATGTGGATTTCTGAGCAGTTCAGTGTACAAATTCGTATCCCTCTATGGTATATATGTGCTGATTTGTGTGGCTATGTGCGAATTTGTATGCTTGCTATCGATGGTGGAAGGTGGGAATGCTAATGGATTGCAGATGTTAAACTGAGTTAGTTTTGGCGGAATTCTTAGTCAAATTGGGTAAACTAGTGCTCAAATCCTAGGCACCCCACAGGCCTAGCTTGTGACCAGAACCCGGTAACCACCCGTCCTTGCTAGTGTTCAAAACCCGGTCACCCTCCAGCCACACTTGTGTCTAGAACCTGGGAAAATTCCAGCCTTGCTTGTGTCCAAATCCCGACCTAACAGCCGGCCTTGCTTGTGTCCAAACCTCGGTAACCCCCCAGCCTTGCGTGTGTTTACAACCTGGGAAACCTCCGTCCTTGCTTGTGTTCAGAACCCGGCCTTGCCCCCCTTCCTTGCTTGTGCCCAGAACACGGTAACACCCCAGCCACGCTTGTGATTAGAACCCGGACAACGCCCAGCCTTGTTTGCCCATTTAATTAGAATTTCCCAAACCTGCTCTCTATTATTTTGGTTGCGCTATTTGCCTGCGCTGCACTGAAAAGTGTAAAATGGCATCAGGCTGTCCATTTGCCTAAAATGGAAAGAACGGTTATAAAACCGTTATGCGGGCTATGCATTGTAAAAGTCATGCTCGATCTCTTCATCATTATGAGGTCTATCCGCGGGGAACACTTGGGAGCAGCACAGACTACGGTCAATCTGTACCTAACCCCAACAACAAAACCTCGACACTCATCCAGAGATCATTATCGAAGGCCAATAACACCTCTTTATCTTCATCTTATAGGTGTACATGGTAGAAGCGGTGTGCCACCTCTCCCCGGAGAAGACGTCATACTACTTCACTTGAAGGCCGAGACTATTCTCGGTTCGGAAGACACCCGTGGAGAACAAACCACAGCTGAAGAGCCGGTTCACACAACCAGTTGTATGGAAGTTTCATGGAGTGGGAGGCTACTGAGTTTGTTCTCATGCCCCTCGGTATTTTCACAGATGGTTTTCTATAGGCCCCTGTCATCACGAAGGGGTCAGCATTATTTTCTCATGGATGGTCTCTACAGGCCCCAGTCACCACGAAGGGGTAAGCATCTTTTTTGGCCCACCTGGCTGTATCATCTAGTCCACTAGGAGCTTAGTAGGTATCATGTATTCACGGAGTGGGACAAGGTTCCCATTCCAGTAGACTTTTTCCGGTTACTTCTGGGCCACCTGATTGTATCATCTAGATAAGGGGTAGTTCAGTAGGTTTCATTGTATCACGGGAGTGGGACAATGTTCCCACTCCTGTACACTTTCACAGTTTCTTTTTATTTACCATTACCTTCGACTAGTGACTAAGTTGACTTTAACTAATGAACGGTCAAACTTTACTTGACTTTCTCCATATAGAAACACTAGTGACTAAGTTGACTTTAACTAATCAACGGTCAACCTTTACTCAACTTTTAATATATAAAAACTAATAACTAGGTTAACTTTGTCTAATCAACGGTCAAACTTTACTTGACTTTCAATATATAAATACTAATAGCAAAGTTTACTTTAACTAATTAACGGTCAAACTTTATTTGAATTAGTATGTAATAAATACTAATAAAAATGTTTGACTTTTTCTATTCAACGGTCAAACTTACTTGACTTTCTATATATAAATACTAGTGACTAAGTTTACTTTAACTAATCAACAGTCAAACTTTGCTTGACTCTCTCTATATAGAAACAATAGTGACTAAGCTGACTTTAACTAATCAACGGTCACGCTTTACTCGAATTTCAATATATAAACATTATAAACAAGGTTGACTTTGTCTAATCAACGATAAACCCTTACTTGACTTTCAATACATAAACACTAATAACTAAGTTGACTTTAACTAATTAACGGTCAAACTTTATTTGAATTAGTATATAATAAATACTAATAAAAATGTTTGACTTTTTCTAATCAACGGTAAAACCTTACTTGACTTTCTACATATAAATACTAGTGACTAAGTTAACTTTGTCTAATCAACGGTCAAACTTTACTTGACTTTCAATATAAAAACACAAATAACTAAGTTGACTTTAACTAATTAATAGTCAAACTTTATCTGAATTAGTATATAATAAATACTAATAACTAGGTTGACTTTGTCTAATCAACAGTCAAACCTTACTTAACTCTCTCTCTATATAGAAATACTAGTGACTAAGCTGACTTTAACTAATCAACGGTCAAACTTTACTTGACTCTCTCTATATAGAAACACTAGTGACTCTCTATAAATAGAAACACTAGTGATACTAGAAACACTAGTATCGAGGGCCATCGGTTCGATAGGTATCGAGGCCCACCGGTTCGAGAGGCCTCGAGGGCCACCGGTTCGAGAGGTACCGAGCTCCAGAGGCTCATGAGGTCTCGAGAGCCAAAGGTTCGAGAGGTCTCGTCATGTCTCGAGGATCAGGGGTCCGTCGGGTCTCGAGGGCTAGTGCTTCGAGAGGTCTCGAGGGCCAGTGTTTCGAGAGATCTTGAGAGATCTCGAGGGCCACCGGTTCGAGAGGTCTCAAAGACTACCGGTTCAGGAGGTCTCGTGGGCCACCAGCTTGAAAGGTCCGGAGGTTCAGAGGTTCATTAGGTCTCGAGGGCCAGAGGTTTGCGAGGTCTCGAGGGCCAGCTATTCAACAGATCTCGAGTGCTAGGGGTTTGAGAGGTCTCGAGTGCCAGGGGTCCGTGAGGTCAGAAGAGCCAAAGGTCCAAGAGGTCCCTAGGGCCAGCGGTTCGAGTGATCTTGAGGGCCAGCGGTTTGACAGGTCTCGTGGGCCAGCGGTTCAACAGGCATCGAGGACCAGGGGTACGAGAGGTCTCAAGAGCTAGTGCTTCGAGGGGTCTCGAGGGCCAATGGTTCTAGAGATCTCGAGGGCCACTAGTTCGAGAGGTCTCAAAGACCACCAGTTCGGGAAGTCTCGAGGGCCAGCGATTCGACAGGTCCATAGGTCCAGAAGTTCGTGAGGTCTCGAGGACCAGAGGTACACGAGGTCTCGAGGGTCAGCGGTTCGAGAGGTCTCGAGGGCCACCGGTTCGAGAGGTCTCGAGGTCCACTGGCCCGAGAGGTCTTACAGACCAGTGGTCCGACTGGTTTCGAGGGAAAAGTGAAAAAAACAAAAAAATAAAAATAATTTTTTGAAATGTTGAGATATTCAGCCTTCTTTTTCCTGGGCAGAAACTGTGGATCACGGGTAAGGGAGTTCTCAGTTTCCCCATCCACTGGGGTGAAAGCTTTCATCACTTGGGTTGCTCAACTACTACAATTGGGTACTGGATTAATTAATTAGCGTAAGCAATATTAATTAACCCACTACTAGCTGAGATACTTAGATTTAACGGTTGCGCGATTTGCCTGCACTGTACTGAAAAGTGTAAAATGGCATACGGCTGTCCATTTGCCTAAAATGGAGAGAACGGTTACAAAACCATTACGCGGGGCGTGCGCGGTAGAAGTCATGCCTGGTCTCTTATCATTAGGAGGTATATCCGTGGGGAACAACTGGGAGCACCATCGACTACGGTCAACTAGCTCCCATCCCCAAAGGAAAAATCTTAGCACCCACACAGAGATCGTTACCGAAGGCCAATAACACCCCTTTATCTTCATCTTAGGGGTGTACATGGTAGAAGCGGTGTACCAACTCCATCAGCAGAGGACGCAATGCTTCATTCCTTGGAAGGCCAAGACCATTCTAAGTTACAAAGGCCATCGCAGCACTTCAGCGATGGTTAGGATTACACCTATGGGGAACAAACCATGGGTTAAGAGCCGGTTACGACTCCCGGTTGGATGGAGGTTCCATGTAGGAGGGGCTAGCGAGATTGTTCTCATGATCTTCTGTTCTCTTTGTTTTTTGGATCACCTGGTAGTAACATTTAGACCAGGGCCAGTATTTTAGGAAGCATGTATTGAGGGAGTGGGCCAATGTCCCCACTCCCATACACCCCCATGGCATTTTCGGGGGCACCTGATTGTACCATCGAGATCAGGGGTAGTTTAGTAGGTTTCATTATATAACAAGAGTGGGACAATGTTCCCACTCCCGTAAACTCTCACGGTTTCTTTTTTTTACCATTACCTTCGACTAGTGACTCTCTTTGGCGATTTGGGCAAAAAAGGCGTTACCTTCTCCCAAGAACATCGGGAGCAATTTTTTCCAATTAATCAGCTAATCTTCGGCCTGTACCTGATTATCTAGAATCCCCATGGGATTCTGACCATAATCATCAACGGGTTGCAGATTTCTGATTGCTTCCACCCGTGGAACGAGGGTTTTCGAAAGACTTGACAATCCCAGTTACTGGTCAGTGACTCAGTTCTTCTAAGCATCTACAATGATCTGGGTAGCAGTGGATTTGGACTCACGGTACTCGGAATGGCCGACATTGTTTGAAGGCTCCGTCTCCACCAGTAGTGAGCTCGACTCTGAACGGCGGGAATTTAATTCAACCACAAACAGGTTCTACTGAAACCTTTTGTTCTTGAACTTTGTTCCCTGATCATATTATGTGAATACTTGTATTTTCTGGGAGGATTTGTATTCTACGTGGATTCTGTTGATTTGTGTACCAACTCTGTGCTTACTTCTGTTCTCTGTGTGGATTTACTTTCTAAGTGTGGATTCATACCTCCTGTGTGAGGACTAGTTCTATCCTTGTGTGTAGATTGTCTGGATTGTGTCCAATATTCTGCTGCTCTAATACTTATCCCCTGTTGCTGGGATAGGTACTAGAATAGTGTGTATTATATATTCTTTGTGGAGTTTTGCGAGGGAAGATACGTTAGTCTTCTCCTGTGCATCCGATAAGTTTATCGGATTGCTTGCCTAACCCTCTCTTGTCGTATCTTATTAACTTCACGGTTAAATATGGATCCAAAAGCTGTCGCCTCCACCAAACCCGCTGTTCTACAAGGCCATGCCACAAAATCAACAACGACTTTCAAGCAGGGGAATGGTATGATCCGCTACTTGAGAGGAAAAGGGCATGGAACGATGCCAAAATCATCATGGACAAAGTTGATATTTCTGCAGCACAGGATGTGGATTTTGTTCTCTCCGAGGATGAAATTATCAAGGAAACAATTAGGCTATTCTATGTCTTTCTTGGCGTATTCCCAGGGTCTTTCCCCGGTACACATGCGGTAAGGAACGTGCTCATGGAAAAATGGAGTGTCCAGTGCTGGGTGCCAATAGTGACTAATGGTTATCTCAAATTCGGTTTCAAGAAAGCTGAGGATAGGGACAAAGTGCTGCAGGGTCCAGATTATTACCTCCATGGTAAAAAGCTATTTATCATCCATCTGCCTGAGTCTGGGAAGTTTGACATGCGAATCATGAAAAAAAACCAATTTGGATACGCATGAATCACTTGCCCAAGTCCTGCTGGCACAAAAAATCCCTGGAAAAGATAGAATCCACACTAGGAGATCCCATTCTCATGGACAACGCAACACGAGACCTTGTTAGATACTACGTCAGGATTCTTATCCTCGTCGACACCTCAAGAAAGCTCAAGGAAATAGTCACATTCTGCATGCCTGATGGAGCCACCCATTCGCAATAAATCCTTTACGACTACTGCAAACCGTGGTGCCCTAACTGAGGAGAAAATACCCATCTTTTTTAGGTTTGTGAAGAATTCTTCCAGGCCAGAGATAGGACCATTTAGGAGCGCAGGGCAAAGAGAAAAATAGGTACCGGCTGTGACAAATACGCTCTTTTAGCATAGGCGGAGGAAGAAGAAAGCAACATTCCTAATGAGGTGTCATCGCATACCCATGGAGATAAAACTACGGGTAAAAATACAGATAATATGGGTTCAAGCAGCAAAGGACAAGACCTCAACTTAGAAAAGGAGAAAGATGAGGAAACGGAGAAAGAAGTGGAGATGGATCAAAACAAAAAGGGAGATGCTACAATACAACAAGTTTCTCAGTCTCATAACAACAAGGAGTTCAGTGGGGAAACCAGCCCGGACAGACACCTCGCTTATGGAGATGCAATAAGACCAATGCAAGGTGCAGGAATCATACCGGAGGGCATGCTACATCTGGAGGCAAGACGAGGTAACCCCCCAATAGCAGGGAGACCCCCAAAGCCAAAATCACAAATCATGGGGGAGGGGGGGAGAAAGCTGACCATCGGAAATTCCAAAACTAGATCATCTTCCATTTTTGCTCAACCCGTTGAAGAAGACTGATGAAAAAGTGGCTGAAGTAGCGAAGAGCTCATTGTCAACTGATAGTAGCAAAGGTGGCGGTCCGAGGCCAAAAGGGACCTTTGATTCCCAATGAATGCGGCCTGCCTCAACATCAGGAGCCTTGGCGCCCCGGAGAAAGGAGATGGGCAAAGAACATCATCTCTGAAAACAATTTTGGTCTACTGGGTATTCTGGAAACAAAGGCAAGTGAACAAACGTTGAACATCTTCATGAAGAGTCTCAAAGGATGGTGATACACCCACAATTTTGACGTGGCACCCAACTCTAGGATTCTCATAGTTTGGGATCCCAAAAAGTTCTTTGTTGAAATAATAGGTAGAATGGCGCAGCTGATTCACCTAAAAGTACGCAGCCTAACGTTGAGAGTGCAATTTCTATGCACTTACACCTATGGGAATAGTATAGGAAGAGTACACGGATTGCCTCTTTGGGCAGAATTAAAGAGATACGGCACAAACCTAGACTCACCATGAATGGTACTTGGCAACTTTAATGACATCCTCAGCATCAATGATCACATGGGAAACACATCCCCCGGAATCTACCAAATGAGGGAATTTCAAGAAGCTTGCACCGCATGTGGTCTCGGAGATGCTCCAGCACTGGGAGAACACTTTACATGGCATATTGTGGATTACACAATCAGGCGCAAACTGGACCGTGTCCTGCTCAACCACAAATGGGACGGTGACTCGTGTCGCACCACCTTTCTTCCTGGTTCGGCACTCTCTGATCACCTACCATTCGTAACATCACTAGCGCAAGATATAGACAAGCTAAACAGGCCCTTTAGGTTCCAAAAAATGTGGAATGCACATCCGAGGTCCAAACAGGTGGTACATGATCACTGGTCACCAGAGGTTATAGGGATTCAAACAATATGCTTTATGTCGCAAGCTACAGAGGTTGAAGAAACCCCTAAAGGAACTGAGGAAAAAAATTTTCAATCACATTTCAGAAAAGGCAAAAAGAGCAGACAAGGAATATGCGGCAGCATTGAAGAATCTTACATCAGCGAATGCATCACCCGTGCTGGTACATCAGCTGACTGTCTTAAAGAAAAACACACTGCTCATCTACACGGCAGAGTCGAAGTTCCTTTCCCAAAAGGGAAGAATTAACTTTGTCACCATAGCAGATAAGGGAACAATATTTTTTCATGGTTTGGTGGCCAACAGGAAAAGGGACGGTATTTCGGCAATCCTGGATGATGAAAATAGGATAGTCATATCCAGTGAAAGAAAAGGGACACTATTGGCTGAATTTTACAGGGGATTGTTCGGTACAGATGTTCCACGAACTTCTATAGAGGTAGATACACTCCGCTCAGGTCCCTTACTCAACGATATGGAGAGAGCAATATTGAGCCAAGATATAGAAAGACATGAAGTAAAGTCAGCCCTCTTCTCCATGTCTGATAACAAAGCACTAGGCCGCGATGGTTTCACAATGGCTTTCTTCAAGAGCCATTAGGAGACCATGGGTCAAGATGTCATGGAATCAGCCTTAGAATTCTTCCAAAACGGAGATCTACTGAAAAGACTCAACCATTTAGCCGTTGCACTCATACCCAAGAAGGAAGATAATCTAAGGGTGGGCGACTTTAGACCCATCTTCTGTTGTAACATCATTTATAAAGTCATCTCCAAAATCATTGCCAACAGAATCGAACCTTTCCTCCCCGGTCTTATTGACCCCCGCCAGGCTGCATTTGTCAAAGGTCGGAAGCTATCAAATAATGTAATGTTGGCCCAAGAGATGGTAAGAGGATATGGGAACTCAAGATCATCCCCCCGCTGTATGATTATGGTCGACCTCGCAAAAGCATTTGACACGGTGTCTTGGGACTTAGTACAAGAGGTACTTATCGGCCTGGGCTTCCCGCACTTGTTGGTTGACAGAATTATGGAATGCGTAACAACTGTGACTTTCTCCATTACGATCAACGGAAAATTATGTGACTTCTTCAAAGGTAAAAGGGGTGTTCATCAGGGCGACCCGCTCTCCCCCCTAATATTTGTCATGTGCATAGAATACCTCTCCAGGCTGCTGAAAAGGAAGACAGAATCCACTCGGTTCTCGTTTCACCCCAGATGCGAAAAACTGAAAATCACTCATCTAGCTTTTGCGGATGATTTAATACTCTTCTCGAAGGCGGTCGAGACTCAGTTCATACCCTCATGTCTGTTCTCAATGATTTTCAACAGACCTTATGCTTGGCCATCAATGCTGCAAAGTTGCAATTCTTCGGGGTGGGTATAAAAGACGACTTAAGCTTCACAGGCATACCTTGGGCTACCTTCCCGGTCAGATCTTTGGGCATCCCACTAGACTCCAGTAAATTGAAGGTCTCTCAATTTCATAAGATCCTCGACAGCATCGACAACGAGATTGCAAAATTCAAAGGGCACACATTATCATATGCTGGGAAAATGGAACTCATCAAATCCGTGGTCTAGGGCATCATTGGTTTCTGGATACAGCACTTCATCATACTGGGTAATGTCATGGAATCACTAGAAAAAAATATAAACATTTCCTGTGGGGAGAAAAGAAACAAAATAAGGTATCATGGAAAAGGCTATGTACTCCGAAAAGTGATGGGGGTCTAGGAATTTGGGACTTCAAGATATGGAATATGGCCGTCATCGCACAGCAGTTATGAGATATACACTCAAAGAAGGATTCGCTCTGGATCCGATGGGTTCACTCACAATTCCTGACCACCAGCAGTATTTGGCTTGCACATCCAAGGGCTCCATGTGGCAGAATCTCGGAAAAAATTTCACTCTACTTCACAAATCTCTGCGAACTCTGGGATAAACTGAGCATTATATCAGGTGGCTCAGTCGACTCGGTCAAGGACATGCTGGCGGTTTGGGCAGGATTAAGAAAATTCACGGCGACGGGCCATGATCATATACATAGGTCTACCTACCCTCACTTATATGATATACCCACCCTCCCAAGGGCCAGATTTTACAACTCTCTTTGGCGTGGATCCATTCCCCCCCGGTTCTCGTTCATTACCTGGCTTACTTCTCTTGGTCGACTTCAGACCAAAGACAGGTTCCATGGAGGTGAAGATGCACACACAGATTCTATCTGCTCCCTCTGTCATTCGGAGGTAGAGTCGCACGATCACTTGTTCTTCCAGTGTGATTTTTCCCGAACTGTATGGGATAGGGTGAAAATCTGGATAGGTTTGAGAAGAGCCACAGAGTCTATTGCAGCCTCTGAAAAATGGATCAGAAGACAGGTCCAAGGATCGAAACTGAAAAGGAAGATGGGACCTCTGGATTTGGCAACTACTTTATACTACATATGGAGTGACAGGAACAAAGCACTCAAGAAAGGTCTTCGACCGGATTCAACAAGGGCATTCAAGCTTATTCAAAAAGATTGCTACCTCATCCTTAATAGATTATTTCCTCATGATTGTTGTTCTAACAAATGGCTCAATTGCAGCCGACCTTGGTCGGCAAATTTCTCAAAACTCTATTTTGCAGGTAAACTAGCTGGCGAACTTCAGAAGCCCACTCGGGTGGTAAATACTTTGTACGGGTAAGTAAAATGGCGATACATATTCCTTACGGTTTGGACCTCCTATTTTCCCGAAGATTTCTTTTAGAAAGCCAAGAACACCACAACCAATTTAGGTGTATATGGTAGAACTGGTCTACACCACTTCATCTTTTTGCAGAAGTGGCATGAAGGCGCCATCCCATCCAATCTTTTTGCAGGACTGGGGTAAGTACAATATATATATATATATATGAAAGGGTGGTGGTTTGGTGGTCGGGTGGTGGTTTGAGGATTATGGAGGCTTTTGAGGGTGCGAGGAGGCATCCGAGTACTGGAGGCTTTCAAGTCCTGGAAGAATTCGAGGGGTATGGTGGTCCAAACATGCATTCAACCCCTGGAGGGCATTCGAGAGATGGAGATGCTAGTGTGCTGGCCGTGTTCGAGTGCTGGGGAGGGGCTTTCATGTGCTGGAGTTCTGCGAACGCTCCAGGGGGGCATTTCGAGTGATGGAGATGTTCGTGTGCTGGAGGTGTTCAAGTACTTGAGGGTTCATTCAAGAGATGTAGGTCCTTGAATGCTCGAGGTGGCTATCGAGTGCTGGAGGTATTCATGTACTCGAGGGGGCATTCAAGTGATGGATGTGTTTTCGAGTTCGCGAATGGGACATTAGACATAGGGATGATCGACGGGTATAGTGGTTCGAGGACATTTTGAGTTTTGGACCTCAAAGGAGTTATACCCTCGAAAGGGCTCTTCCCTCGAAGGGGTTATACCCTCGAGGGGGCTCTGCCCTCTAAGGGGTTATACCCTCGAGGGGGCTCTGCCCTCGAAGGGGCCCTGCCCTCGAAGGAGTGATACCCTCGAATGGGCTCTGCCCTCAAAGGGGTTATACCCTCGAAGGGGTTACACCCTCAAAGGGGTAATACCCTCAAAGGGGCTTTTGAGTCCTAGAGGCATTTGAGGGGTATGGTGGTCCGAACAGGCATTTGACACCTTGGGGGCATTCGAGAGATAGAGATGCTAGTGTGCTGGATGTGTTCGAGGGTTTGGGAAGGGATTTTGTGTGCTGGAGGTCTGCGAGCGCTCGAGGGGGGCATTTCGAGTGATGGAGGTGTTCATGTGCTGGAGGTGTTCAAGTGCTCGAGGGTTCATTCGAGAGCTGGAAGTCCTCGAGTGCTCGAGGTGGCTTTCGAGTGCTGGAGGCTTTCGTGTACCCTAGGGGGAATTCGAGTGATGGAGGTGTTTTCGAATGCGCGAATGGGACATTAGATATATGGATGATCGGCGGGTATGGTGGTTCAAGGACATTTTGAGTTCGGACCTCGAAGGGGCTCTGCCCTCGAAGAGGTTATACCCTTGAGGGTGGCTCTGCCCTCTAAGGGGTTATACCCTAGAGGGGGCTCTGCCCTCGAAGGAGTTATACCATCGAAGGAGCCCTGCCCTCAAAGAAGTGATACCCTCAAAGGGGCTCTGCCCTCGAAGGGGCTCTGCCCACGAAGGGGTTACACCCTCAAAGGGGCTCTACCCTCGAAGGGGTAATACCCTCGAAGGGGCTCCGCCCTCGAAGGAGTTATACTCTTGAAGGGGCCCTACCCTCGAAGGTGTTATGCCCTAGAAGGGGCTTCGCTCTCGAAGGGGTCATACCCTCGAAGGGGCATTGCCCTCGAAGGGGTATACCCTCAAAGTGGCCCGAAAAAAGAAAACAAATCCTCTCTTCATCTGACCACAAGGATTCCCAATGTTACTTACATGGCCATTCGGCCAGGAAAGCTAGTTCACTCTCGGTTTGGAAGGCCGTCGCCGCAACTTAGCGACGGTTAGGCTCACACCCGTGGGGAACAAACCACGGTTCGAGATTCACACATCTGGTTGCATGGAAGCTGTACTATTTGGTTGCACTATTTACCGGGGTCAGGATGTCCGAGTTTGCGCTATTTGCCTGCGCTGCACTGGAAAGTACAAAATTGCATCAGGCTGTCCATTTGCCTTAAATGGAAAGAACAGTTACAAAACAGTTACGCGGGGTGTGTGTGGTAGAAGTCATGCCCGGTCTCTTCATCAGTAGGAGGTCTATCGGCGGGGAACACTAGGGAGCAAAACAGACTACGGTCAATCTGCTCCCAACCCCATCGAGAAAACCTCGGCACTCATCCAGAGATCATTATCGAAGGCCAATAACACCTCTTTATCTTTATCTTAGAGGTGTACATGGTAGAAGTGGTGTACCAGCTCTTCCTGGAGAAGATGACATTCTGCTTCACTTGAAGGCCGAGACCATCCTCAGCTTGGAAGACACCCATGGGGAACAAACCACGGCTGAAGACCCGGTTCACACAACCGATTGTATGGAAGTTGCATGGAGTGAGGGGCTACTGTGTTTGTTCTCATGCCCCTCGGTAGTTTCACGGAAGATTTCTACAGGCCCTTGTCATCACAAAGGGGTAGCATCTTTTTTGGGATAGCTGGTTACATCTAGACCGGGGGTAGCTTCGCAGGTATCCTGTGTTTACGGAGTGGGAAAAGGTTCCCACCACCGAAGACCTTTTCGGTTGTATATTTGAACCACCTGATTGTACCATCTAGATCAGGGGTAGTTTAGTAGGTCTCATTGTATCACGAGACTGGGATAATGTTCCCACTCCCGTAGACTCTCACGGTTCCTTTTTATTTACCATTACCTTCGACTAGTGACTAAGTTGACTTTAACTAATCAACGGTCAAACTTTACTCGACTTTGAATATATAAACACTAATAACTAGGTTAACTTTGTCTAATCAACGGTCAAACTTTACTTGACTTTCAATATATAAACACTAATAACAAAGTTTACTTTAACTAATTAACGGTCAATCTTTATTTGAATTAGTATGTAATAAATACTAATAAAAATGTTTGACTTTTTCTAATCAACGGTCAAACCTTACTTGACTTTCTATATATAAATACTAGTGACTAAGTTGACTTTAACTTATCAACAGTCAAACTTTACTTGACTCTCTCTGTATAGAAACACTAGTGACTACGCTGACTTTAACTAATCAATGGTCTAACCTTACTTGACTTTCTATATCTAAATGCTAGTGACTAAGTTGACTTTAACTAATCAATAAACTTTATTTGAATTTCTATTTGTAAACACTAGTAACTAAGTTGACTTTAACTAATCAATGATGAACCCTTACTTGGTTTTCAATATATAAACACTAATAACAAAGCTGACTTTAACTAATTAACGGTCAAACTTTATTTGAATTAGTATATAATAAATACTCATAAAAATATTTGACTTTGACTAATTAACGGTCAAACCTTACTTGACTTTCTTTATATAAATACTAGTGACTAAGTTGACTTTACCTAATCAACAAACTTTACTTGATATTCTATATGTAAACACTAGTAACTAAGTTGACTTTAACTAATCAATGATGAACCCTTACTTGACTTTTTATATATAAACACAAATAACAAAGTTGACTTTAATAACCCTGGAGGACTGAATTTGGCCAAAAATACATGAAATGACTATTATACCCCTGTTTAAAAAATATTAAAAATTTAGAAAATATTCAGATATTCAGAAATAGAAACTCAATTCACTTTTCCTTTTCTTTTCTTCTCGATTCACTCGATTAAATTTTTGCAGTGGTGGCGGGACGAGGCGACGGTGGTGGCAGGACGGGGCGACGGTGGTGGCGGGATGAGGTCAAGAGGTGGTGGCAGGATGAGGTCAAGCGGCGGTGGTGTCGTGACCAGATCTACCTGCTCGTCCGGCAAAATTGGTGAGGTGGCGGTGGTGTCGAGCTTCAGCGGGGGTGGGTTGGGTAGGCTAGGGTTTTAGGGAGGCACCAACACGGTAATATGGTGGCACAGGGGCAGCAGAGGTGGTGAGGCGATGAGGTAAGGTAGCTGCAGTGGTGGTGGAATAGGCGGCGGTGGTGGCAGAACGAGGCGGCGGTGGTGGCAGAACGAGGTGGCGGTGATGGAAGACTCCAGTTTGATCACCAAGATCTACCTGCTCGTCCGGCGAACTTCAGATTTCAAAGAACTATATAAGTTGAGTTTTTTTGGTGTTGATTATTTTTTAGATGCCTTATCTTCCGACCGATCAATAGCACCGACCAACTTTTCTCGTCACTGTCGATGTCTTGGCATATCTCCGACAGGCGCAGCCAAATTTCATTTTCACAAATCTCCCATCGACGTCACCCCCTAAAACAAGGCTTAATCTAAAATGGTAAGAACTTGTCAATAAGTCCTCAATGTTGCCTCATTTTTACCTCTGATTCCCCTTATGGAGTTGCTTTTGTTAATTGTTTGACATTTTGGGGTAAAATGTGCGAATGGGGTGAATTTTCTAGGGTTTATATACTTTTTTGAATTTTTCTTGTTTTATTGTGATTTTTGGGCTTGTGGAGATGTTAGAAGAAGAAATTTTCTTTGCTTTCTCTGCCAAAATTCATCCTTTTTGTCTTGATAGTGCCATGTTTATAAATTTTTATCGCAAACTTTCCTGATAAACTTAATTGCTATTTGATCCCCCTTTGAAGTGAATGTGAATAAGTTTGATCTTGTGTTTCTTAAGTATTGATACAATCATCAGTATTCTTGAGTTTATTTTTCCCCTTCATGTTGATATATATAAATTTTAGGAGGGATATAACTTTGCTGATTCATAAACCTGACTTTCTTGTCTTGGCTGCAGCATGGCCCTGACGAGTGCTTGTTCAACACTATAGAGTCGTGTGCAATTGATGCCTAGCTTGATATGGTGAGTACTCGTCTTCTTTGATGCACCTGAAGTCCTGAACTGAACATGCTTAAATGAATAATTCATTTTCAGGTTGAATTTGTATCAGTCTCTTTTCAGCATTTCTTGTTTTCTTACAATAACTATCTCATTTGGGAGAAAACTTATTCCCAATTGTACCTTGAATCTTAATGCTTAGTTCAGAACTTCTTTTTCTTTATTTCTAGCCTTTTGTATTCTATGGTGATGTTGTTGGCTGATGAAGTAAAGGATTTGTTTTTTCCTTGTAGCATACACACTTTCCCTTTGTCTACTGTGTGGAAACGTAATCTACGAGGGCAAGAGAACTGAGTGGGCAACATGCTTTAAGAAGTTGAGCTTGGACCCAGAGCCTGTTAATGAGTCCTACCAAAATGGACGTGAAAAAGAGGTGATTTTCACCTACCTCTTTTATTGTTTTTATTTCAGCTGCAAAATATGCCCTTGCCATGTTCGCGTACAGTAGTATAATCCAACTGGAGGACTTCAAACAACAAAAAGTTCAAAATTTTCTCTGAAATTTTTTAAACAGAAATGCCATGTAGAACTCCAGATGCTTAGTAACCATTTCTTGATACATAATTTTGGGTGCTATATTCAGCCATTCTTAGTTAATGCTATCTATTTTGTGCATTTGAAATGAAATGAGTGCTAGTTATTGACTAACTTATAAGGTGTAAATCGTACAGATTGAATTGGTATATGCAGCACAAACAAAGAGCCTGCAGCCTCCTCACAAATACGTCCCATGGCTAACTGTGAATGGATAGCCACTTTACAATGTAAGTTTCCAGAATTTTATTATCTTCTAATTTGTGATTCAATGAGTTCTTTCCACTATCCAGAGTATCCATTGGATAATGTGTGTTACTTGTTATAGATGAAAGGATGATGCTTCCTTCATTCTCTACCGCCTTGGTACTATCACTTGGAATTGGTATATTTGAGGTTGCAGCAATGTTCTTTGGATCAGGAGTTTTTCTTAGCATGATGGGTATATCAACGGTATGGTTTTCTTCTCCACTGTCGGACTTTAGTTGTAATTAGGACCTATACTGAAATGTAGCTTTTTTTCGTAGGCTTCTCCGATGAGAGTTCAAGCTGAGCATTTTCTCAAACTTAGAGCATCTGGAGCAGCATTAGTAGTTCTTTATCTAGCTGTACAAGGCACCCTCTGTGGTTTTAAGGATACCAGGACCCCTGTAGTATGTTTAGGCTAGGCTTATTAATATGCAATTTTGGCATTGTAAAACCTTCTTTCGTACCATGAATTTTCCACTTCTACTCTTCTGATTGATGATGAAAATGTGCAGGACTAGGGAATTTTGTGGCTATATTCTTTTTCCCAGTTGCAATGTATATGTTTAAATTTGGCGTTACTGGTGCCACCATTTCCACAGTTGCATCTCAGTAATTTCCACAGTAGTGTATCTTTTGCTTCCAAAATTTGATCTTTGGTAAACATGGTCCTTTTTCGAAAAAGGTTCATGTCTTTGTACGCGATTTTCTTCTTGGAATAACTCTTGCTTGTGTACTGACTGTGACTCTCAGCACATCAATGGCTACTCATTAAGGAACCTTGGCTATGGCTGCCCATGAAATATCCTTGCAAGTGTAGTTGTCTGCCTCTCTCCTTGTATACGCTCAAGCTGCCGCACGATAGGTAAATATTTTTATATTTATCCATGATTGTTGAAAATGCATGAATTTTTCTTCTGATAAGGCTCACATTTCCTGTTTGTTCTACGTGAAGGCTCTCATTGCAAGTGCTTTTGCAAACCAACACTACAAAAGAGTTAAAGAAATTATGTATGCTTCTCTGAAGGTGAGTGAGTTAGTATTGTACAATATAATTTTAATCTTACATAAGAAGTGCTATTCGAGTATGTTATATTTTTCATTTTCTGTCACAGACTGGACTATTCACCGGCATCTCTACAGCAATTATACCGGGATTGTCTTTTCCATCACTAGCCAAATTATTCACCAATGACATGCAAGTCTTGGACATTATCAAATTTGGACTTCTGGTAATATTGGTGGTTCTGTATTAGGCTTTAAACTTTTCGGTCAATCCCGATGATGATCATTTCTACAGTTAGTGCTAGTCAACCTCGGTGCCGGTGAGGGAGGCAATCTCATGGCATCTCGTCTTCCCGATTAAAGCCTTGTTTTTTTTTCCTTTGATGCAAAGAACCCACAGTTCTCTAATATCTGAATATTCCAAATATTCTGAATTCTTTTAGTCATTTTGTATGTAGAGTCTTTTTGTGATTTTCTCGTGTATGTAGAGTCTGAATCATTGACTGTTGGTTTGCTGCTGTCCCTGGGTGAGGGTGCCATATTGGTGGTGGTGAGATTGATTCCTCTCCAAGGTCTCCGCCACAATGTTTAGTCCCATAGATTATTAATTTTGTAGCATAAATGTTTTTGGTTTTATTTTTATATTATCAGTTTTGTTAAGTTAATTTTATTATTAAATTAATGTCCTACTAAATTGTTAGTTTTGGGTCTTTTTTCCTTCCTCTGAAAGGGGAAGGAAGGAATTTTTTTAGTTGTTCTAAATATTTTAGCACCGGTTAAAAAACCGGTGCTAACAAAGAAACCGGTGCTACCAGTGCTAAAATTAGCACCGATTGAAAAACCGGTGCTAACAAAAAAATTGGTGCTACCGTTGCTTTTCAACCGGTGCTAACTAAAAAACCGGTGCTATTGTGGTACATATTAGCACCAGTTTAAAAACCTTAAAAACCGGTGCTAACAAAAAATCGGTGCTAAAAGTAGGGATTTAGCACCGGTTTTCTTCCAACCAGTGAAACCGTTTCATCGATTACTTAGGCACCATTTTTTTAACAAAAAAACTGGTGCTAGAAAAAAAAATCAGTGCTAAAGGGGACTTCCTGTGATAGTGATACATGAAATCTATTAATAAAATTATAGAAATTTTAAACATATTCATTTGTGTAATATAGATGCCATAATGAATGAAGCATGTCTAAATAACATTCAGATTTTCATTGTAGAACTACTACACCTAATTAATTATAATGAAATTTCACTCAACTCACATTGATTTGTATCTAACTCGATTGCTCAATATAGTAAAAGTCGGTACTTGAAGAAGAGAAAAAAATAATCTATTAAACTGATGATTATGAACATTAAAAAATTTTTATGTTTACTGCACGTAAACTAAATATAATTTTTAAATAGAAAATATGTGGATTAAATAGATTGAGTGGCATAAAAATAGTAAAAGTACCCACATTAATTATTTTAGGGAGGAACCTAAAACAAATACACAGAAGACACACACACATATATGCCTATAATTTATTTTTATATATTATATCAATTTTAGTTCCGCCCATAAATAAATTTACGTCAATTCGACACATTAAATTTGGGTCGAACAGAGTTCTGACAGTAGTTATTACCTACATTTCGGAATCAATTACCTCTGGAACCCATTCAGCGGTGTAGACCAGCATCGAATGCAGTATAACCAAAACCAGACAAGGCAAGAAAGACATCATCTCTATGGGACCTGTATGGGGGTGATCTATGGAAACTCGAAGGGCACATGAATGGTAGCATTTTATCATGGTGGAGTCGTAAGTCATTGCGACTTCTTATACCGTGTTGTAGGTTCTAAGCTATAGCAGCGAGCCGCAGTTGGGCTCACGGATTTCGGAAACCCACTTCCCCCACACGCGCTATTGGACGCTTTTGATATTTCCAGCCTGCCTTTTCCCTTCATCGTGTCCTTTCGGGAGGATGGAGAAACTTTTGTCGAGAGTCTCCAAGGTTTCTAGCTGGGTCTCTGGTCATCGCCTCCATTTGAAGCACTGAAAAAGGCACGAATTTATATATATTCTTTTTGAAATGAAGAAGAGAAAAAGAAAATAGGAGTTTTGACGACCTTTCAAGGGGTGATTTGGGGGAAATGAAGGAAGGTGGTGGAATGGTACAACTTTCTAGAAGCAGAGTTATAGGTTAGCGTAGCATAAAACATTATAAAAGTACGCGTTACACAAATCTTAAATTGCACGTGCACACACACACTTTCAAAAATTCTTTAGTTGAGTTAAAATTCACAATTATCTTTTTTTTTCTCTCTTCCGAATTGCTCAACATATACAAATACATAAAATCTAATAATAAATTTGGAGAATTTTTTGAACATATCCATTCATGCAATATACGTGCCACGATGAATGAAGCGTGTCTAAGTAATTGCATATTTGCACTTTACAATATCTACACATAATATATTATAATGAAATTTCATTCAATTCACATTGATATCTGTCCAACTTGATAGCTCAATAGGGGAAGATCAGGTACTTGAAGAAGAGGAAAACATTGTCCAGTAAATTGATAATTTGGAACACTTAATTTTTCACTCTATTTAAGCACGTAAAATAAATATAATTTTAAAATAAAAAATAAGTAGATTAAATTTAGGGGATGGTATGAAAAAATCAAAAGTACACACATTATTTATTTTCTATTTAATATCAAAGTAAACTACAAGACACATGTATATATATAGATATTGCTCTCCTTGTTATTTGGTTTTTCTATTTTCTTTTTACAAAAATATAAAACTCGGTTGTCAAATCAACGATACCATATAGTTTTTTCACAATACATTCATAACCCTAACATTTGATAGAAAGTGCCAATAAAACTCTGCAATCTGAAAAAGTATCAATTTAACCCTAACTTATTACCAACTGTGTCAATCTAACCCTAAGTTTTGGTTAAATTGTGCCAATATAGCCAAAGTTCCTAATTTCGGCATTGACCCATAGAGATCAAGCATAGACCAAAATAAAAAATGACCTAAATACCCCTTAGACCAAAACTAAAAATCTAATACCCATTATACCCTTGTTTTCTTTCTTCTTCACAAACCACCCACCGCTAATCTCGCCGCCAGCCACCACCACTCGCCACTACCCTCTCCCATCACTAACCACTACCACCCAAGCTCCGCTACCACCACCGTCACCATCAATCTCCACCATCATTATAATAGAGCCTAAAAATTTAACCAAAACTATAATCCAAAGTGAAAAACAGTGCCCTCCACCTCCATCTCTGTGGTGACCGAAATTAAAAACCATTGCGCTGGCTCCACCACCGGACCCACCATTACCACCATGCATCTTTGGACTATCCTGACGCTTCTCCCACTTCCCGCTAATGCAGTGGTGATAGTCTAACTGGAGGTGCGGGAAGTGAAACCTGCGACTCCGCCCCCACTGATGCTCCGCAACTTACCGTCGCTAGAAAGCCTAGCCCCTACCGCAACTCTGCCCTGCACCACCGCTAGAAGCCCTAGCCCCCCACCGTGACTCAACCCTCACCGTGTCACCATCACGGAACCCTAGCCCTAGGTTGACAGTAACAATGCCACCATACCTCAGCCCATACTGTGACTCTGCCTCGCACCGCCACAGGAAACCCTAGCTCCCCATCGCGTCTCCGCCGTGCACCGCAATTCCACCCCCACCATATCATCACTATCAATCATTGTCTGATATACGGGAAAATGGTGATAGAACAATTCTTATGGTGGCAACAAACGGTTGGGATAAGTCTGATAGTCTCGGGTTGTGTGCGTTCGAGGGAGGAATATAAGAGGTTTGAGCGGGAAGAACAAAAGAATGAAGAAGAAAATAGAATAAAAAAATGTAAGGGGTTGTGGCATCTTTCCATATTTTTGTATTTTTTCTTTTTTTGGCAAGGGAAAAATGGTTTTTAAACAAAATCTGGCCATAAAACGGTTGGCTAAAAAATCAACGTAGTTAAAGGTTATATTGGCACATCCTTAGATTTAATGGTTATATTGGCTGTTTCAACATAATTATGGGCTCATTTTAGCACTTAACTCTTAATTCTATGTTTATAAAAATAATCTAATGAACAGGAACCGTTATGGCAATTGGTCAGCTGGTGTATTCTTCCCAACGCCTTAAAGTTGCATCGTACAGGGTTCTGATCCCAGATTTAGCCAACTAATTGGAATCATCGGCTTCTGATAGTCTTTTTAAAAGATGCTTCAAGATCCGTTTATAGTCCCTTGTTATATCTAGTACGTCCTGCCCTATTGTGACAGCCATGGTGATGACACCTGACAAATCAGAATCGTACGCAGCATGATAGCCACCATCCTTGGGACCCTTCAAGGGCTGATCTAGGGTAAATTCAGCCATGTGGTGGAGCGATAGAGTATTCTTGCGGCAGGTTCATAGACTAATGCTGCTTCGTGCACTGTGTTGTAAATTCCAAGCCTGAGTCGCAAGTCATGGTTAGGCTCATAAATTTTGGAGACCCATATCCCCCACACGCATTGACGGACAAATTTGTATGGACATGAGGAGTTTTTTTTCCCCACTTTTGCCCTTAGTTGTTCCATTCCAGTAGGACATGGAGGTTTTTACCAGGAGTCACCTCAGTTTCCAGCTGGATCTCCGCCATCACTGCCATTTGAAGCGCTTGTAAATCCACAAATTTATGTATTTTTTTCAGAATTTTCACTGTTTGTGTGTGCGATTCTTAGTGCGATTCTGTGTGCGATTTCACCTTTTTCTTAATCCCCTTTCTTCCGCTTCTGATCATTCGTTACCTAGTTGTTGGTCTCCGATAGCTTTCGCCGGCTAGCTTCCACCGGTAACGGCTATTTTCAGCCATTAACGATTCTCAACGATGTCGGTTCCTCCTATTCCGGCCGTCCAGGAAACTAACAAGCCTATCCAACCCCCTTCCCCTGTATCCTTCGCAGCTGTCTTACAAAATAAATCCCCACCTCTATCAAAACTATTGCCTAGTAATCCCGAACTCATTCCCAAATCTCAACACCTGGGAGATGCGGCCTGTTTTTACTCAGAAGAACAAATTGCTAAGCTATCATCGCATTATGCAAATGCTCTCGTTGGCAAATTCACCAAAGGAAGATGTTCAATGGAGCAACTGGAGCAATTCTTCAAAACGGTGGGTTTCTCAGGGAAATACCAGCTAGGATCTCTAGACTATAGACATGTGCTTATCAGGTTTGAGATCCTCAATGACTATCAAAGATGCTGGATGAAAGGAGTTTGGAACTTAAACGGAATCTCCTCAAAATGCTGAAATGGACTCCAGAGTTTTCAACGCACAAAGAATCACCCATTGTCCCAGTTTGGTGTACTCTGCCTCAATTGAGTCTATTGGAAATAGTATAGGTTGTTTTATTCAAAATGACCTGGCTACTGACATGCTCACAAGACCTTCAGCTATTAAACTATGTGTAGAGATTGATCTCCAAAAACCTCTGTGTAATCATATTCGTCTGGGCTCAGTAACTAATAACAGGAAATACCATGTCGAATATGAGGATATGCCTCTATACTGTGATAGTTGTGCAAAACTAGGTCACTCCAAAACTCAATGTAGAGCCTTCGCCCCCCCCCCCCCCAACCTTAATGCTAGACCTGCTGACAACAACATAATTCAGAGCCAGCCTCAGTGGCAGGCTACTGGAAAGAAGTTTGATATACCCCCCTTTGATTTCCTTAACTGAGCAGATTAACTCACCTATAACTGAGAAAGAAAGGGATGTCAATCTTAGAGATGTATCAATCCTCACCCCTAACTTTCACTCCAGCTCTTCCCTTAGGATTACTAGTGACCCGGGTACTGGAAGGGTTCATTCACCTCATATTAGTCCTAATCCTAAAACTCATGATACTATAGATAGCTCTATTTCTAAGCTGCTAAATGATGCAGCTTTACAACATTTTGCCCCTATAACATATGCCACTGATGATATCCACGTAGGGACAATACCCTCAAGCCTGAAAAGATATAACAATGTAACCCCTTCCCAACAAGGTAGAATGGAAAACAGGTTTTCTGTTTTACAGGATGAACCAAAGGATCATGTTCCATCCCCTACTCAGGAGGCTATTCACCAGGCTACTTCAGCCTCATCCCCTACTCAGAGTCTACTGCAAGGTAAGGCCAAAGGTAAAAAATCTAATTACTTCAGTAAAATAAACAAAATGATGCTTAGGTCATCTACCAAAAGTCATAAGTCAAGTGAGCAATGATAGGTTCTCTCTCAGTTAATATTTTAGTGTGGAACATTAGGGGCATGGAAACATCAATGCTCAGGCTAATAAATTTGGTCAGACTTAAAAAAATCCATCTACTATGCATAATTGAACCAATGCATGATAACTCTAAACTTCAATCTTATATGGATAAACTTAGCTTTTCAAATGGCATGCCTTTATATAATGGAACATTTTGGCTAATGTGGACTAATTTGATGACAGTTACCATTATCTCCTTTCATGAGCAATTCCTGCATGTGCATATATCCCACAACTCCCTTAATTTGCATATGGATGCAGTCTTTATGTATGCACTAAGAAATAGGGAAGGTAGAAAGGCTCTATGGAATGATCTGTTAACCATTACTCCTGGAGACACTATTTTTATAGGAGATTTCAATGCTATCACCTCCCTCATAGAATATAAAGGCCCTAGTTCCCCCTCCCTAGGTAGCATTAGAGATTTTAATACATGGATTAATACCTTTAGTGTCCAGGAAATCAATACTGTTGGTAACCTTTTCACCTGGTGTAACTCAAGAATTAGGGACCCGACCTCAAAAAGGATTGATAGAGGACTTAGCGCAATCTCTTGGAACTACAAATATCCTTCTTCCTCTATTCAAATCTTGAATAGGCAAACTTCGGATCACTCTCCTCTTCTCCTCCATATTTCTAATCTGACTATTATCAACCCTAGGCCATTTAGATTCCTAAATGTTTGGTTCAACAGGCCTGACTTCATCACCCTAATTAAGAATAACTGGGAAAAACAAATGGCTGAGACTGGCTTACTTGGCTTCTATCTTAAATTGCTCAAATTAAAAAGGAGATTAAAACTCGGAATAGAGAATGCTTTGGGAATATCGACACCAATGTCATCAATGCTGAAGAATCCCTTAGACTACAGGAATTAGTTTTTGACCTCAATCCTTCGGATGCTGAACTTATTAAACTTAATCAGAAAAAAGCTTTACTTCTGAGGGATCAAAAAGAAAAGGATAAATTCTGGAAACATAAGGCTAAATTGAAATGGCATAGGTTAGGTGATAACAACACACAATTCTTCCATAAAGTAGTTCAAGAGAAAAACTGCAGGTTACAAATATCAAAAATTAAAAATAGAGATGGCCATTGGCTGAGTTCACAATTAGATATTCAAAAGGAAGCCATCTCCTATTACTTTGACCTGTTAACTGAACCAAACCCAATGCCTAATGATACTTATTATCCAAATTTTTTGAGCCAAATCCCGAACATCATCTCTGCTCATGATAACCTAGGCTTATCTAAACCAGCCTCAGAATCTGAGGTTGAGGCAGTAATTAAAGGACTAAGTAAAAATAGTAGTCCGGGACCGGATGGTTTTTCTAGTAAATTTTATTCAAAGTGCTGGTCCATTATAAAATATGATCTAGTTGAGGCAGTCAACGACTTTATTAATGGCCCTGCCTTGCCTAGGGGAATATCCAGTACCTGGATAACTCTAATACCAAAAAAGACTACTCCATGCTCATTTGATGATTTCAGACCAATTAGTTTATCTAATGTCCTAAATAAGATCTGCTCCAAAGTTTTAATGGAAAGATTAAGGCCATATATGGAAAATTTAATCTCCTCAAATCAATCGGCCTTCATGAAGAATAGGGATATTTCAGATAATATTATTTATCTACAGGAAATGGTTAGATTTCTTGATATAAAGACTAGGGTTCCTAACTGTATCCTTAAGCTAGATTTACAAAAAGCATTTGATAGAGTTAATTGGGATTTTCTCAAGAACGTTCTCATGAGGTTTGGCTTTGAAGGTAAGTTTTTAAATGCTGTTATGTCAAATCTCTCTCAAGCTTATTTTTCAATTCTTATCAATGGCAATCCTGTGGGTTTTTTCAAGGCTACAAGAGGAATTAAACAAGGTGATCCCCTTTCTCCGTTTCTCTTTAACATTTTTTTGGAAGCTTTTTCAAGGAGTTTATCATTTATTTTCCATAATAATAAACTCTCATATTTTCAGTTGCCATCTTCAATCCCAGCAGCTTCTCACCTTATGTATGCTGATGATACCATCTTTTTTATGCAAGCGTCTAAATCCAATCTCATTAGAATTAAGGCTTTCCTGGACATATTTGAATTTACCTCGGGCCAAAAGTTTAATTTTCATAAATCTAATTTCTACATTAGCAAAAGGGCGTCAACTATCAAATTAAATCAGATGAAGATGATTCTAAAAATGAAACAGGGATCCTTCCCTTTCCAGTACCTAGGCTGTCCTATCTTCAAGGGTAGAACTTTAAATATATACTTCCAACCTTTGATGGAAAAGTTGGATAAGAAATTGCAAAACTGGAAAAATAAATGGCTTAGTACAGGGGGAAAATTAATCCTAATCCAAAGTTGCTTGTACTCAATGCCAAAGCATTTATGGTCTGTAACTAAACCCCCAAAATATATAATCAAAATGTTTGAGAAACAATTGGCAAGATTCTTTTGGGGTGAGTCAGAAGGGAAAAGAAACAGAATATGGAAAAAGTGGGCTGAGTTAGCTAAACAAATTTCACAAAATGGGTTGGGGTTTAGATCCATCCGAGCTATACTAGATACATGCTCACTTAAGTTGTGGTGGAAAAGTCAGTTAGGTATCTCCTTATGGGCAAAACTGTTGTGGTCTCTGCCCCAATCTCATAGGAAATCAGTCACATGGAGAAGAATTTGTTATGTCAATACTATTGCAGAAACTAACTCTCTCATTATCCATGGTAAAGGTAGTTGTAACTTTTTGACTGCCAAATGGTGCCCGAGTGGACCTCTAATTAACTATATTCCCAGTCAGATATCTGATGCATTACAACACTGCTCAGTAGCAGATTTTATTAGGGATAAATATGTTATATTAGCTCAGATTTCTTCTTTCCTGGAAAATGATACTTTGTTATTTTTACAAAAGGCAGAACTGGTGGAGGATAGAGAAGATAGGATAATATGGAAACCGGATGCATCTGGCACCTTTTCATTCAAGTCAGCATATTGGGTTCTTACATGGCCATTAGGTAATTTCCCTGCTTTCAAGCTACTGTGGAACACATCACTTCAGAAAAAAATCTCTATTTTTACTTGGAAAATGCTACATTCTTTTCTTCCTCTTGATGATTGCTGATTAGTTGTGGATATAATCTTGCTTCGAAGTGTCCTGCATGTTGTCATTCGGATTCAATGGATCATTTCTTTATATCTTGTCCAATGGCTCAATCTATATGGAATAATATGGCAACACTGATTCATTTCACCCTCACTGAGCATCATTCCATATCTCCGAGATTTTATATTTTCTGGAACTGTCTTGACCTCCCTAAAGGTCATCAACTGATATGCAACATACTTCCCTCCCTCATTTGTTGGTGTCTTTAGAAAGCTTGTAATAGATATCTCTTTGATCAGATTCCATTTTCTACTGCACTAATCTGTAAGGAGGTACTAGATCTCATCAAACTATCTCTGTACTCCAATCCTACACATCTCAGCTCTCCTACTGCACTCCCTCACTCCTTTAAGCATTTAATCCCTACTCTTAGGCCACCTCCTAAGCCAATCATACAGACTGTTTGTTGGGAAAGGCCTTCACTGAACTCTATCAAAATTAACACTGATGCTTCTTGGTTTTCTCACACAGCTGCAGTTGGGGTAATTGCTAGGGATACCTCTGGCACTCCACTATTGATTAACTCGGTTACTATCTCTGCAGATTCTTCTCTTCATGCTGAAATACTTGCCATACAATTTGCTTGCCAAAATTTTCAATAATTAGATGACTCATTCACCATTGAATCCGATTCGTTGCTAGCTGTTAATATGATTAACGAACCTTACTCTGCTAACTGGCAACTTTTCAACTTGGCCTATAAAGTTCATAGGCTACTTAGTGGGGCTATGCTCAAACATGTGTATAGGGAATGTAACTCAGTGGCTAATGTTATTGCCAAACACCATTCTTCCCAAAATCAGGCACTTAACCTCTCTAATGTGCTAGTACATATAAAAGGCCTTATAGCTTTAGACAAGCAGCAAACTCCTCATATTAGAGTGTTTAAAAATGGCTATGATAGGGGTTGATACTGCTGATGTTATTTTCATACATGCAGGTACAAGCTTGGATTCTGAATTTATGTGAAATGCTTTCGGTTCTGAGGCTGCTGCCTCCTGGCTCTAATACTACAGGTACTACTTTGGTTCTGAGACTACCGATGTTCGGTACATTTCCATTTTCTTTCTCTCCTATTATTCCAATAAGCAACGACGTTGAGTGGAAGGTTTCTGGATATCTTGCCTGACTACAACCATTCACGGTTCACTAGCTACTAGTCCTAGCATACTCATTTACTGTCTGATTGTCTATTGGTAGTTGCCTGGCCAAAGTACGAATTAAAACGGGGTGTGGAGATTCGGCTACTTTGGATTCGCAACTATCTTTTTTAGGCATTCCCACCGATTGTATATAAATTAGATCCTGTGTAGTTGACATCACTTTTGGTGGCAATGATGTTGCCTTTTGTACAAACTATTGTCATTGCTATATGGCTATCTCCTATTGGCTTGGGGCACCAATACACCAACCCCCACCCTCGGGTGATTTCATCAAAAAAAATTTATGTATTTTTTGTTTGAAATTAATAAGAGAAAAAGAAAATAGTGTTTGATGGACGTCTGAGGGATGATATGAGGAAAATCTATGTGTGCAATGAAATGGTACAACTTTTCAACGTCGGATTTATAATCTGGCGCATTATAAAAGATAATAAAAGTACCCATTACACAACTCTTAACATTACAAGAAACAGGACCTATTACTTTGCCCCTTTTACCTCGATTTTTTTGTTAGCACCAAATAACTAGGATAAAAAGTTCTTTTACCTCAGTTTTTTTCCTAAGTAAAAGATATTATTTACCCCAGTTTCAAAAATGAAGTAAATAATTGTTTTTTTTATCTTGGTTATTACTTAAACCGAAGTAAAAGGTTACAAAACTAAGTAAATAATGTTACCGAATAGCATGCAACATCGCATATATTTTTTGAAAAGCTTGCCTAACTTTGCTAGATATGTCGTTGACATTGATAGGTATTGCAAACTATTAGCAAAATCGCTTATATGTAAAACACAAGTTATAGTAAAGAATTTGGCAGTGACAAAAGAAAATAAAATACAATAAAATGGAAGTCGTGCACTTTTCCCCGGTCTTTGGCTTCTCTCTCCTCCTAATATCCCATCATCAAGATTAATTTGGGGGAATGCAAAATTAAGGTTAGTTAGGCACAACAGTTGCTAGCAATCATTGTGCTACAAATACCCTACAATTCCTATCCTAATTGAAACACAACCAGTTCCCCTTTTGTTCATTGTTCAAATAACATAGAAAAATAATTAGAAAAACAGTAGTCATGAAAGTATTCTTACAAATATAGTACATAAGTTAATTTGAATAAGAATTGTCTTAGTTCCAACATAACAGAAATTACAATACACTCAATCAGCTCGGATAATGATGACCTTGAAGATATTCGGCCACATACCTTGTATCACCTCGAAGAACAAGGTGTCTGCGATGCATTGGTCGTTTCCCCTAAGGAACTCACCAAAACCCTTCGGGTTAAGGGCCTTGACCCTCCCACCCCCCAAGTAGTTCATATGCCACTCTGTCCCGTAGCACCTCAGCACTACGGGGGTCTTCTCAGTCGACAGTAGTGATACAATATCCCATGGGATGTACTAAGTCACCATAACAAATATTGATTAGAAATATATGTATATATATACACACATATATACATATGCAGTTGTCAACAAATAAAATTTATTGAAAAAGCTTTACCATAGCTGTTATTTTCCCAAAATTCATCTGCTTCAAAGTGCAGTCGAAACATGGGCTATCAATAGCCACCGTATGATGTTCAATGCCAAAGAAAAAAGGTTATGGGTGCCTCCATTGTGCGGTGAACTGTACGAAAACCAGAATGTATTAGTTGTTAAAAAGTGTGGAGTTGTGTTTTGAAATATATATAAATAGAAAAAAGGTGAAATACGTGAAAAAAAGGGCCAATCAGACGTTCATTCGCCAGCCATTAGTCTTGCATCAAAAGTGAAAATGTGAAGTGTGAAACCACACTGTGGAATGCAAGGAGCAACTTTGCTACAAACATCGGAGGTGCATCTCGGTATAAAGCAGTGATAAAGTTGACATGTAAATGCGACCTCGATTTTGTGTCGGATAAACATAACACTAAACCGACACAATATCGATGTCCCGTAGGGGAATCCAAAGTAAACTTAGAGGCTATAATGAAAATTCGGTATCATTTCGGGTAAACAGAATGTCAGACCGAGATACATCTGACGTAAAAAACTGTTGAATGAGCAACTCGAAAAAAATACGCGATGCCACACATGTATCGCATTAGCCAAACTGTGTCAGACATGCTACCGACATTGCAGATATGATAGGTAGCTATGGGAAGAAACATGTCAGACCGTAAAAAATGAGGCTTCATCAGCATGAAATAAAACAAAAACCCTTTGGAGACATACCAAAACATTGTACAAACGTTCAAAGTAAAGGAAAGTTCACATTCTCATAAATTAGAAACAAAAGCTAGAAAGTAGGATAAACACAACAAATTCACGTTAGAATTACAAAACTTATGTGTTAGGAGATTAGAAAAGGCCCACCTTTTTTCCAATACAGAAAAAGGGAGGAAGGTCGAGACTATTAGAATTCACGGGAAATTTGTGAAGAAAAGCTTGAACTCTCTGTTAGGGTTACCATATTTATACATGTTTTGGAACAATTTCGTTTTAACCACTTGTCCAATTTTATGACAATTATAAAAAAATTATACTTTAGCCCCACTTGTCCAATTTTTCAAATTCTAGTCACATGACATGAACCTGTGACCGACATCCATGTGATTTCGCTCTGCTCAAAACATTTTAGCGGGAACTAGAATTTTGAGCCAAAATTTTAAACCAAAATCTCCCCCCGAAACCCATCTCATTACAATAATATCTAGCACCAACACAATCATTTCCCATCTCCAACACATTTGCTCTGAACACAACTTCACACCATCTTTTCCATTAACACCATTACAAACACTGAAGAGTCCAATCTAATTTCTTCTATCGAATGTCAACAATTATTCTAGGATGGAGCATCTCCGAGTTCAAATAAATTGAGTTAGTTCATTTTAAGATCTCCTCAATTGTATATATTTTTTTTCCACATTGACCAATCATTGAATATACTCATGGAGTATGATGATTATGTTACATGTTATATAATTTACAATGTCTGTCTTTTAAAAATAATGTCTTGCTTGTAAGGATTGTGGAAAAAATCATAGATTATTGCTGATTGTGGACAATAGTTAAATTTCCGTATGAACACAGGTTGAATGTGCGACGTCGCACTCTGTTAATAGCTCAATACGATATAGAGATAAATGTTGAGCGACATCGCATTGTCCAAAACTGACATCCCCATCTTCAATGTCAAACATTAAACCTCTATCAGTTTAATCTATATCGCTTTAACAATCAAGTAACATTGCTTTCCGTCAGTAAAGGTACTTTTTCCTTGTTTAGAATATTGCCAACAAGCGACTGTCGAATTTTGACATAAATTTTGTTCCATGGGTATTTGTTATAATAGGACAAAGAGAGTTATCGATGGACACTTAGCATGGACTACTTATTTCCCAAATCCCAGTAATAGTTAAATGCCTTACGATGTAGGAAATGGATGTTAAATACAATTAATCTTTCATTTTCACATCAACTTTATGTATTTGAATAGATTTTTACATTTATTGGTAATTTATGTTCAAGGGTTTTTTTGTTTCATCATAAAGTGAATACTATATTATTGTATAACAATCAATTTCTCCATGATTCATACTGCGACATCGCATGAAGCCGTAAATTTACGACACCTAACCGACGTCGCATATATCGATAAAGCTACAACACCAAACTCACGTCGCATATAATGATGGCATTGTTTTTTGTGAATTCACTCATTCAAAATGACGTCGGATTGGTTAGCCTTCCACATCAGCATGCAGTCGATGAGGGTGCATTGGATCATGTGATTTCGATTACAATCATGAGCGGCGTCGCTTAACTATCCATGTCATCGATCTTGTCAATATCGCAGTCTTTTCAGTGCCATCGACTGCCTTCTTGATGTGATCAATTTTGGTTCTTATGGACGTTGACGTTGATTTAAACAATGTCGCAGCTACGGGGTACTATAGTTAGCCTACTTCCTTTGTGCAAGGTCGGTTGCAGACAAACCAGTGTCTGTCCAAAACTGAGGTAAAAAAGTTATTTTTAAATTGGTTTCAAACCAATCAAAAAGGCCTGAATAACCAAGGTAATCGGTGATGTTTGTTGTAGTGTAAAGTGCACGTGCACACAAATGCTTTCACCAATTCATCTTCATTTGAGCTAAAGTACACAATTGTCCCTTTTCCCTCATACGCCAAATTACTAAAGATGATAAAATGAATAAAATATAGTAATAAAATTGGAAAAATCATTTGACATATATATATATATGTAATGCAATATACGTTCCATGGTGAATAAAGCATGATGAGACGTCAAATGCATGTATTTTCCAAAGCATTTAACGAATCTTTTGTTGTCTTTTGGTTGGTAAATTGCTAGATTTAGGTAGGTTTACATCATAAAGGGTTTAGATGAACGTATTTATTTTTTATATGAATCTTTCATTTTGTAATCCATTTTGAGTCTAATGGATATATATCCTTATAATCATCTAGATTCTATGTTCTTAGCTCATTTTTATTGCTCGTAAGAAATTCCATGTAGCTTATTGACCATTCTCAAGGATGGTAGAATACGGAATGCCATGAGTCAAAACGTGGGAGTAGAAAGATGTGCCAAACAAAAGAGCTAAGTCTTAAAAACTCGAAGAATGACACTAGCCATGCACACTTGCATGGCCCGTGCACTCAGAAGATGAAGAAGAATGCTCTAGGCAATGGGCCATGCAATTCAACACGTCTTGCACGCTCAGAAATTCTGGGAATGGTCTCTAACTGATGCCCTATGCACTATTGCAAGGCTCATGCTGGCTGGACCGTGCAATATGGCACGACCCGTGGCAGCATGGCTGCTAGGGTTTCCTACTTTTTTGGGCCTTCCAAGGCCAAAATCTACCTACTATATAAGCAACCTTTAGTCTCCTAGGGTTTTACCAATTAGTTAGTAGTAAGATAATGAGACAATCTTCTCAATTCATTTATTTTACTATATCTATGGCTTTAAATCTAATGATTATCATTGATTTAATGTCTCTAGAGTACGTAGTTTATTTTCTTGGTGTGATATTTGTAGTCATGACTTGATTACAATTTTTGAGAATCAAGATTGCCTTAATTTTCTATGCATATGGATATTTTGCATGATTTGTGGTTTCTATTCTTATATTATTTATGTCATGATATGTTTTATGATGCATCTGTAATTTCATTCATAGTATAATATCATGCTAGGCTAAATATTCTAGTACGTGAGAGTTAGATTAATGCTATTGCAGGATCGAGAGTATCGGGGAGATGAGTGCATTCATGCTTGATGAGACATCGGATGCATGTATTTTCCGATGCATTAAACATCTCTTTTATTGCCTTTTGGGTGGTAGATTGCAAGATTTAGATAGGTTTACAATGTAAAGAGTTTGGATGACCCTTTGTGGTATTTGTATCTAAATCCTACAGAGAAAAGGTTAAAATTACACTGAATGCTCTCGAATTACTGTTACTGTGGGTGAAAAACGTGTGAAAAACACACACACTGTTCCTTCTCTTCTTCCTCTCTCTCTCACTTTAGCCTGATAACGGTCTTTTCCCAGAGTCTCCTCCTGGTTCTGGTCACAAACTATGGCGTCTCTGACGCCTACGCCGCCTCCTATTCCTTCCTTACCGGTCAATAAAAGCTTTCTTCAAGCTCTTCATTCGAAACCATCCCCTCTCTTAGCATCCCTTCCCGACACTCCGAACCTTCATCCCATTACTGAGTATAAGGGTAAGATCGCCTTTATCCTCCCACCAGAGGAAGGCGATCTCCTGGCTATGCATTATCAAAATGCATTGGTTGGAAAATTCAACAAAGGGAAACCTCCTATGGAGACTCTCCTTACTGCTTTCAAGTCAATAGGTTTCAATGCTAAATTTCAATTAGGTTCAATTGACTACCGTCATGTTTTGATTCATTTTCAGGACAATGATGATTATCAGCGTTGCTGGATGAAAGGACAATGGATGATCCATGGATCAATGATGAAGGTACAGAAATGGTCACCAGATTTCTCTCCAACAGCTGAGTCTTCAGTAATTCCGGCTTGGGTAATGATTCATCAACTTCCAATCCATTTTTACAACACTTCAGCTATTATAGGAATCAGTAGTCAAATTGGCAAGTTTTTGAAAATGGATGCCGCCACTAAGGCACTAACCAGACCCTCTGCTATTAAGGTCTGTGTAGAAATCGATCTGTTGGCTCAGCTTCCTTCCACTATTATCGTAGGAATTGGGAATAAGGTGGCAGAATACCCCATAGAATATGATCAATTGCCCCTTTATTGCTCCCATTGTAAGATAATAGGACATAGTCATCTAACATGTAATTTCTTGCACCCTTAACTGAGAAACAACAAAACAAAAAAAAAGTGAAATCAAAGAAACTCAGGTTAGGAAACCCCCAGTACGGAATCAGTCTAGCTCTGATGTAGGCTTTATTCCACAAGACACAGTAGAATTAGAAGGAACTTCAACCTTATCAGTGTCACAAAAAGAAAAAGATGTTCACAATCAGGAAAAAAATCTGGTTTTAATAATGGAGAATCTAAATCCATATAAAGCTAATCAGTTGAAGAGAAATAACACCTTTTATTCTCTAGATGACATCTCAAAACCAATCACTAACTTCTTTTGGAGAAAGAAAAAACAATCAGTACTACCCCCTATAGAAGAAACTCCAAGTCACAAAAATGTGGTTTCTATCTCAAATGCCTTCCAAGCTTTACATGACCTAAATGATATGGATAATGTTTCTAAAGAAGATGATATTGTTGACATTTTCCATGAGTCACTAGAAACATAGGATATAACTGAGCAGGCCATTGAGGAACAGGTAGTGCTAATACCAGATGCTGTGCAAGGTGATCCCTCTGCCCTGGTACCTGTGCAGCCTATTGAGGAACTGGTAGTGACACCAACTGTAGCGGTGCAGGAGGATTCCTCAGCTCACATGGCAAATCTAGTGACAGAATCCACAAATCACCATGATACTCCAGGTAATAGTCATGACAAGGCTCTTCAGGAGGTAGGTATCTCTAACTCTGGAACTAGTGAAAAATGTGAAGTTTCATTGACACAAAACAGCAAGGCTAAAGTTGGTAAACAAAGGATTTTAAGATCATCAAAAAAAGCTACCCCAACTAGTTTTAAATGATACAATACACCAAACATGGTAATATTTTAGTCTGGAATGTTAGGGGTTATGGTACTTCAATTGATAGATTAAAGACTCTCAAAATGAAACACAAGATAGACATCCTGTGTTTAATTGAACCATGGCATGATAATCAAGATTTGATAAAATTGAAGCATGTTTTAGGGTTCGAAAATGCAATATGTGCTCAGTATGCAAAAATTTGGCTCCTATGGAATCATAATTTCAACATACAAAGTTTACAGGAGTCAGATCAGTTCATTAAAACTAAAATAGAGGAAAGAGCTACCTCTTCTTCCTGGATATGTTTTTTCATCTATGCTAGTGTTCATAGAACTTTAAGGGAAGTATTATGGTCTGAATTACAATTTTCTGTGCCTGTGTCAGTATCTTCTGAGCCTGATCCTCAGTCTACATAGGTGATTTTAACTCTGTAACATCTGTTACAGAGCACAAGGGTAGAAAGACCACCCCCAGGAAGAGTATGAAACAATTCAATGATTTTATATCCAGTACAGATTTGCATGAAATACCGACTGTAGGTAACTCGTACACATGGAGCAATAATAGATATCATGATAAGTGTAGGGATTTACAGTTTCAGAGACTTGATAGAGGACTTAGTAACCTAGAATGGCTTGAACAATTTCCCAATAGCTCCATACAAGTCCTAAATAGACTAACCTCTGACCATTCTCCCTTACTGCTTTCAATTCAATCAGCTCTAGAGCAGGTTCCTAGGCCTTTCAGATACCAAGAAATGTGGGCTAATAGAGTTGAATTTCAGGACCTGGTAGTTTCAAATTGGAACCTGGGCTCTAATTTTCAAGGTATGCATAATCTGGTGTATAAACTTAAAAGACTGAAGACTGCTATAAAAGATTGGAATAGGTCTAACTTTGGCAATGTGAATCAGAATCTTATCATTTCCGAGAATAGAGTAAATGAACTAGAGATACTTTTCCAGCTTTCACCTGATGATGCAATGTTAATGGAACTCACTAAATCTAAAGCTGACCTTCTTAGAGCTCAGAAAGAACATAACATTTTCCTTAAACAAAAGGCTAGGCTTAATTGGATTAAACATGGTGATGCAAACACTAATTTCTTTTATCATTCCATTAAAGAAAAAAAAGCAAGATCAAGAATTTGCAAAATTAAGGATGGACTTGGTAACTGGATCTCAGATCCTAAACTGATCAAAGAGGAAGGAGTTAGGTTCTTTCAGGAATTACTTAATCAGGATGTACCACAAATAGAAGGAACTTATCATAATCACTTTCTTAAGGAGATTCCTAAACTCATTACGGAAGAACAAAATCTGTTACTTCTCAATCCCTTTAACATACAGGAACTGCATTTTGCAGTTTTTAATCTTAATAAATCCAGTGCTCCTGGCTCTGATGGATTTTCAGGTGAATTCTACACTCATTTCTGGGAAACCATCAAAGAAGATCTCTTGCTTGCTGCAAATGACTTCTTAATAAATGGTAACATCCCAAAAGCCATTTCAAGTACATGGCTCACTTTAATCCCAAAAAAGGAAATCCCCATAACTTTTGCAGACTTTAGGCCGATCAGTTTATCTAACTTTGTCAATAAAGTTTTTTCTAAATTGCTTCTGGAGAGGATTAAACCTTTAATGCACATTCTGATCTCTCCTGAGCAGAGTGCATTCATCAAAGGGAGGGATATCTCGGATAATGTCATTTTAATGAAAGAGATGACCAGATTATTGTCTAGGAAATCTAAGGTCAAAAATCTGATAGTTAAATTAGATATGCAAAAGGCTTTTGACAGAGTCTCCTGGTCTTTTCTAAATTCTATCTTACTAAAATTTGGATTCCATGGTAAATTCGTAGCAATTATAATGCACAACATTGCTGCTGCACATTTCTCTGTTCTAATAAATGGTGTGACATCTGGTTTTTTCTCTTCCTCCAGAGGTATCAAGCAAGGGGATCCTCTATCCCCTTTTCTATATAACATTATGTCTGAGGCTTTTTCTAGAAGTCTCAAGAAAATTTTCTCAGATGGCCATTTGCAATATTTCAGTCTCCCCAATACATGCTCCCCCCTTACACATATCATGTATGCTAATGAAACTGCCATATTTTTTACCACCACGTTAAATGATCTGAAACTTTTTAAATTGTTTTTGTTAGCATATGAGAGTACATCTGGACAAAAAGTAAATTTCTCCAAATCTGAGTTTTTCTTAGCTCAGAACATCCCTCCTCAAACTGTTCTCACAGTAAAGAGGATTTTGGGAATGGAGAAAGGTTCTTTTCCTTTCAAATATCTAGGTGTACCTATTTTTTCTGGTAGAAACTTAAAGGTCCATTACCTTCCTGTTTTAGAAAGAATGGAAAAAATGATTAACAATTGGAAAAATAGATGGCTATCCTCAGCTGGTAGGATCACCTTGATTAATCACTGTCTCCTTTCTATCCCTACTCATATTTTTGCAGTTCTAAGACCCCTAGGATAATCCTAAAAAAAATGGAGAGAGCTGCTTCGAGTCTATTCTGGGGGAAGGGTGAACATGGAGACAAAAAAAAGTGGAGAACCTGGAAGAAAATGTGTTTGCCAGTTCTGGAAAATGGCTTAGGATTTAGAGATCTAAATGCAACAGTAGAAGCTTTCTCTTGTAAACTGTGGTGGAAGTTGCAACATAACAATACTCAGTGGGCTTCTCTCATATGGTCCTTACCTGATTCATATAAAAAATCACACACCTGGTCTAGGATTACAAGAACTACTGCCATTGCAAACAGTGCTTCCAGAGTTCTCTATGGAGTAGGAGAATGTTCTTTTGGGAATGCAAATTGGATAGGTAATGGAGCTTTAATTTACAAATGGCCAGAACACATTGATTTACCTTTTACAGATATCTCCCTCAGATCTTTCATTGAGGGTAAATCATCTTTCCTACCACTTCTGGAGCCACACTTGGCTACCAACATTACCTATTCCCTGCAGGTGGCTACTTTGGATTATACACACAAAGACAAGCTCGTCTGGACTCCTAATTTGGATGGAAACTTCTCAATCAGGTCAGCATACTCAATTTTCATAATACGGAAACCATGCATCAGAGATTTTTCTAAGGTCTGGACCTCCTTTCTTCCTGGTAAAATGTCAGTCTTATTATGGAGAGTCCTAAATGGTCTATTACCTTTTGACAACATACTTAACAGATACGGTTTCTCTTTTGCTTCTAGATGCCCTATTTGCATGAATCATTCTGACAATCTTGAACACTATTTTAATTCATGCATATCTTCCAATGCTGTATGGCAAAAGGTCTTCTCCTTGTTACAGCTACCTTCCCCTGGATTCAGTAGTTTTAAAAATAGAGTACAATTTCTTTTAGCATATCCAGCTCATTCCAAGATACATGAAAACCTGATTTCTGTTTCCCTAGTGGCTACTGTCTGGTTCTTATGGATCTATAGGAACAAAATAATCTTTGAAAACACAGCTTTCTCTTCTGAAACATGTTTCCTTGAAATCAAAGGGATGATTTACCAAATCTTTACTGCTCATCAATTTTATGGAAATATTGAAAATAACAAGAGATGGATTCTGGCTAATATCATTCCTAAAATTTCTAGTAAGAAGAAAAAACTGATATCGATTGTAAAATGGCAAAAACCAGATAGAGGCTACAAAATAAATACGGATGCCTCCTGGAAAATTGGTGGTAAATCTGCTGCTGCAGTGATTGTAAGGGATTGGAGTGGTTTCTTGATCAAAATGAGAGTTCATACTTTTCAACCCTTTACATGCTGAGCTTCTAGCTATTCAAAGTGCTTATGATATATGCTCAGAACTTTCTTTGAATAACTGCATTATTGAATCAGATTTCCTAACTGCAGTCAAGGGGATTATTAATCCATCCCTCTGTCCTTGGAAAGTTTTCTCAATCTGCAGTACACTACACAGGGCACATCTCTTAACCCCTATCCAGTATATCCCCCGGGAAGCTAATCATCCTGCAGATTTTTTGGCAAAATTGGCTATGGATAACCATCTCCAAGGAGATGTGGATATTATGTCAGCCCCAACTTTCCTTAAAGGTCTCCTTGCCCTGGATATTTCTGGAGTCCTGGGGATTAGAGTGGCAATAAATTAGGTTCCCACCCCTTTTTTCTTATGCTGCGGCTAACATTTTCTTGCATTTCTGACTAACAATTTTATGTTTCTGACTCGTTCTGTGCTGTTAGTTTCCATGATTAAGCTTATCACTGAGCTGCTCTTTCGAATATAGATACTGCTGCCTTCTTCTTCATATTTCAGGTACCAGATGACTCCTACGGGAACTGATGCTGACTGCGGACATCTCCCTCGCTGCATCACGCAGATTGTTTGGATGAAGACACTCACTGCTGATGATTTGTTCCTTTCAGCTGCTCCTCTCTCAGCTGGAAGATAAAAGCGGATCCATGCTTGCTTTCTTATGAGGCTTTTAAACAAATCTCCTACGGTCTGAATATCATTGACTAACTGGGGTTTCGAATGTCGACTCCCCGACTCGTTCGTGATATCTCAGGGCTTAAATAATCTGTTTCTGATTCAGTCTGGCACTTAGTCTTATTTTTACTGATCATATTGTATGTTGCTTTTACCTTGCTTACACTACAAGTGCTCTTAGAGCTCTTGAACATCAATCGGATGACTTTTTGTAACGAACAAACTCATGATGCTATTGCTAGCTCTTTTTACGGTTTGGGGAGCCCATAAATATCCCCCCATCTAAGGATGGTTATATTTAAAAAAAATCTAAATCCTACATTTCGTAGCCTACTTTAGATCTAATGGATTTTTGTCCTTACGAGCATCTAGATTCTTTTTGTGAGCTTAATTTGTAGATCGCTCGTTAGAACATTGGACTATTTTTAGAAGGCTATTTGCAAAGATGGTAGTAGATTTCAGAAGGCCATTCACAAGGATGGTAGTAGATCAAAGGCCACAAGTCAAAATGTGGTAGAAGATAGTTACAACGAAGAAAGGAGCAAGTTCAGGAAAAAGTTGAACAATGTCACGGGCCATGTAGCTTGGCACGGCCCCTGCCATAGCTCAAGTAGATGGAATAAAAGCCAAGGAAGAGGGTCGTGCAAACCAATACAGCCTGGCTCAAGGAAAATAGGAAGCTGATGCCAATAAAGAGAGCTCCAGCTGACAGACCGTGTCCTTTTACCCAGCCCATGCCATAAAAAAGTTTTAGAATGCTCCTCTAGTCCACACTTTATTTTCTTTTACACGGGTCGTGCTGGTCAGCATTTACAATACTACACGAGGCGTGCTAGGGCGGCATGCATGGCTGCTAGGGTTTTCTCCCCTTTTTGGGCCTTCTAAGGCCCAAAACTTATCTACCACATAAGCTAGCCTTAGTCTACTAAGGTTTAAGAAGTAGGAACAAGTAGTCATTATTGTAGATCTAATCTAGTAGGTAGGAAGAAGAAGTCTTTCTGCTCTCTTTAATTATTTCTCTAGTTCTTGCCTTATGGAATTAAATCCAATGATATTTCATGATCTTGGGACAGTAATTGTATTTATAACTTGATTATTTTTTTGTGAGATTTTAGATTTCCCTATTTTCTATGTTCTATGAATATTTGTGTGTGATTTGTATTTTCCATTCATGTATGATTTATGCCATGTTATGCTTTATGATGCACCCATAATTCTATGCATAGTATAATATTGTACTAGGCTAAAATGACATATTGGGAGTATTAGATTAGGTCTATTGTAGGCTCGAGAGTACCAGAGAGATGAGTGCTCTCATTCTACCTTGAGAGTACCGACCCGATCGTTAGATACTAATTCTAATTAGCTAGTTGTATGAGTGATTGCATGTAAGGAGCACTAGATTGATTCTTAACGAGAATAAATCCTTGGCTTACCCCGATATATATATGCATGCTAGTAGCGACTAGAGTCATGGAAACCATAGATTCATCACGAGATGCAGGGCTGGCCCTATCATTTTGGAGGCCTGAAGCAAATTAGAAAACAAAAATGGGCCTTACGTATAATATTTAGAGTGCTTTATATTTATAAAATGGGGCCTCGCATGTAAGGGGGGGGGAATTATTGAGGCACCTAACTGAAAAATAAAATATTTATTAATTTTCTTACATATATATAGAAACTAATATATAAAATGAGGGCCCTATATAATTAAAATTTTGGGGGCCTGAGGCAAACATTCCAGTTGTCTTAAGGCTGGGCCGGGCCGAGATGCCAATTCCTTTGCTTCTCTAGGCTTATGGTTGGTTTCCATAGTGAAGTGCCTAAGATGTATTGTCCTCACTCTCGTATCTAATGGTTGATGGTAGCATGAGTAGCATTTACATCCCTAGGTACCACATCGACCCTGTACATTAATAAACAAGCAATATACTTCCAAGTCTGTGATGAATGTTCCATGCTTCTTTGGCTGCACCGGCTTGGATAGAGCCCCTTAGAGATAGTCGATTTCCTCTCAACTTAGATCTTCTATCTATCAATGCAGCTAGATGATGCGTAAGTGATAAGATGACAAATGCATGTATTTTCCAAAGCATTTAACATCTCTCACTAGAGAGAGCTCTATTAAAGGCAATCAATTAAAGGAGGTTCTATGAAAATAGCCTTTAATTGAGGCTAGGAAGGGGTTCCGATATCTGAACCCCTTCCAAACCTCAATTAAAAACGGCTCTAATTAGCTGAAGGCAAAACCCTTTTTTAATTGTGATCAATTAAAGGCGGTTCCACCTAAACTGCCTCTAATGGTGATCGATTTAAGGCGGTTCTGCCTAAACTGCCTTTAATGGTGATCGATTAAAGGCAACTCTGCCTGAACCACCTTTAAAATCACTTTTTTAAGGGACGAAATTACTTCCGAGTTTGAAAATGCTTTCCCAAGGCACCTTTTCATTTTAAAGGCAATTCTGTATAGAACCGCCTTTAATGGGCTCAGTTTTGGCCCAAAACACTCATATACATTTACCCTGAAGCCCAGTTCCCTCAGTTATATTTCCTTTCTTCATTCACGTCTTCACCAATTAATCTCTTAGTTATACACTCTTTTTAGCCGATCGCTTCTCCTCCTCACCCCACCATCTTTTCACCTCCACCACTCCTCTAACCTCCTTCGATCAATTCAGCCTCCACCACTAGATCCAGTCCAGCCTCCGCCGATCGCTCCACCCTCCACCGATTGTTTTGGCCTCGCTTCCACCGGCTTCAGCCTCAGCTGCTAAGCCCAGCCCTTCCTCGCCGCTCACCACCGCTGGAGGTCGACACTGCCTCGACTCTGCGTCAAAACCCACCACTGCACGCCTAGGGTTCCTCCACTGCTGCTTCAAATCTGCGTCAAAGCCCACCACCGCTGCCTCAAATCTGTGTCAAAGCCCACCATCATCGCTACCTCGACTCCGCCGTTGCATCAAAGCCCTCCACCGTTGTGTTGTTTTTGATTATTTTAATCTGTGGTTTTCATGTTGCTGTGTTGTTTCCATTGTTTAATTTGATATTATTTCAAATCTGGCTTTGCTCTGTGCTTCCGAAGACTAATCGGTTTTTGGCAGCTTATTTTTTGGAAGGACAGAAATAGGTCCCGAGTTCGAAAGCTATTCAGCCCCTATTAAAGGTAGGTCCATCGACCTTTTAAAGGTTGTTCCGTAACCGCCTTTAATTTAAAGGCGGTTCTAGGAACCGCCTTTAATTGGTGTTTTTAAAGGCGGTTCTAGGAATAGCCTTTAAACAAATTTTGATTGAAGACCTGACAAATTTTGATAAAACCGCCTTGAATAACCCCTTCTCTACTAGTGTCTTTTGTTAACTTGTTAGAAGATTTCTAGATTTAGTTAGATTTACATCATAAGGGGTTCAGATGACCGATGTCGTATTTCATTTATAAATTCTTCATTTTGTAACCTATTTATAGTCTGATGGATTTTTTATCTTTACGACCATCTAGATTATTTTTTGTAAGATTAATTTGTAGATTGCTTGTAAGCACTTTGGATGGGTTTAGTGAAGGTCATTTGCTAGAATGGTAGAAGATTGAAGGCCACGATTTAAATGTTGTAGAAGAGATTCCGAAATTGAAGAACAAAGGCCAGCTGACCGAAGTGAAGACCAGCCTACCAGCGCCCTTAGCCACGTGCCCACGCGTGACAGAAGAAGCATTGGCGCCGTGTTTCAGCAACAATCAACGCGTCCAGCACGAGCTAGATCGTGCCCGTGCATGGATGCCTCTCATTAAGAAGATGGGGTGCGCAGCTAGGTCTCTTAGCTGTGCGCTCGGGGGTGAAATGCTAGCTTGGAGTGCAGCGCCCAGGATTTCATTGCGCGCCCATCGCGTCCTAGTGTGCACCCGAGCGCTCGAGCTCTTGATCGACGTTTCAGCTCCCGCACACCCGACTCGCGGTCGGTACGCCTGCTGCATCTTAGCCTTATTTTGACCGAAATATTGTACTATAAATACCCAAAACAACCTTACCCTCTCTTTCCACATTCATTTATACTCAAAAATACTCTCTAAAAACCCTAGAAAACATTTATATCTCCATCTTTTCCCCTATGTTTAGCATGGATTATTGTTGTTTTGTTATGGGTTTTCGTAATCTAGGCTAAATATACTCTTTGGAGCAATTGGTAAGCATTTCTAGTATGAACTTGTGAGATTTGGTTTATCTTATTTTGTGCTTTTATCAAGTGTGTTTTCTGCTTTCTTGTGTGATTATTGCATGATTTAGGCAAGGATGATCAACTAGTTGATTGTGGATTGATTCTTTGCTAGGTTTTTGGTAAAACCAAGAAGACTTTGACTTTTTGTCGATGTGATTATTATTGGTCAATGCTAGGTTATAATTAGGAGTGAAAACTAATTATGATCGTTGATTGATGAAATTTCTTAGACTAAGGATGAACTTTAATGGGTTTGACTAATTATCAACACGGTTCACTAATAACGATTAGCATGAAGGCCAATCCTCGTAGTTGTTATTAGTAAATATACTTGTGCTATCTATGTGTTTCTCGCTTGTAGGACATTGTTGTAGTAGTGCTGGATCTCCATCTGTATTGCTATCCTCAGGGAAGTCTATGACACCGATCGTCTGAAGTGACCCGAGGATAAGGGTTATTGTGTGGTGCTGATCGCCCACTCTAACTGTAACCGAAGAGAGGTGAGAAATGTCTTCACTCGAAAGGTGTTGACAAGTTCTCCACAATATTTGGTTTTGCATAAAAATAAGATAATTAATCAATGATCACGGAATGACTAGAAACGTAAACTGGTTGAGCCCAAGACTAGCTATAATATTAATTATATTTTTCGGTCTAGTGTGACCGTAGTTGAATTATTTTCTCTAATTGTTTGTTAATTTAGTTTTTGGAGTAGCCGTAGTGTTTTCAAAAATCAAACCCTTCCCCGACAACTTTGTTACCACACACTTAGAGTGACTTCTTTGTGTACTTTTTAACTACACTTTAACACTCGATAAAACCCATTTATCCTCGTCGACGACCCCGTCTTACCACTAGCTACTATTTAGTACTTAGCCGTAATTTGAGTATATAAATTCTATCTTTGAGAGGCACGACGAAGGCCTCCCAAAGTTTGGTGTCGATGCCGGGAAAAAGGCATATTTTATTAAAGTGTTAGTGTAGTTTTTGTGTGTTTTTGTTTTTACTTGTTTCTTATTAGTATTTTCTTGATTTTGTGATTGTTACTTTGGATAAGGTTGTATTGCTCTAGTTCTTGGTTTATGGTTGGTACTCGTACCAATAGACATGAACTCTTACACTACGACCCCAATCTCTTAGAAACACTTTGGAGAATAAGGAGACTAGCTTGTTTTACTAACCAAGCTACCTAAGCATCAACCGAGGTAGTTACACCAACTATGGCAGATGATACTAGGACCTTGAGGGTGCTCATGTATCATAACCTAGAGAGCCAACCACTTTGCATCACATTCCCTCCTCATCTAGAAAATGTTACTTATGAGATTAATTCCAGGATGATTCATTGCCTACCTTCTTTCCATGGGATGAGCGGGGAGGATGCAAACAAGCATTTGTCCGAATTGCACCTTATGAGCATAAACATGAAGCTAACCGGTGTTTTGGAGAGAAATTTCAATCTAAGGGTGTTCCCTTTCTCCTTGAAGGATGTAGCCAAAGATTGGTTATACTACCTTCCCCTTGGAAGTATAACCTCATGGAAAGAGATGAAGAACAAGTTTTTGGATATGATCTTTCAGGCATTCAAGTCAGTGGGGCTAAAGAAGAAGTTAAGAAAAATCTCTAAATATTTGGGTGAATCTTTATACGAATATTGGGAGAGGTTTAAGAGATTGCTAGGGAGTTACCCCTACCACCCATACAAGGAAGGAGATCTTGTGTACTATTTTTTTTATGGTTTGTCCATTGAAGATATGAGAATGATCAATGCCGCTTGTAATGGGTCGATTGCCAATAAGAGCCCAAAAGATGCCATGGCATTGTTTAAATATATGGCTAATGGAATAAGATAATTCGGGTTGAGAGAACGGGAAAGAGTGTGAGAGGTTCCACACTCGGAAAACCCCAAGCTTGAGCAAGCTTTTGCTTCTATGATGAAGGATCTAATGAATGGGAAGATGCATCAAGCCTAAGCTTGTGGGGTTTGTTCATTGGATAACCACACCAATGTATGCCCTCAATTCTAAGATAAAGGGCTTAAAGAATTAAAGGCAATGGGATACCAAGGTGGACAACGGTAAGGTGGACAACGGTAAGGCGGACAAGGTTTTCAAAGAGGACAAGATCATGGGAAGAAGTATGATCCATAATCTAAAAACACACAACCCTGGGTGGAGAGACTATCCAAACTTTTGCTGGAAAGATAAGCAAGCCGGGCAATCAAATCCTCAAGGTGGTTCTCAAGGTAACCAAGGTGGGTTTCAACCAAATCATCAAAGGGTACAATCTCATTACCAAGGAAATCAAGGGTATAATCGAGCACCACAACAACACTACCTGAGGGATGAAGGCTCGTCAAACCCCCGAGATAAGAGATCAAGGATAGAGAACGAGGAGCTTATGCATGCCATAACTACCATGCTGACAAATTTTGAAGACCGCACCTCCGCTAGATTCATGAACTTGGAAACTCAATTTAGCCAAATCGCATCTTCTGCGGCCCGATAAGAGGCTAGGAATTCAATTAAACTTCTCTCACAACCGGAATTGAACCCGAGAAAAAATGTAAGCTCAATCACCTTGAGGAGTGGTAAAGAAACCAAGGAGTCGGAGCGAGTTGTTAAGGATGGGAAAGAAGTCGAAGTGGAGATTGTGTTCAAAGACCAATAGGTAGAGGAGGTGATCATTGAACCACCGAAAAAGAAAGAAATTGAAAAAAAATCCTTCCACCACCACCTTTTTCGACGGCTTTGTAGGACAAGAATCGCAAGGATGAGAATAAAGCCTTTTTTGAGGTTTTCTGCAAATGTGAGGTAAACATCCCCCTTTTTTATGCTATCAATCAAGTGCCTAGCTAGGCTCACTAAATTCCTTAAAGATTTATGCACACCTAAGAGAACTAAAGCATTGAAGAACGTTGGTAAAATTAAAATTGGCAGACAAGTGTCGGCTCTTTTTTAAAAGAAACTAGCTCATAAATGCTATGATCCTGGCATGTTCACTATCCCTTGTGTCACAGGTGACAAAATTTTTGAAAAGTCAATGATAGACCTATGAGTCTCTATTAATGTAATTCCCTACTCTCTATACAAGACTCTTAACTTAGGGACTTTGCATGAAACTAGGGTGATCATAAAACTAGCCAATCATTCCCATGATATTCCAAAAGGATTAGTGCGAGATGTGTTGGTTAAAGTGAATGAACTAGTTTCCCCCGCCGATTTTTATGTTCTCAATATGTCGCATGATGAGAGTGTGCCCCCTATCTTGTCAGGGAGACCATTTTTTAAAATGGCGAGAACTAAGATCGATGTGCATAGCGGTACATTGACATTAGATTTTGTGGGGAGAGTATATTGTGGTTGTGGTAGTTTGTCCATTAGGTCTTATAGTGGTGCTACTAAGTGTGTTTTTGGTGTTTGTTTCCCATCATGAATATTCTCTCATTTCTCTCCTTGACACGTGCTCTAAAATTTTTATTTACATTGAGGACAATGCAACATTTAAGTGTGTGGAGGGGAATAAGATGATGCTTATGATTAGTATTTTAGTTTGTAGCAAGTAGCTCTTTTGAGAGCATTTTCAATGTGACATTTTTTTAAAAACAAAATAGAATAGAAAGGATCCCACTAAGTTGAAAACCCGAGAGGGCAACTTAGGAAAAATTGGGTGGGGGGCTGAATAAGTTGAAACCCAAAAGGGAAACCTATGCAAAAATAAGAGGCCAAATGGTGGGGAAAAAGGTGAGGGTGAGCCTTGAAAAAAAGTGTGAAGCTAGGATGAAAACCCGAGAGGGCTCCTAGGAAAAATGAGAGAACTTGAAAATTTTTATACTTTTCTTGACTGTTCTATTTGGTGGCATCTTTTGTAGAGTAAGCTAGTTTTACACTTGTATTTTATACCTCACCTTTGATTGGTATGATGGTTGTTTAGATTATCTCAGACTTTGGGATGTGTGAGTGTAAGAAATTCTTATGTCTTGGGGGTTAGGGTAGTCTAAGATTACGATGTTGGATGTTTTGGGAAAAATTTTGAATGCTAGTTTACACTTAGATCTTTTCTTGTTCTTGTTCACTCAAGGACGAATAAAGGTTTGAGTGCAAGGAGGTTTGATAAGACGTCAAATGCATGTATTTTCCAAAGCATTTTACATCTCTTTTGTCATCTTTTTGTTTGAAGATTGCTAGGTTTAGGTAGGTTTACATCATAAGGGGTTTAGATGACCGTTTATGGTTTTCATATCTAAATACTTCATTTTGTAACCTATTTGCAGTCTAATTGATTTTTGGTCTTTACTAGTGTTTATATTCATTTTTGTAAGCTTAATTTCTAGATTGCTCATAAGCACTTCAGATTGGTTTAGTGAAGGCCATTTGAAAGAATGGTAGAAAATTGATACCACAATCCAAACATGGTAGAAAAGAGTCTGGACTTGAAGAACAAAGGCCAGCCGCCCAAAGTGAAAACTGGCAGGCCAACCAGTCGGGTGAAGAAGATCGAGCATGTAGCCAGGGCCCTTAGTCGCGTGCCCGCGTGCGAGAGAAAAACTATTGGTTCCACGTCTTAGTAAAATTCTACACGGCCAGAGCCTTTAGCCGCGCGCACGCGCACGCAATACTAGATCAGAGTGCTGCGCCCAGGACTCCATCGCACGGTATGCGCGTCCCAATGTACACCCACACGCCTGGGCTCTAGACTGATATATCAGTGACCGTGCAACCTTGCCTATCTGCGCCCACACACAAGTGCGCCTAACGCACGGCAAAAGCGCCATGACCTTCTTTTGACCAAAATATTGTACTATGAATACCGAAAAAAACCTTATCCACTCTTACCACATTCATTTCTACTCAAAAATACTCTCTAAAAACCTTTAAAACACTTATTTATCCATCTTTTCCCCTATGTTTACCATGGATTATTGTAGTTTTGTTAAGGGTTTTCATAATCTAGGCTAAATATACTCTTGGGAGCAATTGGTAAGCATTTCTATTATGAATTTGTGAGATTTTGTTTATCTTGTTTTGTGCTTTAACTATCAAGTGTGTTTTCTGATTTCTTGTGTGGCTAGTTGATGATTTAGACTAGGATGATCAACTAGTTGATGATTGTGGGTTGATTCTTTGCTAGGTTTTTGGTCAAACACGAAAGACTTTGACTTTGTCAATGTGATTATTGTTGGTCAATGCTAGGTTATAATTAGGGGTGAATACTAATTATGATTGTTAATTGATGAAACTACTTGGACTTAGGATGAATTTGAATTGGTTTGACTAAGTATCAGCGTGGTTCACTAATAACGATTAGTATGAAAGCCGATCCTCGTAGTCGTTATTGGTAAATATACTTGTGCTATCTATGTGTTTCTTGCTTGTAGGACATTGTGGTAGTTGTGTTGTGTCTCCATGTGTATTGTTATCCTCAAGGAAGTCTATGATGTTGATCGTCTAGAGTGAATCGAGGATAAGGGTTATTGTGTGGCACCGATAGCCCACTTTAACTATAACCGAGGAGAGGTGGGAAATGACTTCAATCGAAAGGTGTTGACAAGTTCCCCAAAATATGTGGTTAACACATAAAAATAGGATAATTAATCGATGATTAAAGGATGACTAGAAATGTAAACCAATTGCGCCCAAGACTAGCTCTAATATTAATTACATCTTTTGTGCTAGTGTGATCGTAGTTGAACCATTTCTCTAATTGTTGGTTAATTTAGTTGTTAAAGTGGTCGCAGTGTTTTCCAAAACCAACCCCCCCCCCCACTTGGTTACCACACACTTAGAGTGACTTTTTTGTGTGGTTTTTAACTACACTTTAACACTTGATAAAACCCCATTTTCGTCATGGAAGAACACGTCTTACCACTAGCTACTATTTAGTAGTTAGCCATAATTTGGAAATATAAATACTATCTTTGACAGACACAACGATGTCCTCCTAAATTTTGGCGCCGCTACTGGTGAAAAGGCGTATTTTATTAAAGTGTTAGTGTAGCATTTGTGTGTTTTTGTTTTTACTTGTTTGTTGTTGGTATTTGCTTGATTTTGTGATTGTTAATTTGGACAAGGTTGTATTGCTCTATTTCTTGGTTTATGGTCGGCTCTCGTACCAATAAACAAGAACTCTTGCACTACGACCCCAATCTCTTAGAAACACTACGGAGAGCAAAGAGACTAGCTCGTTTTGCTAACAAAGCTACCCAAGCATCAACCGAGGTAGTTACACCAACTATGGCTGATGATACTAGAACCTTGAGAGAGCTCACGGCTTCTAACCTAGAGAGCCAACCACTTTGCATCAAATTCTCTTTTCTTTCGAAAAATGTCACTTGTGAGCTTAAGTCTGGGATGATTCATTGTCTACCTTATTTCCATGGGATGAGCAGGGAGGATGCAAACAAGCATTTGTCCAAATTCCACCTTGTAAGCATGAACATGAAGCCAACCGAAGTTTTGGATGACAATTTCAATCTAAGGGCGATTCCTTTCTCCTTGAAGGATGCAGCCAAAGATTGATTATACTACCTTCCCCCGAGGTGTATGAGAATGTAACTAGACAAATTCTGGGCAAGATTTTAGGGCTCTAGACAAATTCTGGGCATTCAAATCCACCATATGAGATTGTATCCTCTACCTCTCCTCTTCAAGCAGAAATTCAGGCAATTATTAATTGCTAAGAATCGCTTAGACTACAAGGAATTGAGGAGGCTGTAATTCAAACAGATTACCAGGTGGCACTAAATTTTATAACTCAAAATCATAGTGCCCCTTCTTTGTTCGTTGTTGAAGTGCAGGAAGCAATACTTCTTTCTGCCTTCCATAAAGTTTCTCTGGGTATAGTTCCCAGAGACACTGTAGAAAAGGCCAATAATCTGGCCCATTTTGTAATGAACTCTATTGAAGTAATAATATAAGGTTTCTGTCTCTGGAAAGATGATTTTTTCATAAGTTATAAAAAAAATTAAGGGTCGAGCTGCAAATTAAAAGAAATTAAGATAAAAATTTTTAGTTGAATTAATTGGATCATAAAGTTATAATACTACATGTTGCATAAAAAAGTTTTAATGTTGCAACTAAAATTTTTTACCTTTCTTTAATTATAATTCAACATTGTATTTTCACGTGCATATGAAAAGATAGTTTTTCCCCACACTTTTTCTAACATAAAACTCTTTTGATCATATATTGATACATGGAGTGTGGAACTTGAAAATTCAAATAAAATTATTTAAATAAAAGTAATATAAACAAAAGGAAGTTTAATTTTTTTTTAAAAAGGCAAACGACTTTTATGACTCCTAAACTCTTGTCATTATTTACTTTTAACCCCTTTGTTTGAAACTTTTTACTCCTCAACTTACAGAATAGTTGAGTCATGGTCCTTCCGTCAGGTCAAATATTTAACTTTAAAGTTTCGTCTGTCCTAAGGGTTCCTCCGCAAGGTTCGTCCACGGAGGGTGAGTCAGGGCCTAAGATCAGGCCGAAAGGCGTGTTTGTTAAGGGTTCATTTTTATTTTTATTTTGATAAATAAACCCAGCCCTGTGTATCTTTTCTTAATTACAACCAACCCTTATCTATATTAACTACAAACAGCCCCTCCCCCTGAATTATCTTCTTCTTATTTCACCACCATCCCTCACCCCCTCTGTATCATGTGCAATCGAGAAAGAAGGAGGATCAATCTAATAGCGGAGAAAATTCTCTCTGGAGAGAAAAAAGGGCGCAGCCCTTCTCCGGACTTCCCGGGCCCGATTTTCTTCCAGTTTCTCTCCTACGATTCAGAGTTTCCGGCGAGGAATCCGACATTAATGTTGGATTCCTCGCCGGGAATCTTTCGAGGTATGATTTGTTCTTGAATTTGAAGATTTGATCTTTGGATCTGGAGGTTTTGGATGAAGATCAGACTTTTCGATCTTGAAGTTGTGGATGGAGCGTATTTGATGAAGATATGCTGCGTTCGGGAAGGATGAATCGCTCCCGAAAAGGAATCTATTGATTCTCTCCCAATTGGTTGGACCGTAGGTGCGATGATTTACTTCACGGGCGAGGTCTCTGGTTCAAGTCCAGGATGGCCCAGCTGCGCCAGGGAAAAGAATAGAAGAAGCATCTGACTACTTCATGCATGCTCCACTCGGCTCGGGGGATATAGCTCAGTTGGTCATTGTTCCAAGTAAGTTTTAATCTTTCGTTGATAGATCTAATTTGGATGATTGATGAGGGATTTATTTATGATGAATCTGTGTTGATTTGTATGGAGATTATTTGTTTATGGTGTATAGTCAATCTGATGTTCATGTTGGATTGAGAGTAGAGATGAATTTGAAGCATGAATTTTTTAGTATTTGGAAGAGTTCATGATGGATCTGTTGAGAGGGCATTCATGTGATCAGATGCCCCACTGTCCATGATTGTCTGGTTTAATTGGAACTTCGACCAGATTGCTATGTTTCATGCCAAGAATTTAAATTTATTTTCTTGACTGATGAACAATCATGTGGGATTCAAGATTTTGGGTGTTTGAATGTTATTGTTCGATGGGGTTGATGGTTTGAGAATAGTCGGATTCAAGACAGATGTTTGTAGTTAATTGGTTTAATTGGAATCATTAACGATCATAGGCACGAGGTTTTCTCCTCGTTGTTTCAATCTCGTGATAGTATTCAGATCTAGATGAATGGAGGAGAAGATTTTTCGTACAGGTTGGATTATTTGGTTGTTGATTACTAGAATTTTCCGGTTGGGTTCGCCGGAAAAATACTTTTTCTGGTGAGTTATAATGCTTATCATGCCTTGAAGGTTTCGAATTCATTTTGGTTAAGCAACATCCGATCGGAAAATATTTGGGAAATTTTGGATTTGAAGTTAATTTGGAGGTTGGTTTTTTGGATTTTCCTATCGGAGGTCGCCGGAAAAATGCTATTCCGGCGATGGGGAAGCATGAAATAGCCTCAATTCGTTGCCCCTAGACTCGGATTCATATTTGTTCATGGTTGAGATGCATCTCAAGGTTGGAAAAGAGAATACATGAGTGTTGATTGTGTTGTTTTTGCTCGCCGGAAAACCGCGTTTCCGGCAAGGTAAATGGTAACTTTTCGGTCAAAAAAAAGCTTGCTCGGATTTGGAGGTGATATTTTCTAGTTCTACGTGCTAAATCCGGCCAGAATTTCACAAGAGATGAGTGCCCAGATTTACGTGTAAAGTTTTGCAAAAAAATTTGGCGGATTCCGGCGGTTTTTGTGGATTCCGGCGGTTTTTCCAGAATCCGGCGGGTCTCCGGCACCAGAAAACCGCGAATCCGGTGGCAAAGTGGATCTGGGTGCTTGACCCGGTTGTGCGCGCCGCCGGGTCATAATACCCAAGCAAGGAAAAATGGGTTGGAGGCTACTTAGGGTTTCGACCCGTTTTGTGGCGGGCGGGTCACACGACCCATTAAGGTAGGCAATCGGATCCAGGGCTTAAACCCAAGATGCTGGGCCAAGGCTGTTGGGCTGTTCAACTGCTGCTGGGCTGATTTACATTAGAGACCCGGGTCCTCTTATAACCCGGTTGAAAACCGGTTGAAGGAGCCGGGTCGCGCGGAAGAGATTAGGCCGAGTTTGGGCTGAATAAATGGCGTGGCTGGGCTGAATTCCTAGGCCAATGCTGGGCCAAAAAATCATGGAACCGGGTCAGGTTATAACCCAATTTTAACCCGGTTAATGGCTTCACACTTGGTGGCGGCTGCGGTCAAGTTGAAACCCTAGCTTAGGGTACTGGGCCGAGCGCTGGGCCGAAAGTGGAGCTGCTGGGCTGACGGAATTAATCAAGCGGTTGGGCCGATTCTTGGGCCTAATTAAATGAAGTATTTTCAGCTTACATGCATTATTCTTGGGGTGAATTTCCTTCATTTTTGGGCTCTAATTTGTGGATTATTGTGGAGTTTTGGCCTTCTCTTTGGGCTAAAATTGTATTTGATGGATAATTGCATATTTTCCCCTTGGAGGGTGGGAGAGTGGCCTTTCTACGTTTGGTTGCTTGACCACAGGAGTTGGGTAGTGGGTTAATTAATTAGCGTACGCGAAATTAATTAACTCACTGCTAGTAGTTACTTGGACTTGACGGTCATTACGCGCTCTATGCTCGCGCTACACTTTTTGTGTTAAATTAGCATAAAGCTATCCATTTGCTCAAAATGGAGTGGGCGATTACAGAATCGCCAGGTTTGACGCACGCCGCATAAGTTGTGTCCATTCTCTCCATCCTTAGGAGGGCTACTTTTAGAGGGAATCACAAGAGCTATTGGCACTGCCTGCAACACTCTTGCCCTCTAAATTAGCCTTGGTTCATACCACGAGAACGTTTGAAGGCCAATAACACCCCTCTATCTTCACCTTAGGGGTGTATATAGTAGAAGTTGCTCCTCCTTTGGCGGTCCTAGCTTCATTCGGATTCAGCACCACCAGCACATCATGGCGACCATTCAAGACCCGAGTACACCACACTCGGCTGCACTTTTTGTCTACCACTGGCATCTTCTTCATTACTTTTCTTCAAGACCCGAGACCCGTGTCTCGGCTGCGGTGAGGTTTTCAGATGAAGAGCCAGTACACATTTCTGGTTGCTATGTATAGGTCCAGATTCCCACATCTGGACTTGTAGTTATTTTTCCCTAGGCTTAGTACTTTCTATCTTAGGGTTAGCATTTCTTTAAAAATAATTGGGGGGGAGGGGGGTACTCATTTGGGTACCCCACCTCTCCCCCCCCCCCCCCCCCCCCCCGCATTTTTTTCCCTAGGTTTTTAGCCTAGGGTTGGATTATGTTTTGTATTTTGTATTTTGTATTTGGTAGGGCTCTTTTAGGGCTCTACTGTGGGTTCCACCATTTATACTATTCACCTATTTACTCTGTATCATCATCTTCTTCTTCGAACAAGATCCACTGAAGAATTTCAAGTGTGAGTGTCACCACGTCTGTTAGTACAAGTTCAAACATTTGTCTTCTGTAAAGTGCCAATACGTGTCTCCTATAGTGAGATCCAATGATGGGAGAAGTTCAACCGTGAGTGCCACTGTGGCTGATTTCCAATGATGGAGCAGAGTGGTGGGGATGGGAAGGGCTGGCGGGGAGGGGGTGGGTTTTTTATAGCGGGGAGAGGGTGGGTTGGTGGTGTGGGTTTCTGGTGGAAAGCACGAGCGGTGGGAATGCAGTATGAGGTGGTTTTTCAGTCCGGTTGGGATGGGTTTTTCAGATCGGCGTGGTCGTTGATCCACTCCTATGGTTCAGTGCCGGCGGAATGGGATACAACTTATTTCAGTACCTCACACGAATCCTAGAATGGGGCATGGATGAGGTGATCCAGGGCAAGGCGATACTCGGTAAAAACAACGGCCACATTCACTTCTGCCGCCACGGCAATGACGTGGGTGTGGTAGTTGGCGAAGCAAGCAGAATCCATGAGGAATATGACACCGTGGTAGTAGATAAAGTGGTAGTAGATAAAGATGATAAGCTTCCAGCCAGCAGGTGTGATTTTTGGGAGCTCCCAGGTGGGCTATGTTCTCCTTGATTCTGAGGGCACATATGATGAGATGATGAGGTGGTGGGGCAAGAAGGAAAAATGGTGAGATGGTGCAGTGGTGGGTCGATGGAGTCGGGAGATGGAAAGGGAAAGGGGAAGGAAAAGGGGAAAATGGAAAGGGAAAAGAACAGGAGAAATAGGAAAATAGAAAAATAGTAATGGAAAATGACTATTTTGCTCTTAAAATTGATGCTTTTGATCAAATTTGACGCTTTGACCTGATGCAATAACTATAATTCAACTATTATGTTAGTTGATGGATCAAAATTATTCAAAAAAAAATAAAGGGACCAAGGTGAACAATGACAAGAGATTAGGGGTCACAGAAGTCATTTACCATAAAAAAATATTGAAATTATTTTATGGTTATATTATAATATTGTTGTACGACTAAACATATTAATTTACAAAATAAATTATAAAAAATTTATATTGAAGTGAGACGTCAATATGTGATGGGTAAATTATATTAAAATTAATTTTCAAATGTGGCGCACAAAATGTACGTGAAAATCAATTAGAGAACGGAGAGACTTTTGCCGAGAATCTCCTAGGTTGCCAGTTGGGTCTCCTACCATCGCCACCGTAAGATGTCACTGGTAAAGCCACGAATATTAATATTTTGTGTTTGAATTGAAGAATAGAAAAGGAAAACATAGGTTTTAATAACCCTGGAAGGGATGATTTTGGATAGATTGAGGCAGAGGAATGGTAGAGTTTTCTCATGGCAGAGTCGTAAGCAAGTGCGGATTCCCGTGTTGTGTTGTAGGTTCCAAGCCACATGCACGGGCTACGGTTGGGCTCAAGAGTTTCGGCGACACTCTTTCCCCACACACGCTGTTGGATGCCTTTGTACAGACATGTGGATTTTTCTAGCATGCCTTAGCCATTTATTGTGTCCTTTTGGGAGGATGGAGAGACTTTTTTTGGGAGTCTCCAGGTTTCCAGTTGGGTCTCCAGCCATCGCTTCCATTTGAAGCATTGATAAAGCCACGAATTTCTATATTTTTTGTTTAAAATGTAGAAGAGAAACAGAAAACAAAGGTTCTGATGACCCTTCAAAGGGTGATTTGGGAAAATTTGAGGCATGTGATGTTATGTTACAGCTTTCTAGTGGCAGATTAATAAGTTAGCACAGCATAAAAGATAATAAAAGTTCCCAAAAAAAAGCTTTTACATTGTACATGCACATACGCGGTTATACCAATTCATCTTTTTTTAGTTACACATTTTTTTTGGAAACATGTAAACTTTCATTACTTTCAAAACTTTAGCGATCTAATTTACAGACTAATCACTTCTACTCATACTTTATCATAAACTTAGCACAATGGCTTTTCAATTTCGGTACTTCCCAGCTCATGTGCACTATACCCTCAAGTATTTCCTTAGTAACATCCCTATCCCTTGTTTTGTTCTTGAAACATAGCTCATTCCTCCATTGCTAAATGTCATAAACAGTTTCAAAAACAACAATCTTCATCAAGGTAGCTTTCCAGCTCTTACCGCTGCACTGTTGTACTATTCATGCCTTCTCTGCTATCCATTCTACTGGTTTTTTCTCATCTGCATCCACCTGAGTATATATGCCCATACTTTGTTTGTTCCCTGCATTTAAAGAACAAATGTTGGATAGAATCCTCCTCATAACACAATACACAACTCTTCTCCAATTTGTAGCCAAACTTTGCCAACCTATCTCGAGTAGGTAAACTGCCATGGCATATAATCCAAATAATGAATTGTGCCCTCAGTCTAGCAGCATTGCCAAAGAAAACTTTCCTCCATTAAGTTGCTGCTTTATCAGGTTTCATTTCCTGATAAAATTTCCTTGTGCTAAACTTCTTCATCTCCCTCTACTGTCTTCATGCTTCCATGTTTTGAACTCTATTTCTGCAGTTTACCATACTATTTACCAGCCATTATACATCTGCAGGAAACTTACAGTTCATCAAATCCCCCTTTCATGAAGTAAGAGTGTATCCACTTGATCAATAATTTGTAAGTCTTCCTGCAAAGATTCCGTAGCACCTTACTCCTACTGGCATAACTCCACTCAATTAATGAAATGACCTTTAGCTCTCCTGAGTTTTTTTGCTCACAAATCTTCTCCCAAGCCATTGGTGACTTCTTGGTTATGTTATCACTGCCACTCCACAAATAAGACCTTCACATGGCCTCTATATACCTCAGCACAGCTTTAGGTGTAGGAAATGCCTACATCCAGTAATTTGTGACTGAGAAAACTACACTCTTGATCAGGTGCAATCTCCCAGCATAGCTTAGCAGCTTAGCATTCCAATGCTTAATTCTCCCCAAAATTTTCTCAATAAGCGGCTGGCATATTTGAATGGATAGTTTCCTGCTAGCAAGGGGTACCCCCAAATAACTTAAAGGTATGTTACCCTCTTCAAATTCAGTAATGGCAAGTATCCTCTTCTTCTGCTCTTCCTCCACATTTCCAAAATACACCATGCACTTACTTTTGCTTACTCAAATTTGTGATAAGCCTGCATCAATATCTCAATTGTTTCCACCTCCCCTCTAGCCATAAACAACATATCATCAGCAGAGTTTAGGGTTACAATCCTCAATAATTCACACCTCGGATGATATTTAAAACCAGGTCTTTTTTCAGCATATTCCAGGCATCTTATAGGGTCCCCCTTACTTAATCTTATCCTTGTTTGGATGAAATCAGTGGGTTTTCCATTCACTATATACTTGTATGATACAGACTAGACCCCCTCCATCACCCAATCTGAAAACTGCTCAGTTATCCCCATGAATTTCATGAGTTCTTCAAGTGCATCCTAATCCACAGTGTTATAAGCCTTCTAAATGTCCATCTGTATTGTGCATCTTGGACTGCATGTTTTCCTATTATACCCTTAACTAGCTCATAGGCCACCATGATATGGTCATGTATGCTTCTTTCAGGCACAAAAGCTGCTTGATTCAACTGAACAATTTCACTGATGACCTTAGCTAGTCTGCTTGTTAAAAGTTTTGATATAATCTTGTACATTGTTGTGCAACAAGATATAGGCCTCAATTACTTAAGTTTAACATGAGCAGGGTGTTTTGGGATCAGAGTAACTAATGTACCATTCACTGCCCTATATAGTTTACCCTTCTCGAAGAAATCTCCCACCGCTCATAATGCACCCTCCTTCACAATGGCCCAGTTATCTTTAAAAAAACATTGAGTAAAAACCATCATAGCCTGGTGCTTTCAAGTTCCCAATGCTCTTTAGTGCTCCCTGAATTTCCTAGGTGGTAACAGGTAAGATCAGCTTTCTCCTGCTGCTTTTGCTCAGAACTTTGCCTCCTCTGATAACTTCCCTATCCACACTTTCCAGCCTACCTGCATTTCTTCCAATAAGCTGCCTATTAAATTCCAGCACTTCCTCTTCCATGCTTGCCTGATGAGTTATCACAGTTCCATCAACCTTTTCCAATTTTAGCAGTCCAGCCACTTTATTTTTTTTTCTTTAACTGAGGCATGGAAATAGGCATTATTTCCATCCCCGGTCTCATCCAATCTATTTTAGTCTTTTGTCTAGCTATTTTCTCATCCACATCATTCCAATTCCGCACCTTTTCAACCCCTTCAATCACTCTAGCAATCTTCTCTTTATCCACCCTTTGGCTTGTCAACTCTTCCTGTGCTATGGCCAGTTCTTGCCTAGCCTCCTCCAATTTTTTCCTTATCCCTCTACTTTTCCTTGTATAAACATATAGGTCCTTCTAGAGTCTAAAGAGTTTCCTCCAAAGTGTATACATAAGGCTTCCCTTTAGTGGTTTCTTCCAACTTTCCTCAATAGCCTGCACAATCTCCTTGTTTTCCATCCAGCAGTTCAGGTACTTAAACTTCCTGCATCCTTTTGATTCCACCTCAAACATTTTCAACCAGAGTAGTGAATGGTCTGATACCCCAGGTTCCAAATTCTCCACTACAACTTCAAGGAAACACCTAAACCATTCCGAGTTAGCTATTGATCAATCTATTCTAGAATAGATAACCCCATCAATATGTCTGTTGGACAATGTGTAGTACTCCCCCACACTATAACACTCACTGAGTCCTACTTTCACCATCATGTGCTCCATTTCCACAAACTCATTCAGTTGTACCTCAGTTCCACCAATCATATCATCAATTTTCAGTACATTGTTAAAGTCCCCTAGCATTACCCAAGGTCCCTGCACATTTTTGCTGAGATTGCTCTATCTCCATCCATAATGTTTTCCTCTACTTCAATTGGTTTCCTGCATAGACTGTAGTAATCCAAAACAGCAATTCCCCATTTCTTATCACTTCACACTGCATATTTGGTCAGATTTCTTTTTAACTTGTACCCCAGCTCTTCTGAAATCCCACATTATCCACATTCTCCAATTTGGATGCTTTCATAATTATCTAGGAACTTCCAGTTATCACAAAACACTTTCCTTACCCCATCATCATGTTCTTTTTTCACTCTAGTTTTCACAATTACAGGAAACATACAATTCAAACTTCTGAGGCGGGCCTTAACCTCTCTCTGCTTTGCTGTTTTATTCAGACCCCTTACATTCCATGCTACGATCATGTTACAAAACCATATTCACCTAAGAGATCCTGCAAAATCTCAAAGGTTCTTGGTTATGTACCACCCATCACCCCACAACTACCTTCCTCACTCAGTAGTTCATCTTCCATCTGTCTGTTATTCTTCCCCTTATCAATTGTATCATTCTCTAATCTCTTCATTTTCTCCTTATTCCTTTCATGAACAGTTGTCCACACCTTCTCTACCTTATAACCCTTTCCATTTTCAATAGCATTTTCTCCTTCTTTTCCAGTATTCTCCTCAGTCTGTATATTACTTACAACTCCATCCTCGGGTTTTTTTTTCACTGGCCACCTTTGTGTCACTTTCCTATTTCCATTATCCATCGAGCATACATGTCCACCCATTTGACATTTGTTGCAGAACATTGGTTTACCTTCTAATTCAAGTTCCTATTGAAACACATGCCCCTCAATGTCTTTAAAAGCAATGCTCTCATGAATCTTTTGTGAAATATCAATTTCCACTAAGATCCTAGCATACGATACTATGAGCTTCTCTGTTCTACATTCATCTGTTAGAAGGGGCCTACCAATGACACTCCCTATCTTTCCCAAGCTCTTCACACCCCATAGATGGAGTGGTAGCTTCTGCAGATTCACCTAGATCAAAATAGTGTGGGTTGCATCATCTTTCAAGGAAATGTTATGCTTCCAGATCTGGAGAAACATTGCCATAATGTATCTGATGTAAAACCATTTCTTAGTACAACATCCCTATCATCTTTCGATCGGAATCTCATGATGAAGTGCCCTTCATCATTATACATTAATTTTGGTGTTGCAACAAATGCCCATGACTTCACCATAAAACATACATGATTAGCGAATTTTCCCAGTAATCAAGCTCAGACTTAACATCCTCCATCTAAATTTCAACTTCAACTTCACCATCTACAACCTTAGGTGCTACATAATTAATTTTTCCCCTTACATTGATCCCAATTTCCAATCTATCCACAATTTACCCTTGGTAATCCCAGCATCATTCTTATCCCCATTCACACCAATCAGAGTGTTAGGTGTAGCAATTACCTCAGGGTTCTCTGCTGACTTCATTTCTGATCGCCCATCTTCCATCCTCTCCTTCTCCTCAATCTGTCCTTGGCTGGTATCCACATCACTGTTCCCCCATTCTTTGATACTCCACTCGTTCGCTGGTAAGACCACCTTCTTCTGTGGTCGGCCTCACCTGTGCTTCATGGCAGGATTGATCGCACACTGAGTACGTGTTTTTCGCCCGCAGTCAACGTGTTATTACTTTCTCATTATTAATCTATACGTTATACATTATTATCCTTTTTTCTCTTATCCAGATTGCTCTACATATAAATACATAAAATCTAGTAATTAAATTGGAGACTTTTTTAACATGTCCGTTCAAGCAATATACGTGCCACAATGAGTAAAATGTGTCTAAAGTCTTGCATATTTGAATTGTACAATATCTACACATCACTAAATATAATGATATTTCTCTCAATTCACATTGATTTCTATCTAACTCAATTTCTCAATAAAGGAAAAGATGGTACTGGAAAAAAGGAAAACATTGTACATTAAACTGATAATTATAACACTTAATTTTCTCTCTATTTATGCACGTAAAACTAAATATAGTTCTAAAATAGAAAATAAGTAGATTAAATTGAGTGAATATCATAAAAAATTAATAAAAAGGGCGAATGGCTTGCCAGACCCTCCAACTCTTTCCATCATTCCCTTTTGGCCCCCCCCATTTCTTTTTCCAATCGATTTTGTCCCTGAACTAAGAAAAGTGTTGAATCGTAACCCTTCCGTCCAGAGTGTTAACTTTTGTCGAAATGTTAATTTCATGGGTAAAAGAGCATTTTCTCAATTCCCTTATTTTCCTTTTTCCCCTTTATTCTTTTTTCTTTCTTCCTTTCATTTCCTCCTTTTTTTTCTTTTTTCTCCCCCTGCCTAAAACCGCCGGCCCTCCACCTGAAATTTCCACCCTCTACAACCCTCCCTAAAACTCTCCATCCCGCGCACTTGAAGCCCTTCACCCACCACCTGAAACCCTCCAGCCGCCACCTTAAATCATCCACCCCACCACCCGTAAGTCCCTCCACCCGTCCACCGGATTTTTGTCTCTATCCAACTTGGGACCACAACTCAAAACTCACTCCGCCGATTCAACATGCTCCGTCGATTCACTCGCTCCATCGATTCAACCCGCTCTATTGAAACCAGTATGCCGCTTCGCCATTTCAACCCGCACCACCACCGCTAAGCTTTTGGCGATAAGGGTTTAGGGTTCATCTGAAACCCAGTCTCCATCGTTCACCTAAAAGACTTAGGAGGCTCTGATTAAAAGGTTAGTCTCTGTGCTGGGTCAGATTCATTCTTATGGAGTCCGGCGGAGATGGGGTTGTTCTTGTTTTATTCTGGGTCTCCTACATTTGGGTTCTTCACTATGGATTTCTAGACAAACGAAGATTTTCAGCATCCTGGGGCAAACGGGGAGGAGAATAGATATCCTCAAAAATTAAAGTTTGCTCTAAACCCATTTCACCACAACTGCTATTCTCCTTCTCTACTGGAAACTCCCTTCTTGGCCTCTTCTCCAATTGAACATCTTTCTTTCTGTCTTCGGCTACCTCTCTTATTCTATCCGGGCCTGCCTCTCATTCCCTTGAACATCTTTCGTAGGTGAAGGATTAATGGTGGTGGAATAGCTGGTGATGTGGTGAAGAATCGATAGGGGTGGACTATCTGGCGAGGTGGCGGAGATTAGATGGTGGTTGTGGTGGCGAATTAGCTGAGAATAGATTGTGGTGGTGGTGGAAGGTGCCAGAAATTAGGTTTCCATAGGTGGTGAGGTGGCGACAAGTGGTGGAGGACGGCAAAGGGGAGCAGGAAGACGGTGACGGGAGAAAGAAAAATGTTTAAGGAAAATAAAAAAAGAAAAGGGAGAAAGAAAAGGAAATATGTAAGGAAATGGAAAAGGGAAAAATAAAAAGAGTAAAAAGGATAAAAGAAAATGAAAATGAAAAATGAGAAAAATAAAAAGAAAATAAGAAATTACTATTTTACCCTTAAAATTAACATTTTTGACCAAAGTTAACGCTTTGACCGGACGGAAGGGTTACGATTCAACACTTTTGTTAGTTCAAGGAAATTGAAAAAAAATAGGGGACCAAGAGGGTAAGAAGGGAAGAGTTGGAGGGTCTGGCAAGTTCGCCCTAATAAAAATACACACATTATTAATTTTAGGGAGGAACCTGAAACTAATAAACAGAACAAAAATTTATAAATATTATCTATTTTACATATAATATCAAATCTAGTTTACGTGTATAAATAGATTAGTGTTAATCTGACAGATTAAATTTGCATCGAAAGGAATCCCTCCAGTAGCTACCACTCACATTTCAGAATCATCCACCTCCGACAGCCTTTTGACAAGATGCTTCAGAATAAACTTATAATCCCCTAGTAATGCTGGAAGTTATAATCGATACGACCATCACGATGGCACCAATGGTGGTGTAGACTGCTAACAACAGTGGTATAAAGTGAAATTGGACGTGGAAAGAAATCCACTATCTGTGAGGCCAATCAAGGAGTTAGTCTAGGGAAAATCCAGATGAGTGGAGGAATGGAAGAGTTTTATCGCGATAGAGTCGTAAGCCAGCGTAGCTTTACATGGCCAGTTGTAGGTTGCGAGCCATAGTCGTGAGCCGTGGTTTGGCTCACAGATTTCAGTAACCCATTTCCACGTTTTGCGCTGCCGGACACCTTTGTACGAACAAGTGGAGTTTTCCAGCCCTTCTTTGCCCTTCATTGTTCTCTTTTGGGAGGATGAAGAGACTATCGTTAGGAGTGTCCCACACTACCAGCTCGGTCTCCAGCCATCGATTCCATTTGAAGCACATGTAGAGCCATAAATTTCTATATTTTGTGTTTGAAATGAAGAAGAAAAATGAAAACAAGGGTTTTGATGACACTCCAAGGGTGATTTGGGGGGAAATTGAGGTAGGTGGTGAAATGGTACAACTTTCTAGCGAAGAAGTTATAAGTTAGCACAACATAAAAGATAAAAGTACACAACTCTTAAGTTGAACGTGCACACACGTGCTTTCACCAATTCATCTTCCTTTGATTTTAAACACATAATTAAATACATAATTGTAAAAAATAATTATGAACACTTTTTTTCCCTATTTATGCATGTAAACTAAACAAAATATATTTTAAAATAGAAAGTGAGTAGATCAAATTGAGTGTAATAAAAAAATCAATAAAGTACACACATTATTTATTTTAGGGAAAATACTGAAAGTAATAAAAAGAACACACATATATAGACAGTATATATTAGGGCGAACGACTTCCGAGGCCCCTAAACTCCATTCATCGTTCACCTTTGGCCCATTTTTCTTGACCTCTTTTGACCCCTCCATTAACATAACAGCTAAGTTGTGGCTCTTTCGTTAGGTCAAATCGTCAACTTTGGTCAATAGCTCTAAGTTTAAGGGCAAAATGGTCATTTTCTAATCTTTCTTTTTTCCATTTTTGTTTTACGTATTTACTTTTTCTTATTCTTTTTTTATTATTTTCCCCTTTCCCATTTCCTCTTCCCCCTTCCCACACCCTCGGCCCTTCCCCTTACCGCACCCTCGGCCCTTCCCCCTCACCGCACTCTTGGCACCCTCCACCACTGCCTCCTTCTCCACCTACGTCGTCCGCCGCTATGGTAACTTTTCTGGACAATATATCCCCCCTCATTGTCACTCGCTTAGGCCATATAAGCTTCACCAAAAACTTAATAAAACCAGAGAATAACTCACCACACCAAATCATACATCTCCACCATCTGAAGCCATTAATTCAGGCGAACAAGAACGCCTTCAACAACCATTAACTTTCTGGTGACCAGGTCAACCACCATAATCCGCCATTACATTTGACCCAGAGAGCTCAATTCATACAGAGCGAGCAAACTTACAATCTCAAAAACACATCAATGAGGAAGCCCAAACAGATTTGAATTCATAAAACAAACCTAACTGATTCGAATTTAAAGACAAAACTTAGCAATAAACATAAGAATACCAACCAGTAATAGTTGCAAACCAGGTTTGAATTCAAAGTCACCAAATGCTCTGACGTTTAGATTCAAAATCTTTGAGCAAGAACTCTGGTAGTTTATAAATGTATAAAAACCAAATGAGGTGCAAAAAACATGGTTTCGGAGAGAGGGAATAGAAATTGTCACTCGTAACGCCATCACCATAGGTGGGTATGAGATAGGGTGGGTTCGATGTTTGGCAGTGGTGGGTTTGAGAATGGGTGGGTTCGATGTTTGTCGGAGGTGGGTTTGAGAATAGGTAGGTTCGATGTTCGCCGGTGGTGGGGAAGGAAGCAGTGGTGTAGGAGAAGAAATCAGCAGAAAGGGGAAGGGGAAAGAAAAAATGTAAAAGGAAAATGAAAAAAAGGAAAAAAGAATAAACAAAAATGAGAAATGACTTTTTTGCCCTTAAAATATATGTTTTGATTAACATTTAATGCTTTGACTAGACGGAAGGGTCACAACTCAACAATTCTAGTAGTTGAGAGGTTAAAAGTGTTCAAAAGAAAGATAAAGGGTCAAAAGTAAAATATAGAGGGAGTTGGTCTCCCAAATCGCTCGCCCTATATTATGTAGAAAATATCAAATGTAACTATAGACACACACAAATATATATATATATATATATTACTCATTATTAGAATTTTTTTCTTTTTGAAAAATTATTTGACATTTACATTCTAAATATATATAATTAATTTTATGGTTATAAATCCAATCCAACATATAGAAACCGTTCCGGCATCTTATTGGTCGGTGCATTCTTCTAGTCGCTGGTCTAATGCCTTAAAGTTGTCAAATGGGCCCCAACTGCATATACAACCAACATATCAAAATCATCAACCTCTGGAAGACATTTTAAAATATGCTTCAAGATTGATTTGTAGTCCCCCAATATCTCTGGTACATCCGATCTAATCAGGCCGATCGTTGTGATGGCACTTGCAATGGCGAAGACCGTCTCTAGCGACGAAGAAATAGAATCGAAACAACAAGATAGCCATTAACTGTGAGATGCCCCCGAGGGATGATATGAGTAAATTCAGGCGGGCGAGAGTATAGTATTTTTTTCTGGGGGCAGAGTCGTGAGGTAGAGTAGTACGCATAAAAGATAAGAAAATTACAAATTACACAAGTTTAAAATTGTAAGTGGATTGATGAATTTAGTAGATGTGTGAAGAAAATGAGGGGATGATAAAAGGAACACACTAAATAACATCAAGTTTGTTTCTACATACGTAGGCAGAGGATTCAGAGAAACACTTACTTGGTCTACTAATTTGTTTCTCACTCTAGATGACCCTCTGAGGGGTGATCTGGGAAAAATTAGGTGGATGGTGTAATGATACAACTTTTATTGCGGCACAGTCATAAGCTAGTGTGGCATAAAAGATTATAAAAGTATCAACTACACATCTCTTAAATTGCACGTGCACTCATGCATTTTGATCAATTCATCTTCCTTTGAGTAAAAAACATAATAATTCTTTTTTCTTTCGTCTAAATTACTCAACATATAAATATACATAAAATCTAATTATAAAGTTGGAGACATATTTGACATATCCATTCATGCAATTCACGTACCACCGTGAATGAAACAAGTCTAAATAACGTGCATTTTTGCATTGTACGATATATGCACATAATTAATTGTAATGATATTTCACTCAATTCACATTGAGTTATGTCTAACTCGATTGCTCAATTGAGGAAAAGTTGATATTGGAAGAAGAGGATTGTCCATTTAACTAATAATTATGAAGAGTGAATTTTTTTCTCTATATATTCATGTAAACAAAATATAAATAAATTTGAAAATAGAAAAATAAGTAGATCAAATGCAGTGAATGGCATAAAAAATAACAAAAGAACAAGCATTATTTATTTTATATACAATATCAAATTTAACTACAGACACATGCATATATACAAATATAAACACACACACTAGTATTTGTTTATTTATATTACTCTCTTTGTTAATTTGTTTTAATTTTTATTTTTTTGGTTTTTAAAAAATTATTTCATGTCTACAAAAACATAAATCAATGTTTTCGATAGACATACAACAAACACTATAATTTTCTTACACAACAACATATAATTTTTTCACAAAATATCTAATTAATTTTATGTTGGATTTGATTTAACGAATTTTACGCTCTCTGGTACTGCAGCTACGTGCGAAATACCGTGCGAAAAACACACTGAGTTTACTGTTTCTCTTCTTCCCCAATTCTTCCCGATAACGGCCATTTTTAACACCCAACTGCCAAAATCTGGTTGCCAACTATGGCGTTCCTGACGCCTACTCCTCCTCCGGACCCTCCACCTCCGATTAATAAGAGCTTTCTCCAAGCTCTCAATTCGAATCCCTCACCTCTCTTATCATCACTCCCCGACACTCCCAATCTCCACCCCATTACTGAGTATAAAGGGAAAATCGCCTTCATCCTTCCCCCGGAGGAAGGGGAAATCCTGGCATCGCATTACCAAAATGCGTTGGTCGGGAAATTCAACAAAGGAAAACCTCCAATGGAGAATCTAGTTTCTGCTTTCAAATCAATTGGCTTCAATGCCAAATTTCAGCTCGGTTAAATTGATTATCGTCATGTTTTAATCCATTTTCAGGACAGAGAGGACTACCAACGCTGCTGGATGAAGGGCCAATGGATGATACAAGGATCGATGATGAAGGTACAGAAATGGTCACCTGATTTCTCCCCAATGGCGGAGTCCTCAACGGTTCCGGCATGGGTAACCATTCACCAACTCCCAATTCATTTTTATAACACTTCGGCTATCATAGGCATCAGCAATCAAATAGGTAGATTCTTGAAAATGGATGCTGCAACAAAGGCTTTAACTAGACCCTCGGCAATCAAAGTCTGTGTGGAAATTGATCTATTGAATCAGCACCCTTCAACCATTGTAGTAGGAATTGGAAATAATGTTGCTGATTATCCGATAGAGTATGATCAACTCCTCTCTTATTGCTCTCACTGTAGGATAATAGGACACAGTAATCAAAACTGTAACTTTCTACACCCTGAGCTGAGGGAAAAAAATTAATAACACTGCTGTCAAACTGATTAATGAGAAAATATCCTCAGTTCAGGAAGAAAAGACTACTACTTTTAATAAACAACCAAGAGCCACTTTGGAAGTAGAAGGATCTTCATCACTTACAGTGTCACAAAAGGAGTCAGATTTTAAAACTCAGGAAAATAAGTCAGACTCTATGAAGGACAATAATTTTAACTCTCTCAGAGTCAGTCATTTGAAGAGGTCTACTCCTTTTTATTCTCTAGATGACATTTCCAAGCCAATCACCAATTTTTTCTGGAGAAAAAAAAACAAACTGAACTCCCACCTATTACAGAACAGTTAGGTAATAATAGCACGGTTTCAATCTCAAATGCTTTCCAATCTTTGAATGAACTGAGAGATGATAATGACATTGTTGAGGTTAATGATGATGATACTGTAAAAGAGGATGATATTCTTGACATTTTCCATGAGTCTTTAGAATCTCAGGAATTAGCTGAATCACCATCAAAAGTAGAAAAGCCTGCAATAACTCTGGAAGAACAGATGCCAATATTGAGCATCTCTGATGATATACAAAAGGAACCAACAGAGACAATCCCCAGTCCTGCATCTGGAACTGCAACCCCACCAGAAGATCCACCTGGAAGTAAGGTAGCACATATCTCCCCTAAGGTGGTAAGTACCTCTAACTCAGAAGCTAAGGAGAAGGAAGAATCTGTTTTGAAAACAAATAACAAGGCCACAATAATAAAACAAAGAATGTTAAGATCATCACAAAAAGCTATTCCATAAAGTTTTAATGATAAAATACACCAAATTTGGGAATATTTTAGTCTGGAATGTTAGGGGATATGGCACTTCTACTGATAGATTAAAAGCTCTAAAAATGAAACATAAGATAGACATTTTATGTTTAATTGAACCATGGCATGATAAGCATAATCTAAATAATTTGAAGCATGTTCTAGGTTTTGAAAATGCACTTCATGCACAAAATGCTAAAATCTGGCTTCTATGGAATCATAATTTCAATGTGATCAGTTTACATGAGTCGGATCAGTTCATAAAAGCTAAAATTTGTGATAAGGCCTCCTCTGTATCTTGGAACTGCTTCTTCATCTATGCTAGTGTCCATAGAAACTTGAGGGAAGTATTATGGTCTGACCTACAATCTAGTGATCCTAATCCAGCAATATATATAGGAGATTTTAATACTGTGGCCTCAGTAGCAGAATATAAGGGCAGGAAATCCACTCCCAGGAAAAGTATGAAACATTTTAAGGACTTCATAACATCTATGGATTTGCATGAAATACCAACAGTAGGAAATTCTTACACTTGGAGTAATAATAGATATCTAGATAATTGTAAGGACCTACAATTCCAGAGACTTGATAGGGGAATTAGCAATTTAGCTTGGTTAGATCAGTTCCCAAACAGCTCCATTCAGGTCCTCAATAGAATCACATCAGATCATTCACCCCTTTTACTTTCAATTCAGTCTACAAGTGAACAGGCCCCTAGACCTTTTAGATATCAAGTAATGTGGACAAATAGGGCAGAATTTCAGGAATTGGTAATCACTAATTGGAATCTTTTCTCTCCTTTCAGTGGAATGTATAATTTGGTACATAAACTTAAAAGACTAAAAAATGTAATAAAGGATTGGAACAGGAATCATTTTGGTAATGTGAATCAGAACCTTTCTCTTTCTGAGTGCAGAGTTAGTGAGCTTGAGATTCTTTTCCAGCAATCACAAGATGATGTTATCCTAAAAGAATTAATAAAGTCTAAAGCTGATCTTCTAAGAGAACAGAAAGAATACAACATTTTTCTTAAACAGAAGGCTAGACTTAATTGGTTAAAATTTGGAGATTCTAATACTAATTTTTTTCACCACTCCATTAAGGAAAAGAAAGCAAGATCAAGAATTAGTAAAATTAAAGATGGACATGTAACTGGATAACAGATCCAAATTTGATCAAGGAGGAAGGAGTTAGATTTTTTAAGAATTTACTAAATCAGGATGTCTCACAAAAAGAAGGAACCTACCTTAACCATTTCCTCAATGCGATTCCAACAGCAGTCACAGAACAAGAAAATCTTCATCTGTTGAATCCCATTAATCTTGAAGAACTGAAATTTGCTATTTTCAATCTAAACAAATCTAGTGCCCTGGGCTCTGATGGATTTCCAGGTGAATTCTATACTCATTTCTGGGAAACCACTAAATTAGATCTTTTAGATGCTGCAAATGATTTCTTAAACAATGGTAACATACCTAAAGCTATTTCTAGTACTTGGCTCACCTTAATACCAAAAAAGCCAATCCCAATCTCTTTTGCAGATTTTAGACCAATTAGTCTCTCAAACTTTGTTAATAAAATTTTCTCCAAACTACTCATGGAAAGGATTAAACCTTTAATGCAAAAATTGATTTCTCAGGAACAAAGTGCTTTTATAAAAGGTAGGGATATTTCAGATAATGTGATTCTAATGAAGGAGATGATCAGATTACTCTCCAGGAAAACTAAAACCTCTAATTTAATAGTTAAACTAGACATGTAAAAGGCTTTTGATAGGGTCTCTTGGTCATTTCTTAACTCAATTCTGTTAAAATTTGGTTTTCATGGTAGATTTGTGAGTTTGATAATGCATAACATTGCTGCTGCACATTTTTCTGTATTATTAAATGGTGTTACATCTGGTTTTTTCTCTTCTACTCGAGGTATTAAACAAGGGGATCCTCTATCCCCTTTCCTTTACAATATTTTAACAGAGGCTTTCTCCAGAGGTATTAAGAAACTTTTTAGCTCAGGTTATCTGCAACATTTCAGTCTGCCAATGTCATGCTCCCCCCTCACTCACCTTATGTATGCAGATGACACTGCAATTTTCTTGAACACCAGGGCAAACAATCTGAAACGATTGAAACGTTTCCTCTTAGCATATGAGATTACATCTGGCCAGAAAGTTAACTTCTCCAAATCTGAATTTTATGTAACTCATAACACCCCCCCCCCCAAAAGTTCTCACAGTTAAGAGGTTACTAGGGATGGAAAAAGGTTATTTTCCTTTTAAATATCTTGGTGTTCCTGTATTTGCTGGTAGGAACTTACATGTACACTATCTTCCAATGCTAGAAAGAATGGAAAAAATGATAAATAATTGGAAGAATAGATGGTTAACCCCAGCTGCAAAGATCATTCTGATAAATCACTGTCTACTTTCGATTCCTAATCATATCTTTACAGTTTTAAGACCACCTAGAATTGTCTTAAGGAAAATGGAAAGAATTTCTAGTAGACTTTTCTGGGGCAAAGGTGAAGACAAAGAAAAAAAATATGGAGAGCTTGGAAAAAAATGTGCTACCCTGTTGGTGAAAATGGTTTAGGCTTTAGGGATCTTACTGCAACAGTGGAAGCTTTTTCATGTAAAATATGGTGGAAGTTGCAAAAAAATAACACTCAATGGGCTTCTCTTTTATGGTCTTTACCTGAATCCTACAAAAAATCCCATACATGGGTTAGGATTAGTAAAATCACTGCCAGGGCAAATATGGTCTCCAAAGTTATTTATGGAAATGGGGATTGTTCTTTTTGGAATGCAAACTGGATTGGAAATGGTGCACTAGTTTATAAGTGGCCTGAGGATATGAACATACCATTTGAGGACATATCTCTTAGATCTTTTATAAATGACAAATCATCTTTTCTTCCTGAATTGGAGCCACATCTGGCTACCAGTATTTTTAACATGGCAGGAGGTCTCACTGGAATATTCACATGAAGACAAACTAGTTTGGACCCTGACTTTAGATGGAAATTTCACAATTAAGTATGCTTATTGCATGTTCATACAAAAAAGGCCAATAATCAGAGAATTTTCAAAGGTATGGACCCCTTTTCTTCCAGGTAAGATGTCTATTCTTTTATGGAGAGCTTTGAATGGGATTTTACCTTTTGATAATATCCTAAACACTTATGGTTTCAATTTTGCTTCTAGATGCCCAATTTGTATGAACCACCTTGATAATCTTGATCATTATTTCAATTCATGCTCATCTTCAAAAGCAGTGTGGTATAGAGTCCATTCTATGCTACAGCTACATGTAACTGATTTCAGAAGTTTAAAACATAGAGTTGAATTTTACTTAACTTACAAAGCTAAATCTAAGATACATGCAAATTTGATTTGGTTTTCTTTAGTTGCTACAGTGTGGTTTCTGTGGATTTCTAGAAACAAGATCATTTTTGAAAACAAAACTTACCCTGCTGAAGCATGCTTTCATGACATCAAAGGGATGATTTACCAAATTTTTACATCTCATCAGTTCTATGGTAATGGTGAAAAGAATAAGAAATGGACTCAGACTAACATCATTCCAAAAATTTTTAGAAAAAGGAAGAAACTGATTACAGCTATTAAATGGCAAAAACCACAAAAAGGTTTCAAAATTAACACAGATGCATCTTGGAAAATTGGTGGTTTCTCATCTATTGCAGTGATTATAAGGGATTGGAGGGGATTTGTATTCAAAATGAGAGTTAAATTAACTCACTGTCCTAATCCTTTAAGTGCTGAACTAATAGCTATTCAAACTGCATATGAAATGTGTAAAGAATTCTCTCTATGCTCATGTGTCATTGAGTCAGACTGTTCGACTGCAGTTAATGGTATAATCAACCCCTCAGCCAGTCCTTGGAAATTTTACTCAATATGTAGCACACTTAACAAGGATCATTTACAGTTCCCAATTCATTATATTCCTAGGGAAGCTAACCAACCAGCTGATTTTCTGGCCAAATTTGCTATGCTTAATAATCTGCAGGGTGATGTAGACATCATGTCAACCCCATCTTTCCTTAGGGGTCTACTTTCGTTGGATAATTTAGGAATTCCAGGGATTCGAATAGGAATATTGGATCACACGCACATGGAAGTCTAGTATATATCTGCAGTTCGTTTCTGACATGAATCAGAATTCATTTGATTTCCTTGAGACTTCTAACATCTACTCCTCCTCTATTTTGCTCCTTTTTCTCTTCATGCTAGTCCAGATACTGCTGATCTGCTTCTCCTCTTACAGGTACCTATGTTTTGCGCACGGGTTTGGACTATTACGGTGGACATGCACTACATCACAATCAGTCACCGGGACTCTGATCAACAACTGTCATTTGGAACAAATTTATCAAAGGAAACTGAAGATGGTATCAGAAACACAGGAACACTTAACTAATAGAACGTTGACATATAGGAGTTTTGAATTTTCGCTTCTTCGACTTGTTCGCGATCTTTTGGCTAAGTATCTTTCTGTACTTTCTCTTAGGAACTAGCTACTTTTAGTTTAGGGTGGAAGCTCAACCCCTTTTGGAAAAAAGTGTCTTTGCTTCAAGAGCTAGTTCTAGCTCTCTAATCATCAAGTTCATGGAATTTTGCCACTCGTGATGTAAACTGACTTTCAGCGCCAATGCGGCATTTTCAGTCGGTCCGGGGAGCCGAATATATTTCCCTCCATCTACGGATGGTTTAATTTAAAAAAATTAATTTTATGTTGACAAACACAATCCAATGGATAGGAACCGAGCGAAGTCTGATCAGCCAATGCATTCTTCCCATCGCTAGTCTGGTGCCTTAAAGTTGCATCAAACGGCGGTCGCATCTAAAGGCCACATCTCGGAATCATAAACCTTTGGAATTTATTCAACAAGATGCTTTAAGATCCATTTATAGACATCTGATGCTATATTCGGTTCATCTAGCCCAATCAAAAAAGTTTGGTCAGGTGGAGGAATGTTAAATTTTTCTCGCGGTGGAGTCATAAGCCCGCGCAGCTTCCTACACCATCTTATAGGAACCAAGCCACACGCGCTTCCTGATGCCTTTGTATGGACATGTGGAATTTTCCAGCCCACCTTCGCCATTTATTGTACCTTTCAGGGATGACGAAGAGGCTTTTATCGAGTCTTTCCTCAGTTGGTGGGTGGATTTCTAGCCATCTCCACCATTTAAAGCACCGATAAAGCCACAATATAACTAACAAGTACACACGAGATACTAACAAATGTAACTCGTTATTCAAAATGCACAACTAACAACAAATGAAAACAAAAAGGTCATAGAAAGTACAACTAATAAGTAGATATTCAATACTAACAGGTACACCATATAGGCAAACAAGTAGAATTTCTGATTCAAAACGAACAATAACTAGGAATGAAAGTAATAGTCAAACACAATAAAACTAACAAGTACATAATGGATTCTGACAGATGCAATAAATAAGTAAACAAATGCAGTTCTTAATTCAAAATGAACAACCAACAACACTTTTTAAAACAAAATTGTCATACACAACACAACTAATAAGTATACACGAGATACTAACAGATGCAACATATAAGTAAACAGATGCAACTCGTTATTCAAAGCGTACAACTAACAACAAATGAAAACAAAAAGGTCACAGGCAGTAAAACTAACAAGTACACATTAAATACTAACAGGTGCAACATAAGTAAACAGATGCAGCTCGGAATTCAAAACGAACAACTAATAGCAAATGAACACAAAAGGTCATAGACAATACAACTAATAAGTACACATTGAATACTAATAAGTGCAACATGTAAGTAAACAGATGCAACTCGTTATTCATAACGTACAACTAAAAAAATTAAAACAAAAGATCATAGACAATACAACTAACAAGTACACATTGAATACTAACATGTGCAACATATAAGTAAACAAATGCAACTTGAAATTAAAAATGAACAATCAGCAAAAAAGAGGGAAAAAAGTCATTCACAGTAGAACTAACAGGTACACGTTGGATAATAACAGTTGCAATATATAAGTAAACAGATGCAGTTCTTAATTCAAAATGAATGATCAGCAAAACAGAGAAGGAAAAAAGTCATTCAGAAAAGGTCATAGACAGTACAACTAAAAAGTGCACATTGAATACTAACAGATGCAATATATAAGTAAATAGATGCATTTCGTAATTCAAAACGAACGATTAGCAAAAAAGAGAAGAAGAAAAAAGTCATTCACAAAAGGTCTATAGACAGTACAACTAACAAGTACACATTGAATACTAACATATGCAACATATAAGTAAATATCGGAACCCTAGATAAGGACTTCCTTTCCAGCAATGCCGATTAAGAGCGGTTCATTTTAATCCCAACACCGTACCCAACCCAACATATGACTTGTCTGCTTGAATGTTCGATGGCTAAAAGCGGTCAATATTTTTTTCAACAGCCAAATGTGAAAGCTTGAGATAACTACCATACAAATCTCTTTCTCGATGATTTATCATCATTTTGCATACTATAGGGCTTGGAAATTTTTAACTTTTTGGATTACTCATTCTCTAATGAACTTCACACTAGGCTTTGAAACCTTTAATAAAAAAAGGCTTTTGGATCATCATCTCCAGCCCAGTACTCGAACAAATTATTGGTGGGAAGCCCAAAAAGCTTTCTTCCACGAACCTATTATTGCAGCGGTAGCGATTCCAATGACGAAAACTCCGATGAAGAACTTAAGCCTCCATTTGTTGGCGGTGAACCAGAAAAAATTGGCGAGGTAGATGAAGTATAGGACAAGACCGATGGAATTAATTGTCCATACAAGGGTGCTGTTTGGATGGTTTAGTCCATACAAAACCCAGAGAATGCAGTTCATGATGCCGGCAAGGTAACCAAAGACCTCAACGCCGCCGCCGACATTCTCGCTACTACCAGAATTTCCATTTGTTAATTAAATCCAATATTTATTTATTAAATAGAAGTGGCTGAATGTCATATCTGTGACCAGAACTCGCCAAAGAAAGGTAGCCGAAAAAGGGAGAAGATAAAAAAAACAAAACGAAAACCTATCGGAGACATTGCAAAAAAGGCTGCCGAATCAAAATCTGGGAAATAGAAAGAGCGTTGGATTATATATAAATGGGTCCTTATCCAAAGCGAAGATTACTATATAGAGATGTGAAATCCCACGTGGTATTCGTAAAAATTTTAGAACTTCAAACAGCTTACAAATTAGACTACTTTTTGTCGAAGTAGAAAACCAGGCGGTGCTGAACTATTGGGCTTTGGCCCAAATTTTTTATCATTATTAATTGCAAGAAGGTCGCTAGCCTGTCTATCCTAGCCTGTCTATAAGCTTATAGACATACAGCCTTTCCCGAGACTTTCCCTATTTATATATTAATCTCCTTCTTATTTGAATTTTTCTTTTTTTTTCTTGAAAAATGAATTTACATCTACTAAAACATAAAACTGAGTTGTTGGACTGACAACAAACACTAAAATTCTATTACACAATACCAAAGAGTGTTTTCACAATATATCAAATTATTTATATTTATAAATACAATCCAACAGACAGGATGCATTCTGAGATATGATCAGCCAGTGCATTCTTCTCGTCGCCAGTCCAGAGCCTTAAAGTTGCACAAAATGGTCCTAACAACACCTACAATCCACATCTAAGAATTATCAACAACCAGCGATCCTTCGACAAGATTCTTCAAGATACATTAGCAGCCCCCCCCCCGGGTATCTCTGGTACCTTCGGCCCAATCAGGATGCCCGTCATGGGAGCTGGTAGTTGTGTAGACCAACACCAGTAACAATTGAACTTGAATCGACGACGGGATAACCACCATCTGCGTTGGGTGCTGAGGGGTGATTTGGGTTGGGTGGGGAGATAGTATAACTTTCCAGTGGCAGAGTCATAGTATAGAGCAATTAAAAAAAGATAAAAAAGTACCCATTACCAACTCTTAAATTGCACACGCACCTTTGACCAAATCATCTACTTCTGAATTAAATTACATGATTAAAATGTTTCTCCTCGACCATATTGCTAAAGATATAATAATACATAAAATCTAGTTATAAATTAGAGATATGTTTTACACATTCATATATGCAGTTTATGTGCCACAAAATGAAGCACGTCTTATGAATATACATGCACATATTCTCGAACACTGTCGGAACCCCCTGAACGGGCAAAAAGAATTTTTTGGACCGCCTTTTCCCCGGTTAGTCACCTATCACGACGGCGGGGAAGCTCACCTCGGTCATTTGCCTAAGTTTCGGGAAGGGTTCCGGTCTTCGCCACTAGTTCCACCAGTTGTAGCACCACAAAGGACATGTTTTGTTTTTAGATAGGAAGAAGAGTGAAAATGGAGTTTGATGGTTTGGATATTGGAGGATATGTAAGCAAGAAGAATGAGTTACGAAAATTTTCTCTTTTTTTGGATAAGAAGAATAATTAAAATGGAGTTTGATGGAGCAGATAATGGAGGAAATATATGCAAGAAGAGTGATTTTGAGTGAGTTTCAGTGTATAAGGAAGTGAAGTGAGTAGGGGTCAATTTATAGGTGAAAAGATCATTTAATCTTTCAAAACATGAAAGAATCATTGTTAAATTATGGCTAAGAGCCTAAAACCATTTTCTTAAGAGATGATTTCTTATTAAGCTAAATTCAATTATATTAACCATAGAAAAAATATTGATAAACTAAAATTTAATTAAACAACGTCAATTTTAAAGTACCCATTACCAACTCTTAAATTGCACGTGCACACACACCTTGGAACAAACTATCTTCTTTTTAGTTAAATTATGTGATTGTCCTTTTCCCCTCGTCCATATTGCTAAAGATATAATAATGCATAAAAACTAGTAATAAATTAGAGATACTTTTTTACATATTTGTTTGTGCAGTTTACATGCAACAATGAATAAAGCACGGCTTATAAATATACAAGCACATATTCTCAAACACTGTTGCGCCTTCCTGAATGGGCATGAAGCATTGTTTGGGCCACCTTCTCCCCGTTTAGTTAACTTCTGCGATGGCAGTAAACCTCGCCTCTGCAATTTTCCTAAGAAGTGTAAGTTACGAAATATTTCTGTTTTGGATAAGAAGAATAGTTAATATAGAGTTTGATGGTCCAAATAATTGTGGATATGTATGCTAGAAGAGTGAGTTTGAGTGTGGGAGGAAGTGAAGTGAGTAGGGTCAATTTCTGGAAGAAAAGATCATTCAATCTTTCAAAACATGAAAGAGTCATTGTTAAATTATGGCTAAGAGCCTAAAACCATTTTCTTAAGAGCTGATTTCTTATTAACCTGAGTTCAGTAAAATTAAACATAAAAAATACCGATAAAGTTAAATTAAATTAAACAACGTCAATTTAAAAGTACCCATTACCAACTCTTTAATTGCACGAGCATATACACCTCTGAGCAAATCATCTTCTTTTTAATTAAATACATAAATTCTAGTAATAAATAAGAGACTTTTTTTTGCATACGCGTTCGTGCATTTTACGTGCCATAATGAATGAAGCACGTCTTATAAATATACATGTACATATTCTCGAATGCTGCCATGCCCCCCTGAACGGGTAAGAGGCATTGTCTAGGCCCTCTTTTCCCCGTTTAGTTAATTTGGATGACTGTGGGGAAGCTCGCCTCGGCCATTTGCCTATGTTTTAGTGAGGATTCCGGTATTCACCACTAGCTCCACCGATTGTAGCACCCATGGACGGCATTTTTTTGTTATTAGATAATAAGAAAAGTTGAAATGGAGTTTGATGGTTTTGATATTGGAGGATATATAAACAAGAAGAGTAAGTTGCAAATTTTTTCTATTTGGATAAGAAGAATAATTAAAATAAAGTTTGATGGTGCAAACAATGGCGGATATGTATGAAAGAAGAGTGAGTTTTAGTGAGTTTGAGTGAGTTTGAGTGTGTGACGAAGTGAAATGAGTAGGGGTCAATTTATAGGTGAAAAGATCATTCAATCTTTCAAAACAGGAAAGAATAATTTTAAATTATGGCTAAGAGCCTAAGAATATTTTCCTAAGAGATGATTTCTTATAAAACCGAGTTAAATTAAAATAAAAATAGAAAAAAATACCGATAAACTAAAATTAAATTAAACAACTCAATTTCAAAGTACCCATTACCAACTCTTAAATTGCACGTGCACACACACCTTCGATGAAATCATATTCTTTTGAATTAAATTACATGATTATCCTTTTTCCCCTCGTCCATATATCTAAAGATATAATAATACATAAAATCTAGTAATAAATTAGAGATAATTTTTTACATATACGTTTTTGCAGTTTACTTGCCACAATGAATGAAGCACGTCCTATAAATATACATGCACATATATCAAACGCTACCGCGTCCCTCTGTGTGGGCAAGAAGCATTTTCTGGGCCGCCATTTCCCCATTTAGTTAACTTCCGCGATGGCGTGGAAGCTCGCCTCGGCCATTTGCCTAAGTTTCAACGAGGGTTCCATCTTCACCGCTAGCTCCACCGATTGTAGCACCCCGCAAACGACATTTTTTTGTTTTTAGATAAGAAGAAGAGTGAAAATGGAGTTTGATGGTTTGGATATTGGAGGATATGTATGCAAGAAGAGAGAGTTATGAAAATTTTCTATTTTTTGATATGTAGAATAATTGAAATGGAGTTTGGTGGTGCAGATAATGGAGGATATGTATTAAAGAAGAGTGAGTTAGAGTGAGTCTGAGTGTGTGAGGAAGTGAAGTGAGTAGGGATCAATTTATAGGTGAAAAGAGCATTCAATCTTTCAAAAAACTAAAGAATCATTTTAAATTATGGCTAAGAGCCTAAAACTATTTTCTTAAGAGTTGATTTATTATTCAACTGAGTTCAATTAAATTAAACATAAAAAAATACCGATAAATTAAAATTAAATTAAACAATGACAATTTAAAAGTACCAATTACCAACTCTTAAATTGCACGTATATACACACCTTTGATCAAAACATCTTCAAATTAATCAAATTACATGATTATCCTTTTTCCCCTCATCCATATTGCTAGAGATATAATAATACATAAATTAAAGTAATGAATTAGAGATATGTTCTTACCTATACGTTCGTGCAGTTTACTTGCCACAATGAATGAAACACGTCTTATACATGCACATATTTTCGAACGTTGTCGCTTTCTCTAAATGGGCAAGAAGCATTGTCTAGGCCATCTTTTCCCCGTTTAGTTAACTTCCATGACGGCGGGAAAGCTCACCTCGACCATTTGCCTAAATTTGGCCAAGGGTTTCGGAATTTGCTGCTAGCATCACCGGTTTGAGCACCCACAGACGACATTTTTTTTTGAGATAATAAGAAGAGTGAAAATGGAGTTAGATGGTTTGGATATTGGAGGATATGTAAGCAAGAAGAGTGAATTACAAAATTTTAATTTATTTTTGGGTAAGAAGAATAATTAAAAAGGAGTTTGATAGTTCAGATAATGGAGGATATGTATGCAAGAAAAGTGAGTTTGAATGTGTGAGGAAGTGAAGTAAGTAGGAGTCAATTTATAGGTGAAAAGATCATTCAATCATTCAAAACATGAAAGAATCATTTTAACTTATGGCAAATAGCCTAAGAATATTTTCTTAAGAGTTGATTTCTTTTTTAAATGAGTTCAATTAAATTAAACATTGAAAAAATACCGATTAACTAAAATTTAATTAAACGTCAATTTAAAAATGCTCATTACCAACTCTTAAATTGCACGTGCACACACACCTCTGACCGAATCATATTCTTTTGAATTAAATTACATGATTATCCCTTTTTCCCTTGTCGATATTGCTAAAGAGATAATAATACATAAAATATAGTAATAAATTCGAGATATTTTTTAAAATACATTTGTGAAGTTTACGTGCCACAATGAATGAAGCACGTCTTATAAATATACATGCACATATTCTCGAATGCTCCCTGAACGGGCAAGAAGCATTGTCTAGATTGCCTTTTCCCCGTTTAGTTAACTTCCATGATGGCGGGGAAGCTCGCCTCAGCTGTTTGCCTAAGTTTCGGCAAGGGTTTTGGTCTTCGCCGCTAGCTCCACCTATTGTAACACCTGCGGATGACATTTTTTTTAGATAAGAAGAATTGTGAAAATGGAGTTTGATGGTTTGGATATTAAAGCATAGGTAATTAAGAAGAGTGAGTTACGAAATCTTTCTATTTTTGTATTACATGAATAACTAAAATGGAGTTTGATGGTGCAGATAATGGAAGAAATGTATGCAAGAAGAGTGAGTTTCAGTGTGTGAGGAAGTGAAGTGAGTAGGGGTCAATTTATAGGTGAAAAGATCATTCAATCTTTCAGACAAATAAAAGAAACATTTTAAAATTATGGCTAAGAATCTAAGAGTGTTTTCTTAAGAGCTTATTTCTTATAAAACAGAATTACATTGAATTAAACATAGAAAAAAATACCGATATCTAAAATTAAATTAACCAACGTCAATTTAAAAGTACCAATTACCAACTCTTAAACCGCACGTGTCCACACGCTTTTACCAATTCATCTTCTTTTGAGTTTAAATACATAATTATCCTTTTTTTCGTGAGTCTAAATTGCTCAACATATAATAATACATAAAATCTAGTAATAAAATTGGAGATATTGGAAATAAAATTGGAGATGTTTTTTAACATATTAGTTCATGCGGTTTACGTGCCACAATGAATGAAGCACGTCTGATAAATACAACGTGCACATTTTCCCGAACACTGTTGTGCTCCCCTGAATGGGCATGAAGCATTGTCTGGGATGCTTTTTCCCCGTTAAGTAAACTTTTGCGACGGCGGGTAAGCTCGCCTTCACCATTTGCTTAAGTTTCTGTGAGGGTTCCGATCTTCGCCGCCAGCTCCAGAGGTTGTAGCACCCACAGACGACATTTTGTGTTTTTGGATAAGAAGAAGAGTTATATGGAGTTTGATGGTTTGGAAATTGGAGGATATGTAAGAAAAAAGAGTGAGTTATGACATTTTTTCTATTTTTGGTTGAGAAGAATAATTAAAATGGAGTTTGATGGTGCAAATCATGGAGGATATGAATGCAATTAAGACTGAATCTGAGTGAGTTTGAGTGTGTGAGGAAGTGAAGTGAGTAGGGGTCAATTTATAGGTGAAAAGGTCATTCAATCTTTCAAAACATGAAAGAATCATTTTTAAATTATGGCTAAGAGCCGAAGACCATCTTCTTAAGAGCCGATTTCTTATTAAACTGAATTCAATTAAATTAAACATAGAAAAAATACCAAAAAACTAAAATTAATTTAAATAACGTCAATTTAAAAGTACTCATTACCACCTCTTAAATTGCACATGCACACACAACGGAGTTTGATGGTTTTGATATTGATGGATATATAAGTAAGAAAAGTGAGTTACAAAATTGTTCTGCATTTTGGATGGGAAGAATAATTAGAATGGTGTTTCATGGTGCAGATAATGGAGGATATGTATGTAAGAAGAGTGAGTTTTGAGTGACTTTTAAGTGTGTGAGGAAGTGAAGTGAGTAAAGATCAATTTATAGGTGAAAAGATCATTCAATCTTTCAAAACATGAAAGAACCAGTTTTAAATTATGGCTAAGAGCCTTAGACCATTTTCTTCTCTTTTTTTTTTCAAAAAATTGGGTAATAACTCAAATGAGCCCCCAATAAAATCCCTCCCCTCCCCTTGCCCTGGTGGGAATTGAACCCATGACCTCATGGTAGTAGGACTAGACTTCAACCGCTTGGCTAACATTCAATTCCCATTAGACCATTTTCTTAAGAGCTTATTTCTTATTAAACTAAATTACATAAAATTAAACATTGAATAAATACCGATAAACTAAAATTAAATTAAACGTCAATTGAAAAGTACCCATTACCAACTCTTAAATTGCACGCATACACACGCTTTCACCAATTCATCTTCTTTTGAGTTTAAATACATACTTATCCATTTTCCCCGAGTATAAATTGCTCAACATATAATAATACATAAAATCTAGTAATAAAATTGGAGATATTGGAGATAAAATTGGAGATATTTTTTGACATATTCGTTCGTGCAGTTTACGTGCCACAATTAATGAAGCATGTCTGATAAATATAACGTGCACATTTTCCCGAATGTTGTCATTCCTCGTTTAATGAAGCATGGCACGACTGTCTTTTCCTCGTTTAGTTAACTTCCGCGATGATGGGGAAGCTCACCTCGACCATTTGCTAATGTTTTGACAAAGGTTCCGGTCTTCACTGCCAGCTCCACTTGGTGTAGCACCCGCAGATGATATTTTTATTTTTTGGACAAGAAGAAGAGTGAAAATGGAGTTTGATAGTTTGGATAATGGAGGATATGTATGAAAGAAGAATGAGTTTGAGTGTGTGAGGAAGTGAAGTAACTAGTGGTCAATTTATAAGTGAAAGGATCATTCAAAATTTCAAAACATGAAAGAACCATATTTAAATTATGGCTAAGAGCATAAGACCATTTTCTTAAGAGATGATTTCTTATTAAACTGAATTAAATTAAATTAAATATAGAAAAAATAGTAATAAACTAAATTTAAATTAAACAACGTCAATGTAAAAATACCCATTACCAACTATTAAATTGCATGTGCACACACACTTTCACATAGACAGAAACTCTGTCCTAGCAATTAGATTTAATTAAAAACAGATGATGCTGATAATTTTTACTTTGCAGGTGAAGGAAGATATGTGCAATAGACCAAGGAACAAACACAGTGAAGGCTCTTCTACCATGTTCAAATCTCGGCCAAGAAATGAACACCAAACACAAAGGAGAAGATGCAAAATACTTTAGCACAGTGGGCTAAATAATTTTGCATATATTTTATATCTTATACCTGCACGAAGAGCAAACTTGGAAGTCCGGTTATCCTTCTACATTAACACGGGGGGTGAAAATGTGGGGATAGAAACGCTTCCAAAGTTTTCTCTTTGTGCACTAACTCACTAACACTTCTAGTTAGGTATTTTTTGAGGTTCAAGTTGATACTTGAACCGAATATGTATCTCAACTCTGTTTGCTTAAGGATTGGAGTCCCTAATACATAACCCACCCGATATCGGGCTTTAATTTTTTTCAAAAAAAGCACACATGCTTTCACCAATTCATCTTCTTTTGGGTTAAAGTACATAATTATCTATTTTTCCCTAGACCATATTTCTCAACATATAATGATACACAGAATCTAGTAATAAAATTGGAGATATTGGAAACAAAATTGGACTAATAGAATTTGATATTTTTTTACATTGTGCATGATTCGTGCCATAATGAATCATGCATGTCTACATAAAGTGTATATTTGCACTGTACAATATCCACACATAATTTATTATAAAGATATTTCACTCAATTCACGTTTATTACCTTCTAACTTGATTGCTCAATAGAGGAAAAATCAGCACTAGAAGAAGATGGAAAATGTTCAATAAACTGAAATTATGAATAGTTTATTTTTTCTTTATATATACGTGAAATAAATATAAATAAATTTTAAAATATAAAATGAGTAGGTTAAATTGAGTAAATAACATAAAAAATAATAAAAGTACGCACATTATTTATTTTAGGGAGAAAACTAAAAGTAACTGTTATAAGACATATATATACACATTATTTATTTTATATATAATATCAAAATTAACTTAGACACATGCATATATATATATATATATTACTCGCCTTGTTATTTGGCCTTTTATATTTTGTTTTGTTTTTAAAAAAATATTTCACATAAATTCAAGTTTTTGGACCAACGACATATATTATACAGATTTAAGGAAAAAACGGGCAATGTTAACACAAAAGGAAAAATTGGTCAAAACTCAAAAGGAAAATGCAGATTTATGTGCTCAACTACAGATGCAACAAACTAATCCCAGCAGTCAAAACATTGCTCGTTTGACTCGACCAAATTTGGTGGTACATTATATATTTAACATATATATTGTAAATATTTTTTTTGAAATAACCTATGAGAATTATAACTTCAAATTCATCGTTTCCATATCTCGTAAATGTTTCATAGGTTGGTGTCTTCATATCTTTAACAAGTCTCATGGACCCAACCGGATAAGTTGCAAAGGGATATATTCACAGTGTGGATGCAACTAAGGAGGTTGGTGGACAAGTTTTGTGACCAGCTTTGTGTGAGGTACTTGACTTGTGGTGCTACATGGTGAAGAACATCTTGTTCTTCCTTTTGAATTCTACTCTAAACTCGAAGAGACCATTGGAGTACCAATTGCTTAGGCAATCATGCTGGTACGCCACCTACCTTTTAAGATATACCTGATGTTTGACAGTCCAACTAATTTTTTTGTTAACTCCTAAGTGATTATTTATCAATTTTCTAAACATGTATATAATTCTTAGTATGTTTTCACTAATCACTTGTCTGGTTAATTGGTTGTACTTTGCATGTGGAATATTCTGGACATGGGTACAAATATGAATTCTGAAGACTTGTATCATTTTTTGTGCAGGTGACATACGCTGAACATATTAGATAACTATTTGAGCCGATTTGGAGGTTTCACATCATATTCATTTTATTGAACATTTTTTATTTTAGAAAATTATGTCTTTAAAGATGTTCATTGTGCTATTCATTTTGTTTCATCGAATAGACATTGATTTATTTTAATTAATTTATCCTTAATATGAATTGTTCATTTTTTTCTTTATATATAAAGCATGTTTGATTGGTGAAAAATAACTTGAGATAATAAAGGTTATATCTTACATTTTAAAATGTACTGAAAAGCTTACACTAGTCACAATAATTTATTAATTAATATTTACAACAACATTATAATCTTGTTACGTATGCTTTCAAGGGTCACATTTTAAAGTATTTTCATTTGTCACCTAAACTTACATTATAAAGTGTTATATTATTTAATTCATAGTACATGAAACTTATGATGAGCAATGTACATTTTTGGACATAGTTCAGTGTGCTTTATTTTTATAATTGTCACACATTTAAGTGTTTTCCTTTGTACTCAAATGAGACATCCTATTAATGTGTTATCACAGCTGCAGGGGCCCCCTATGGCACTGATTGCTGGGGGCTATGGAACCGGTATTTTGGGCCTCCAATTGACTGTTACTATTGTTGGTAACCGGTGCCTAAACCAATAGAGTACAAATACAAACACCGGTTTGTTAATGATTTACCGGTGCTCTTGCTATGGAGATAGATGTTAAGCACCGGTAGTATTACTGTTAAATTGGTGTTAATTTTAATTTAATTTGAAATTTCATTTTAAAATTTCTCCAGGCCCTTCCATAATGGAAACCCAGAGAAAACTCATAGAAGGAACTTAGAAGAGACAAGAACACGATATAAAAACTAAATTAATGGTAAGAAAGAACATTTGAAAATGTACGAATCTTTAGTGGAAAAAAACAATCCATCAATATGATATAACTTAAGAAAAAAGGTAAAACTATGTCTCAATCTAATACAAACTTAAATACATTAGGTCCACCGACGTTTTGGATTGTTTGGAAGACACGTTTACCCATGCTTCACACCATGTGTCTGTGACATCTCTAATATGTCCTTGCCATTGTAGGCTCCTCTTGCCGGGGGAAATATCTATTGTGCACAAAATAAATCAATTATTAGTAATGTGAAAGTAATGTAAGAATAAGGAAAGTTTAATTTTTAATATGTCAACTAACCTACAGAATAAGATTTGGGGATGTAATGTTCAGCCTTAGTTGTTCCATTCAACTTGTGCACACTACGATTTTTCGAAGTAAACAATTCAAAATGTCGAAATGATGCAACATTTAAACACCAAGGAAACACAATGTGTATAACTATTTTAAACTATGTATTCAACATTAACAATAATTTAATTTTAAACACAACCATTTAAACAATTGATGATAAACACACTATGTGTACTTGGTGCTCATACACGACAAAATTTCCGCATTTGAAATTGTGGAGTTATACAAATGTTATAGCACCATTTCATACCGGAAGAAACATTACTTAGTTAGAGAGCACTATATGAATAGAAAGCAACCAATGCAGTGCCCTTTAACTAATTCTTCTTCCATTACGAAAGTGCACAACATTATTTGGCATAGAAAACCATTTAAAATGTCAAAATGAAGCAGTTTTACAACACCAAGGAAACATGACGTCTATAAATAAACCATGTCACGTCATGTTTACTTGGCGCTGATAGACCGCAACATCTCCACAGTTTAAACATCAAATTTAAATCATCCTAACAAACAAAAAGACCTGTAAAGCGGCGCTAATGCTTCTTCTGCTAAGCTTGTGCACAATATTTTTTGTCATACAAAACAATTTAAAATCTCAAAATGATGCAACATTTAAACACCAAGGAAACATGATGTGTATAACTAAGTTTAAACTATGTATTTAACATTAACAATGACTTAAAGTTAAACACACCATGTTCAAAAGATAAACACTATGCTCCTTGGTGCTCATACACTACAAAATCTCCACATTTTAAATTGTGGAGTTCTACAAATGTTACAACAGTTTTTGTAATGGATGAAGCATTTACTCAGTTAGAGGGAAGTACTTGTATAGAGAGCATCCAGTGCAGTGCCCTTTAACTAATGTTTCTTCTATTACGAAAGTGCACAACACAATTTGGCATAGAAAATCATTTAAAATATCGAAACAAAGCAGTTTTATAGGAACAAGGAAACATGAAGTGCATAAACAAACCATGTCAAACACTTCACGTTTCCCTGGCGTTGATAGAATGCAATATCTCAACAATTTAAACATCAACTAGAAATAATCAAAATACGGAAAAATACCCGTCAACCTTAATCTTTAAAAACATTGTAGTTGTTCGATGTATTTAAAACTAAAACATAAACACATCAACATTCCATAATAAACTATATCACATTAATTACGGGAAAAACCTTCAAAATCGTACATAGTTAAATATAAAATCAGTTTATATCTTAGGGTACAAATTCTACAGTTTATATCACAGGGTACAAATTCTACATTTTATAGAACAGTTTATAACGCAGTGTACAAAAACGTTCAACATGATACAAATTCTAATTATGACAAACCTCTAAACATGACATAATCATCTATATCACAGGGGCTCCAAAAATTATTTCAGGAAAAAAAAAGTATAAACATCAAACCATACACAAGGAACTATGTATATACATATATCTATGTACTACACTTTCAGTTTAATAAGGAAATGCTAAAAATGCCGCACAACCCAAAAAGTACCAAAATGGAAAAAATCTCACACACCCCTTGCTTAAAAACATGATCGAAAATCCAACACCACCCAACAAAATGAAAACAATTACCTATAAAAAAATGACCTAGATAAAATCCAACACACCCAACAAAAAAGGAAAACAAAAGCAGAAAAACATGAATGGAGAGGTGGGAGGAGGAAGAAGGTGGTTATAAAGGGAGGAGGTACGAGGCAACGGCGGTAGTGTTTGGATGTTTAGGAGGCAGCAGCGGTAATGGAGAGGTGGTGGAGTAGGATGATGAGAGGATGAGAGGACAATGAGGGAGTGAGTAGCTTTTGGGTTTCAAGTTTTCTTTATATATGCAAATTTTGAAGGGTTCAGATTAAATCAACATACAAAAATCAAGGATTCGGATTAAACCTAGATGGGATCTTCATTAATTACTGTGATCAGTGCTATGTATTCCCCAAAAAATGGTGCTAATTTCTGGTCAAAGCAGTTGCTTAATGCTACGTGGGTATTAATTTTTTTTGCAACCCGAGAGCAGACATATAATTTTTTGTCTAACTATGGAGCACCGGTTGTTACACTGGTGCCAGAACAGACGACTGATGCTAAAATATGGTTAAAGCAACTATGTTGATCTGCTTAATCCTGATGCATTGTAGAATCCTAGCATCGTGTCTTGATACCGGTGTTGACATTAGGAATGAACTGGTGTTGAACATTGAAATACGGAATTTTGAATTTCCCACCCACGTATTGACCAATTTTATTGTTTGGTAGATCCAACAATCTTAGCACCGGTTAATCAAGACTCCTAACCAGAGTTGATTTTTGGTACAACTATTTTGTAATATTCATTTGAAGTCCCTCTCAAGAGGGATAGTTTTTTCCATTGTTTTTTAATATCCAATTGGGCTAAAAAATATTCATTTCAACACTCAATAGAGCTCGTGTTTCAAAATTGTGTCCAATGGATACCCACTAACGGTCGATCAAATTTTTGTTAAAATAACACTGTTGCCAAATACATAAATACAACTCCTTATTTGTGGCCAAATAACACCATATTGTGTATTCTTGGGTTAATATATTAGAATTTTGTAAAACGCTGCCTAACGCCTGACCTGGATATGTTCGGAAAGGTCTAACTGCTTTCATTGCGTCCAAGAACTGTTATTGAAATATCTCTCACATGTGATCGCACCAGGACCTTTGAGATTGTGATTTCGTCAGAAGACTTTGTATCCCACCTCCAACGCCACGACTCTAGATTCAAATGTAGGACCCACATTGTCCTGAGGGAATTTGAGAAAAGAGTCTACTGTAATCTTACCCATCGGATGCCCGTATATGTAGTGCGGATAGTGAGAGGACACTTGCTATTGTGCACAATTCGGAGATTAGGCAGCGAAAAACCATACAACCGGCTCTCTGTGCACAATGTCTCAACTAGTTCACTATTTGCTTACTCAAATTCCATCGGATTTTTTTTAATGGCATACAGATGTCTCAGCCTCATACTGTAAACCTTAGTGTTCACTGTGACGGGGTTCTTGATGCTACAAAGTGGTACCATCCATTCATCTCTGGAGTGAGTAACTTCTTTGGCATTTTTTACTAACCTGGTTTAACAATAAACTCGACATCGGTTCCCTCCCTAGTTACCACCCTTACAATCTATCATTCTTTCGAATCATCAAAATCCCATCCCTCATCAGTATAGTAGTGGAATGCAAGAAATTCATCCTCCTCAAGGGGAACATTTGCAACCCGTACAACTCATTTATGGATTCTGCAATTAATTTCACAATTTTCCCACGACAAAATGCCTTAGTCCACCTTCCACCACACCAAAAATTAGCATAGAACTCACTCATTATGTTGAGGTTTAACTTTGGGGGCATGTCACACAGTTTCTTGCACCTAAGTGGCCAGATATTTTCTTCAAAAGAGGGAGCATTTTTTATTTCTCTTTTCAGAAAATGTCGCCTAGTTTTGTACGTTTGTTCAATTCACTTTGCCTGCTCTGAAATGAACCTCGTCTCCTATTGTAAAATATTAGATTACACCTCCGGAGAGGAAGGGGATGCATTGCATGTCCTCTTGGACCCATTTTTCGGTGCCATTTCCTACAATGTCAAATGAGGCATTTCAACAAACACCTTCCTTGCAACCAAACAAATCTATGGAATACTTTCTTTCTTGAACATCAATATGCCCTCAATGTGTCTGAAGCAAATCCAATGTATACATATATGTAGTTATTACACATTAACACTATGTACATGATTGCAATATCGAACAAAGTTGGAGAGCAAAGTGAATCAATATTGAAAAAAGTTGATATTTTTCCAAAAACTTTGGGTTCATGATTAATAATGTAGTAGAATATAAGAGAAATGTTTGAAAGAGAACTCACCTCAATCCTTTGGAGAGCTTGGGAGTCTGAACCGATGGGAAAGATAGGTTAGATTTGCTCTCCAAAAATTAGAAAATGAAGAGCAGCCCGCCGTGGATCTGTACAAATTTTAGAACTTAACTTTACTAGCACTGGTATGAAGCCCATAAATCGGTGTTAAAACTAGTAAACACAACTGGTGAGACTGTGTTGAATTAATTTTTCAACCTTTTATCTCATACTCGATAACATATTTGCTGGTGCAAAAATCTACCAAAACCGGTGCTGCCAACAATAAAAGCAGCTGCTTATGGAACTTGAACTCCATCCATGGTCTTGAGGATATAGCTACCCCCAGGATATGCTTCCACTACCTTATAAGGTCTTTTCCAGTGAGCAGCTAGTTTTTCTTCAGGTTCTTGCCTATTTTTCTCATTCATTCTCATCACCAGATCTTTGGGGCTGAATTGCACTTTCCTGACCCTTCAATCATAATAACGCTTCACCTTTTCTTTTACCTTAGCCTCGTGGATAAAGGCTTAACTCTCGAACCCCCTCCACCATATCGAGGTCCAAACATCGATTTTCATTGTTAACTCTTTCCTTAGAAGTTGCCAGAATCCTTGGGCTTGGTACCCTATTTCCACTGGAATCACAGTTTCAAAACCATAAGCTAGACTGTAAGGTGTTCCCATTTATGAAGGATTCAGCAATTCTATAGGCCCACATGACACCGGGCAATTCACATATCCAGTTTCCTCCAGCCCCCTCGTGTCTTGCTCTGGTTCCATTCATAATAGTTTGATTTTTTAATTCCACTTGGCCATTGGCCATCATTTGTGAAATAGTCGCTTAGGCACATCCATCCATTTTGTGAAATAGTCTATAACCACAATTAAATATTTGAACTTCCCAGGAGTCTCGGGAAATGGCCATACTAAATCAATTCCCCATTTTTCAAATGACCATAAGCTGTGGATATTTAACATTTCTTCCTTGGGGATGTGCCTAAGCCGTGCATGCTTCTGACACTGATGGCAAGCTTGTATGTACCTGTTAACATGTTCAAACATCATCGACCAGTAATACCGTGCTCAAATAAGCCTTCTCGACAATGATCTCGCTCCTGTGGCTGCCACATATACCCTCATGAGCTTCCTTGATTAAATAATCTACTTCATAGCTTCCTTGATCATAGCTTCCACATATACCCTCATGAGCTTCCTTGATCAAATTTCCTCTTTTGTACAAAATTCCATCCTGCAACACATACTTTGGCACTTTCATCTTGACCTTTCTGGCTTCGGCTACATTTTCTGGAAAAAGTCCCCCCTCAAAGATAATTCACTAAGGGCGCCATCCAACTATTTTCTTCTTAGATACCCATTACCACTTGTGCCTTAAAGCTTTGACTATTTAGGTTTTCAATAAGTAACTGCCCTCGAGGCTTAGCCCCCAAGTCTGACGAAGCCAATTTGCTCAGGGCATCGGCCATATGATTTTATTCTCTCGGCACCTGCTTCAAGACATAGGTTTTAAAATTTCTTAACAAGGGTATAACCACTTCCAAATACCTCTTCAAATTGCGTTCTCTGGCTTCATATTTCCCATAACTTGCTAAACCATGATTTGAGAGTCACTGAATATTTCAAAATCTTCAACCTTTAACTCAATAGTCAATGGCAATCCAGTAATCAAGGTTTCATATTCAGCTTCATTGTTCATGCCTTGAATTCAAAATGTAGTGCATATAGGTAATCTTTCCCCTCAGGGTTGGTGAGCAGCACTTCTGCTCCACTCCTTCCCGAGGTGCGATGAACCATCCACGTATAACTTCCAAACTTTCTTCTTTCAAGCCTGGCCCTCGAGTTCAATATGTTCTGTTTTATCCACTATGATGTCCGCCAAGGCTTGTCTTTTGATTGCATTTCTTGGCTGAAATTTCGCACACAATTTATCCATGGGGATAGGAAACCTTTTTTGTATAAGATTTCCCCCTTAAAAACATAGTTGTGAGATCTTAATTCCAACTTTCTGGCATGTATCTTGTCTACTGGAAATTTTCCCATTTCAAAGTAGTCCCTTAACAGTGTCATCTAGTTTGTTTCTTCTGCCTGGACCATTGACACAGTTGTTGTGACCGTACTTATGGCCGGTATGACATCTATATTCACATAGTTCAGTCTTACCAAAGAATCGAAGCCAGCCATTGCCAACTTACTTAAGGCGTCATCCTTGGTATTCTCGCTCATTGGTACGTGTTGAATGTCAAAGTATTCTAGCTAGCCTATGATCTGGAAAATTCTCATTAAATACTTTATCAATTGCTCATCTTGTACCTCATAATATCCACGCACTTTCTAGACTACTATCTGTGAATTTATAAAGCACTTAACACTCTTAACCTTCATCCTGATTGTAAGGTCCAGCCCGCGTATGAGTGCTTCATATTCAGCTTCGTTGTTTGTGAGTGGGAACTCAAAGCGAAGTGAGTATTTGTGTTCTCTCTCATCTTGATTTACCAATAGCAATCCTGAACCGCATCCTTCTTTGCTAGACACCCCATCAATAAACAATTTATATGTGATGTATGTTCACTTTGATTTTCCTTTGTCAGTCCCAAGATTTTCTAGTGTACTTGCCTCTTGTGTTTCCACGCTCGTCCTTTCTGCAATGAAACCTGCTAAGGCTTGTGCATTTATTGCAATTTGCAGATGAAATTAGATCTCATACTATCCCAATTGAAGAGCCCATTTTGTCATCCTCTCAGACGATCTTGGCTTGCTTAAGATTATATTCTTGATTGGACTGTCGTGCTGAGTAGACTAATGAAAGATTTAACCTTTTGATGGGTAAGTACATTGTTTCTATACTTCGTAGTATCCTACTGATGTAGTATAACAACACTTGTTTTTCCCTTCTTGATGCACAAAGACTAAACTCACTGCTTTTCTTGAAATTTCCAGGTGCAGGTATAGAGTCTCTCCTGGCATTGGTGACTTTAGCATTGGCAATACTTGAAGTTGTTCTTTCAACAAGTCATATGCTTTCCGACTTTCCTCATTCCAGTTGAACTTCTTGGCCCTTTTAAGGATGTTGAACACTGGGAAATGTTTTTTAGTAGCTTTTGAGATGAACGCGCTAAGTGATGCTAGTGATCCCATCAACATCTATACTTCGTTGACTGTCTGCTGTTAAGGGAGGTTAGCTGTTGCTTGTTTCTACCCCGGGTTAGCTTCAATTCCTTTCGAGAATACTTTATACCCCAAAACATTTCTTGCACCCACTCCAATTATACACTTCTTAGGGTTTAGTTTGGTGCCAATCGCACTTAGTGTATCTAGGGCTTCTTTCAAGTCATGTGCGAATTAGCACAACTTTATGCTTTTTATCACCATGTCATCAGTATATGCTTCAACATTTTGTCCTATTTTATTGAAAAATGCAATGTTGACTACTCTTTGATATATTGCGCTGGCATTCTTTAGGTCTAATGGAATCTTCACGTAGAAAAACACTTCAAAGTTTGTTATGAAATATGTCTTTTCAGCATCTTCTGGATTCATCAGTATCTTGTGGTATTCTTTGTACGTATCCAAGAATCCTAGGACTTCGTATCCTGATATTGCTTTCACCAACTAGTCAATTTTAGGTAACTGGTAGCAGTTTTTTTGACACATTTTCTTTAGATCAGTATAGTCTATGCACATTCCCCATCTTGCATCTACCTATTTACAATCACTTGATTTGCCAAACACTTTGGATAAATTTCTTCCTTTAGGATTCCTGCATAAAGCAATGCTTTAATCTCCCATTCGATATCTTTCTGCCTATCACTAGCTAAGCTTAGTTGCTTTTGCTTAACTGGCTTGAACGGATTAGTTCATATTCAGAGAGTGCGTAGCTATGTCTGGATTGACTCCTCTCATGTCTTGTATAGTCCATGTAAATGTATTTTTATGACTTGCAAGATTTTCGTCACTTTTTTTTCACTTTCCTTAGAAGATATTTTACTATCTTAACATATTTGGAAGTTTCCACATCATCTGGAATGACAATTTCTATTTCCTCTCCGAGATCAACTTGAGATTTTCTTGCTTGAGTAAGCTATTATCCGAGATGGTGCTTACCATTGTTGTTTTTTCAGCATTTCTTCCTGTTCTCATTGCAATGTTTATACACTGCCTAGCTGTTTGCTAATTCCTCATACTGATGGGATTCCTGCTGGAGTTGGAAGTTTCATCACCAAGTGATATAGGGACCATATCTCTTTCCGTGTATTCATCCAACCAATGATGGTGTTGAATGAGATTTGTGCCTCCATGACAATAAAGTCGCACATAATGGTGCAATTTTTGTCATTCTCACCTATAGTAACTGGCAACTGTATGCTACCTAAAGGTGTCTCCGCTCGTCATGTAAAGCTTACCAGAGAGGATGTAGATTTCTTTAAATCTGTTCACTTGATTCCCAATTTATCAAAACAATTAACAAATAGAATTTTGATTGCGCTCATGTCGTCAACGAATACTCTGTGAACTGTGACGATTCCAATCTTAGTGATAATGACCATCAAGTTATTATTAGGCAAAGCTTTCGGAACCGCATCTTCTTTGCTAAACGGTATCGTCTCATCGCATTGAAGTATTTTGTCAGTAGGCTCTTGTGGTGAGGAGTATTTATCCTTAGCTTTCCAGGTGATACTATACAGAGCTTCGATTGATCCATGAATCAATAGAATTACTTTCTCTGTGACATCGTTCGCCAAGTCCTCTTCATAATTTACCATTGTCGTCATTTTTTATTCTTTCTATGTGTATTCACCGTACCTTGGCTTTATTCCATAGAGTTTCATGTTTTGTTGGCGTTGTTGTAACAGTTTCCTTCATCCTCTTTTCTGTATTGGCTCAAATAACCATTTCACATATTCTCCTCTATTTTCCTTTTCAAGTCTTTGTAGTATTCGATGTCGTGTTTATGGTCTTTATGAAAGGCATGATAGTATTCCCTAGACCGCTTGTTTGGTGATTCTATCATTTGCACAGGTTTACAAAACAACTTCCTGTTTGCCTGCCTAATTTCCTTTCACAAAATCGTCAAAAGAGTTTCTGGCATTGGTGTCATTTACGCCCCTGGTTCTTTTCCTTTGAAAGGGATATTCCCTTTTCCTCGTTTAACAAAAACTCTCTGTGGATCTTCCATTATCCTTTTTTCACCTCGCCCGCGCTCTATTTTGCGGTTGTTTGCTACTTTAGTCCGCACATACTTTTCAACCATTTTTTTGCAATTTTTGGGTTCTCAGGCATGTTCTTAGTGAGTTCCTTATAAAACTCTCCTGATCGCATACCTCCTGTGAATGCGCCTAGTGACTATTGGAATAGTAGATCTCGCACTTACAAACTTTCGGTAATGAACCTACTGTGGTAATCTGCGAGACTTTCATCACTTCACTGGGCTATGTTATTTAAGTCTGTTATTGTTTTCTTAAATTTATGCTTCTGATAGAAGCGCCCTAAAAACAAGTCTAATAACTGTGTCCGAGACCAAATACTTCCAATTGGTAGGTTGTTATACCATGTAATCGTTGTTCAGGATAAGAAAATATGGAAAGCTTTGCATACTAGTTCAATTTCTGTATAGTGAAATCGCATACAGTTGCGATAGGAATTTAAGAATTCCATGGGGTCTTGTGTCCCATCATAGATTTTCACATACAACGGTAGTTTGAATTCTTTTTGCATTTTGAAATCACGAAGATGCGGTGCTGACGGTGACCGGTCTGTATCATCCTCTGCCACTATATCCCTTAACTTTTCTTCGTAATTAGGGCATTTTTTTTTCTTTTTTGGGGATCTTGGCTTTATAGTGGCTAGGGGCTGGTTATACAAGTGCTCCCTATTCGCTTCTAAGAAAGATGTGAAAGCTCTCCTCTCATTTTATTAATTTGCATTGGGAGATTCAGCTTCCTCTTCGTTTCCATTTGTATCTTCTTTGTTGTACTCTCGTTCTTTACTGAGAATGTATTCCTAATCTTATCCTGATTATGCCCAGTCGTTCACTCTTGCGCATGATGATTCTGACTTCTCTTGCTTCTGGTGAAAACCATGGTTATCCTGAAGGGAATAAATACTTTAAAAAGAAAAAAAATTCTTTGTCCCCACAGCCGGCACTGATGATATGGTATTCCCGGTCAGGCAAGATGGCTGATGATCACAGTATAATAAGAAAGAACCTACCAGAAAGGTCCCGGAAGTGATTCCAGGAAATCGCTCTGATGATCAAGTCAGTTCCTTCCTTTAGAAAATTGGTATGTATTAGTTTAGTGTCACTCACCAGAACCAATGTTTCTCTCCTTGTATTTATATTAGATTGCAACCATGGCTTTAGATCGTGGATTGCATCGTGTTTGCTAGGATTCCGGTTCGTGGTTGCTAGGATTCCGATTCGTGGCTGAGTCTTGGACATGACTCCGCCTTTCTCGATTCATGGCTGAGTTTTCTTGGACATGAATCCACCTTTATCAATTTGTGGTTGAGTCTTCTTGGACATAACTCCGCCTTTCTTGGTTCGTGGCTGAATCTTGGGCTGGGCCTAAAGGCCAACAACTTTAGTTTGTGGGCTAGGTATACACCAATATATTAGTTAAGAAAGGGTAAGAAGCCTGAATTAAGTAGTTAGAATTGCATAATTTAGAAAGTAAAATAGACTTACTCATCGCTTTCTACATTTGAGTGAATGAGACAGATATATAGAGGTAAGCAGTTTTCCAAGCCAAAGTGTCATAGTAAACATCGCACCTATTGGTATGACTGATGTAATATATGTGCAAACTCAAAAGTTGTGGACATTGAGTCATCATAGCCAGAAAAAAAATGAAGCAAACTCAACGATAAGGTCATTCACAGTGCAACAAGGAAGTTACACAAGTGATCCAATATAACTGACACCAATAGACAATGTATATCACGAGAAGAAAAAAAATAATGAGGGACCAAACAAATACACAGATATATGGGGTAGTAAGGTAATTAGCATCCTACCAAAATGACATTGTTTCAATAATAATTTGGAGGAGAAATGTCATAGATATCCTGGTTGATAACAGAAAGCAAAGAATCCTTATTATATGGCGCTTTGCGAAAAAAGGCAAAATTCGTGACACTTGCATGATTATTAATCAGAGCAAAGGATTTTTAATTCATGATTTTTTAAAAAAAGGTGGGACACTTGCAGGACACATGTCCCAATCACAGAGTGACACGTGTCCCACTGAAGGGACAAAGAAGTCAGCGCAGGACCAGACCAATTTCATGGTTGGTTGCTTTAACTATGAACCGTCCAGAAGTTTTTTTATTTTATAAATACACAGAAACACCATTATAGAGATTTGTGATTTCTTACCATTAAGAACACCACTAAAAAGTTCCAGATGCTCATGCTCTAAGTGACCCCTGAAACTGACTTTTTAATTGGAGATGGGCTTTGTGATATTCACCTAGAAGAAATAAAAAGAGAGAAACATGCTTGGAGGAAAAGAAAACCAAAGAAACGACACCGCTTAGATGGTTTGATAAATCCTGTTCTTCCTCCTAAACCAAAGAATCCCCTCCCGGAGTTGAATTCATTGCTAGTATGCTTACTCAAGGAAAATGAAAAATGGAATGTCTATTACATGAAACTAAATTTGGAGATTGATAAGGACGAAGTAATCAGAGAAAATGTCGAGCATCTCCTTCTCCACTTTGAGGAACCGCTCTGCGTTTTGTGTGAAAAGGTATAGCTCACAGCCTTCATCTTCGATTTCAGTACTTTTACCTTCTTAAGCACAATCTTTGCTTTACAAAAGCTTTTGTACTTGTGAGCATTTTTTGGAGATTCAGTTTCTGGTACTTTGAGTGTGTGCTTTGATTGTGCGTTGAATATCCTCTTGTCGTTTAACTCAAGCTTCTTCTCTGAATTAATAGCAAGTTTTGGTGGTATTCGGCGTGCATTAGTGTCGAACAAAAGAAAAATTGAAGTGATAATTAGCATCAGAAAGGAGTGACTAAGGAGGAATGGATACCTCAAAATTGGTTAATGTAGGTTTAATGTAGGTTTGGTTATTTATAGAACACTAGATGTTGGAAACAGATTGTAGAACAGCAGTCGGTTAATACAGGTGTGCTTATCTTATTTAATCTTTAGATGATTGAAATCAGAAATTGACATTTGGTGAAAATACAACTTCCCAGAAAAAGGAGGTTCCTGTTATTAGTACTATTACCTTTTGTTGTGTAGAGCTAGTGACACCGGCCTTACATTTTGAGTTTGATGATTTCTATTGGAGGTTTTGGTTACTCAAGAAGTGCTCATTGGCTAATCTGACAGAGAAAAGTACAACAGTTTTTACCAGGAAAAAATATCTTGAATTGCTCATGTTACCCTGATTTTCACCTCCTGGATTTTCTTATCCTTTATGCTCTCCACGCACACAGCACCTCAAGCTCACTTAATCTATCTTTGACATTACATAAATGAATGATGTTTTTCTTGCTTGGTTCATTTTAGTGTATGATACTTCTGTAGGTTTGCTCTTCTTAGGGGGTTTCACTCTGGAAGACCGATGAGGCTAGCGGAGAGTTCAAACAAACACCCTCTTTTGAACCAAGAAGTCCCTACTTCTAGAAGTTCTCAATCTTGGAGTTCGTATGTGATTGTATGCTGTTTTAAACTCACTTGTCCTTGGAATTTAATGTTCTTGTTTTCTTTATTTCGATGATTATTTTTACCTATTATTCAATGTTTTGCTTCTCCTTTTCTCGGTTCCAATTGATTCTACCTTGCAGCCTACTGCTGTCATCGGAGGAATTGGTGGTCTGGTGTACTTTCTCCACTATAATGATGAAAGGAGAGCAATTCCTAAAGGTGTGTCAACCTTTCCATTCGGAAATCTGTTTTTATTGTTTAGAGATTTCCTCTGAAACTCTTTTATCACTTGTGTGTAAAACATCCCACTTATTTGTTTTCTCTTTGACACTATTTTTCTGCCCTGACACACAAATAACTCTAAAGACAGGAATATCTAATTTGGTTTGTTTCATAAGAATGCATATAATCCTTTGTTAGGTGCCTGTCTAGTGTCTAAGATACATATATTGTGAGTACCTAGTTCAACTCTTCAGAATTGATATTTTACATACTAAACTGAACCCCGAATCAGCTATGAAGACTTTTAAGTAAATTCAAGCAGGCTCAGTGTAGAGTGAGGCAGTAAATAGATGAGTTGTGTGCTTTAGTTTTGTCAATACATTGGATAACTACCGTCCATTATTATTTTGCTGCACAAACGGCATTTGTGTCAGGCTTGTCTAATAGCAGTTTTCTTTTATGGGTAGAGAGGACTTGGTAATAGTTTATTTTGAAGCTGAATTTCACACCTTATAGTTTCCTGGTTGATGTCTTACTCGTAATACACAATCTTGACCTATATATTTATTCCACTCTTGGTTTCTCATTTCTAGTTGTATTAAAAATTATTTTCTTAATTGATTTCCTTTTGAAATCATGAGTTTAGAGAATACGTATGCAACCAAGATTGTTAATGTCCATGGTAATGTCAAATGTGTAAGTTTTAGCAGTTTTATAATTTTTGCTGATGACTTGCAAAGTCTAAAGATATATCCCATCATAGAATTTGAAACTAATCTCACTGTATGCATGTAGTCTTTGTTGTTTCAACTCGGTTTTCACCATAGGTCAAGTTTCACTGTGTTATAACAGAATTTGTTTAACACGAATTTGTTTAACACATCAATTGCTGATGAAACTTCTAGCTAAATTACATTTTTATTTCTTTGAACCAGGTCAGGAAGTAAAGTTCCAGAGAAGTGCCATCGAAGGACCAATCATTGGTGGTCCTTTCAGTCTATTTGATGCTGAAGGTCGGGTTGTCACTGAGAAAAGTCTTCTGGGAAACTGGGTTCTTCTCTACTTTGGTTATACTTCATCTCCTGATATTGGGCCTGCAGAAGTCCAAAAGATGGCAAAGGCCATTGATGCATTAGGTTTATTTCAACTTCAGTTTGATAATTAATTTTGGACAATTTTTACTATGTAACCAGCTGAGGTTTTGTTTTCTGGTTCTTACTAGAGTCCAAACAGAATCTTAGAGTTCTGCCAATATTTGTTACACTTGATCCTCATCGTGATAACCCTTCACAACTGCGTGCTTATCTTAGAGGTTAGTTTGTTACTTAATGTATTCATTTTTGCTCTCCATCACCCTTTGAGAAGTATGACAATTCTGTCATTCTCATCCTCTCTATAATGCAAAATTACTAATGGTAAACCTTTGTTCTTCTGCTTGTATTGATGCGAATCACAGAGTTTGAAGAACGAATTGTGGGATTGACTGGGCCAGTTACTGCTATAAGACAGATGGCACAAGAATACCGAGTTTTTTTTAGGAAAGTTGATGAGGAAGCAGATGATTATCTTGTCGAATCTTCCCATAGCATGTATACTCTGGTTTCCTTGAGCACGTTTTTTTGTTTTCTTTTTTTGGATTAGAAATATGATATGTTCTGCTTTTACCAGGTACTTGTTGAACCCAAAAATGGAAGTTGTGAAATGCTTTGGAGTGGAGTATAGTGCTGAGGAATTGTCAGAGGCCGTAGCAACGGAGCTGAAAAAGCGGAGCTCATAGCCATTATGCTGCATTCTTTCTTGGTAGGGATACTTCTAGATTTTGTATCTCAATTTCTCTAAATTGTTGAAATCGTAGCAACTCTCCTGCCCCCTCACTCTGGGGTTAGGTTGACCCTTTACCAGGAAGTCTAATGGATCATCTTCAATGGAAAAAAAAACCGAAAAGGAAAATTGGGTTGAACATAGTCCTGTCTTTTGAATCCCTCTTTAGGTGATCAGTAAATTGAATATTTGATGATTAGCTCACCATTGAAGACTTTTTAAATTTACATAATTGTTAGTCTCTCTGCTTTATATGCTTAGCAGTTACCACTTACCACCAGATCTGTTGAAACTTGATGAACAATAATTTAATTCAGAACCCGTATTTATTATTTAATGTCCACACTTATGAAAACTGTGAGAAAAGGCATATATCGTTTTAGATTGTTCAAATAAATTTAGATTGTTATACCACAGAAATTGTAAGTGTAAAAAGACTGATATGACACACCTGACTGGCAATTTAAACCTTACCATCTTTTTCTTGTTTCTTGATACTTTTGAACTACATGATCTTAATTGGCTCACTGCTAAAAGTTGATGGTGAAGGAAAAGACAATTGAACCATGATATCATTACCTTTTCTTCTCTCTCTCTCTGTATAAGAATGAACTTCTTTCTCTGCCATTACTTTGGTCAAACATGATACTCTCAGATGACTGTGGACAGCCATCATGCTCTGGATGCTAACAATATCTTTGAAGGAAACTCTAGTTTAGTAAGGAATTCTACAGTGAAAGATCTAAGATTAGATGGTTGAAATGAGTAGAAATGGGAAGAGAAATGTCAAAGAGTTGAGAGGGAGTTGGGTAACTCGGGTTTAACTTGACAAAGAAAGATAGTTTAATGGTAAAACCCTTCGTTACTCAAATTTACTAGGTGGTAGATTCAAGTCCCGGAATGAGACATAAGGAACCATTGTTGATTTAATCAAAAATAAATAAAAATTGGAGGGAGTTGGGTTCAACAGGTGAAAATCTAAATGGACTTGGGGGATGATGAAACCACAGCTGGGAGGGGACTTTATGTTCTACGTGTTACTGAATTGAAGGAAAAATACGTGGAGTGAACTGTTTTCTTTCATCACCATTGCTGTGAAGATTCTGTCTGCTATTTATATTTATTCTCGATGATATTATTATGCAAGTGCAAAAACACAATACTAAATGTTAAATATAGAAAAGAAAAATATTTAACAAATTACAACCTTCATACTTGAACAGAATAAAAATTTGCTCTTATGTTGTGCAGAGGGGCAAATGTGTCGGGAAGCCACTCCAGGAGGCCTTCAAATTACACATCATTTTCCAATAATAACAATAGATCATCACCCCTTCTCTTCCTTGACAATTCAGAGACCCTCCGTGTTTCCAGGACCGAGCCTCTTGCTCCTCTCCTTTTCACCAGGGAAAAAGAAGAAGAGAAAGTGTAGAGCACTCCAACCAAGAAAGAAAGAAAGAAAAAAGAGAAAAAGGAACCTCTAAACTATTTTCCTTTTTTTCCTTCCTTCTTTCCAAATTTATTCTCCTTGTCCCGCAATCATCTTTTCTTCTGTTACACAAAAAGCAAATGTGTCGGGTGGAGCCACTCCAGGAGGCCTTGAAATTACCTCGTTTTCCAATTGAGCACATTAAACAGATCTCCTGGGGTACATCCAATATTGCCCCGTGCAACCTTCAACGTTTTGGTACTAATTTTACCAATAATATATTTCTGACCACTTCCTGCCCTTTTCTTTTGATTTTTTTACGCATATCTAAATATTACGTTTCCTTATTTAAAATATTGTACCCGAGCAGATATAGACCTTTTCCCTCTTACAACTAAGAAAATTGACATGCATGTTCATATTCTGGCACGCAATTTTGGAATGTATCAACACCTCCTCCTCCTTGTTATTCTTCCCCTCTCCATTTCCAATTGCAAACAATAGAGTCGGTGGTGGGAATTCATAAACTGGAAAATATAAAATGGAAGACTCTTCCCCTGAGAGAAGATCAGGGTGTGGGCTATTGAGTGCAGTTTTCGGAAGGAGGAGTTGGCCTAGAAGAACAACCTCAACAGGTTCGATTCCAAGCCCCAATGTGAACCCCAGTAGCTTCCCCAAGACTCCAAGCATCCCGATTTCAAAAAGGCGAAAGGGCGGCTCGGATGATGGCTCATTCCTAGATGATGAAGAGAATGGCAATCAGAAGCAGGGGGACAGGATTGTGGAAAGGCCTGCACCACATTCCAGGATCCCTCCAGGGAATGTGTATCTCCGGCCACAAAATCCACCTTCAAATCAGGGCAGGAAAAACCCGGAAAGTGTCCAGGGCTACGCCGGTAATGGAAGAAAGGTGGCACCAGGCACAGTTGGGATATCGGGCGAGCTTGAGAGCATGATCGCTGATCATCAGAGGTCCAGGGGTGCTAATACATTGGTCAGGGCTTCATCAAGCAATGTGATGCTGTATGGGAACCTTGGAAACTTGAGGCAAGGGGGAGGCGGTGGTGGCGCGAATGCAAGTGCAGCCAGTGTTTTTGACCAACAATCTGGACAGAATGGGAGGTTTCCAAACAGTGTGATGGGGAATGTGGTGAGGAAACAGAATGATGATCATCAATCCGAAAAGCCGGTTTCCCTTTGCCGGGCTATTTCTACCCGGATGGATCCTGAGCAGTTGAAGATATTGGGGAATGAGGATTACAAGAATGGGAGGTTTGCCGAAGCCTTGGCTTTGTATGATGCTGCAATCTCCATTGATGCTACCAAGGCTTCTTATAGAAGCAATAAATCTGCAGCTTTGACTGCCCTTGGAAGGTTTCTTGAGGCTGTTTTTGAGTGCAGAGAAGCCATTCGGATCGAACCAACCTATCAAAGGGCACATAATCGCCTGGCTACATTATATCTCAGGTATGAATGAAGTTGACAGTTTATTACTTGCAAAAGATATTATGAATAGAGGCATTCCAGTTTTGATTTGGGTTTTGCTTGTTAGGTTGGGGGAGGCAGACAAGGCCATATATCATTACAAACATGCAGGGCCTGAAGCTGATCCCGAGGTTATGACAAAGGCTAGAAAACTTCAGAGTCTGTTGAGAAAATGTACTGAGGCCAAAATGCAAAGAGATTGGAGCTCCCTTTTAAGAGAAACTGGCCTTACTATATCTGCTTGTGCTGATTCTGCCCCACAGGTTACCCCTTAACCGTCCATCGTCTTTAGTGCTATTTTTCTATGCAAATTCTGATTATAGGTACCGTTGATTTGATTGGCAAAGATATTTGCTTTGAAAGCGGAAGCCTTATTAAAGCTTCAAAGACACCACGATGCAGATGAAACTCTGAAAAATTGTCCACATTTTGAAGATGAAGAGTGCATAAAATTCTTAGGTCCTGTTGGTCATTCAACCAATCTGGTCATTCGAGCTCAGGTTGATATGTCTGCCGGCAGGTTGGTAACTATTTTCTCTATCATGAATCAATTCAAACAAAACCCCCGCCAACTATTGGAAAAAGAAGTGGAATTTTCTGTCCATTCAATTGATACTACAATAGGCATGCTATACTAGATTATGATTGATGAAATGGTGATAATTTCAAGAACAACTCAAAAGGGGTATCTTGCTAGTCTAAAGAGAAACCAAAAGAGACTTCAATCTGCATTTACAAACCTACTCGATCAACAGTGAACTTCCCCCTTTGATTCAAACCCTGCATATGATCAAGTAGCCTTTGTTATTGTGATGATGATTGTTTGTTTAATTGTATGTGTAAGGTTGGAGGATGCAGTGGCAGCAGCGCAACTCGCTGCACAACTTGACGCGCACAATAGGGAGGCGAATAACTTAGTGAAGAAAACGAGAGCTGTTTCAACGGCCAGATCAAATGGCAATGAACTCTTCAAGTTGGGAAGGCATTCAGAGGCATGCATTGCATACGGGGAGGGACTCAACCACGACCCTTACAACGCCGTCTTGCTCTGCAACCGGGCTGCATGCCGATCCAAACTGGGGCAACACGACAAGGCCTTGGAGGATTGCAATGCGGCTCTTAAGATTCGCCCTTCCTACAGCAAGGCCCGGTTAAGAAGAAGCGATTGCTTCCTCAAGGTATGCATTCATTTATCCATCTACCCAAAAATACATGAGATGGAAAGAATGGCAGAAAGGTCTCTTACTAAAGTTTAGAATGCCTAAAACAAGACGGTGTGAAAATACATGCATTAAACAAGAAGTGTAGGTTGATTAATTGCTGTGGTTAATATATACGTAGTTGCAAAGATGGGAGGCATGCATAGAAGATTGTGAAACATTGTTAAAGGATAGAGCGGATGAGGAGGTGGAGAAGATGATGGAGGAGGCCCAAGCACAGCTAAGGAAACATCAGCGACGTGGAAGTGGTGGGGTAGACGTGAACGATGCCCGACGCTCCAGTGGCATTGTGCTCGTTTCTAGCGATCAACATTTTAGAGATTACACATCTTCATCATCATCTGGTAAATTAAATTTTAAAATATATAGTTAATGTTTTGCAAAAGTTTAGTAAAAAATTTTTAGTAAACTTTGAGGGAGCAGGTGATCTTGAAACTAAAATCCAAAGAGAGGGGGTTATAATTATACTTATCTATTTTTTGTTTTGCTTTTGGACACCTATTTTTGCCACCAGGGAAAATGCTACCAGCCTACTGCATGTTTTTTATAATCAAACTAATGTCTACATGTCGGAGACGTGGATACTTGTTTAGGCATTTGTACGAGATATTTGGCCCTCCCACTATGCACGTATACAACTGCTCCTTTCCTCTCGTATCAAATGACATAATTTTTTGAAAACTTATTCGTCCGTTAATATGTTCATATTAACTATGTAAAATAATGGCAAATATAAAGTTACTTTTAAAAAATTATTTATTGCGATATTATTTATATATCTATTTAAATATATGATTAAAATTAAATAGTAAATAATAATATAAAATAAAAAGTGGGGTTTGAGATGGGATAGGGGAAGTATGTTTGTCGAATTATTTTATTGTTGTATTTTCTGATTATCCTATGGCCGGAAGAAAGTGTCAGCAAGGTTGTGGCTGACTATTCCAACAAATTCATTTAACAAAGAGAGATCCATTTTCTCTATAAGTTGCCCGCCCAACCTAATGACTAATTGATTTATTTAATTAATGTTGCAGGCGTAGCTGTGGTCCTATTTTGTAACAAGCCAGGAGAGAAGTCAATTATTCAGTATTTGGAGCAGTTGAAGAAGAAATATCCATCTGTGAACTTTCTCAAGGTTCGAGTTCTTACAACTGTTTTCACCCGTGAAATAATTTTAAAAAAAAAACTATTCAAGGAGACTTAGTTATTTTGTATGGTAGGAGATTAAGTATGTTAAGGTAATGGTCCAATAACATTTTGACAAGTGTATATGGATTGAGAAGTTAAAGGTAATTTTTTATTTCTAATTTTATTTTCTCATTTTCTTTCTTAAACTATTTGATACTTGTTGAAATACTATTGGGTCATCACCTTAACATACCAAATATCCTAACATACAAAATTTTATGTTCCCTCTGTCTCATTTTAAACAAACTGCAAATAAACTTTATTCAAAACTTATTAAGTTTTACCACAAAATTGAATTAGTATATATAAATACCATTGAGTGATGTTTTGTTAGATTCATCATAACATATATTTTTTAAAATATAACTATTAAAAGTTAAAGTGTTCAACTTGAAGTGGGACAAAGGGAGTAATTAGCATACTATTATACTTGTGATGAAACTATCGTTTTTAAAATATTAAAAGCTCTACAATGGACCCTAGATAGAAGTGGTTCTCAATACATTGTCTTTAGTAAAGGTTACAAAAAATTCATAAAATGTGTTATTTTATACTTTATCAGCAAAACAATTAGCTTCTCCAACTTTTGCGGTAGGTGGAAGTTGAAGATCAGCCATCAATAGCAAAATCTGAGGGAGTGAATTCATTGCCAGCCTTTAAAGTATACACAAACGGGTCAAGAACCAAAGAAATTCCAAGCAACAGCCAGGAATTATTAGAGAGCACTATCAGAATGCAGTTTTGATGAGGGGCCGATCCCAACTATTTTTTACGAAATTTGCATGCATGCTAGGATTCTCCTCTGAATGATTGCTCACATTCACATTATACTCTATTTAGAATTGAATCATTTGGGTGATCCACATGTAGGGGGCACGTTTGATTAGAATTTTCAAGAGTATTGAGGGTCAAAAGGTAAATATTGTAGTTAGGATCCCGCAAGGGAGATGGAAGGGTTCATATTGAAAGTACCATACAAACGGCCATGTAAATTATGTGATTTACTCAACAACATTTTTCTTGAAACCTTTATTTATGTTCTTGCTTCATTATTGAATTAAAAATTTGATAAATATCACAAGGCATTAGTATATATATAAATACCATTGACATTTGAATTAGTATATATAAAAGAATAGGCCTCCTGACAGGCGGTCTGTCCATAAGCTTATGGACAGGCCAGGGACCTGTTTGCAAATGAAGGAAAGTTAAAAAATTTGCGGGCCAGATTGAAAAGTTAAAAATTCTCTACTGAAAATCCTATCATCTCGTCTACTTGAAACCGTCTCCTGATCTCCAAAAGCCAAAAGCCTGAGATGAAGGATCCATGGATTCTGAGTTCCTCAAGCAGTGCAGATCCAGTGTCACTGGGCTTCAAATTTGAATGCCAAATTGAATTTGAATGCCAAGTTTCGAGCTCCTTGACGACACCGAGCGCTCAATCGAGATCTACCCCGACATCGCTTCTCTAATTTCCCATCACGAGCTTCGAGCTGCTGTCCGGAGTTCTCACACGGCCCTGCCAATTTCTGGACGCATGCCAATTCTCTGCTGAGGAAGAACGTGACCTTTCAGGTGATTAATGCCTCTTCTTATTCCTGTATTGTTTATTGGACTACTGATTTTGGATTGCATTGAAATTTTGAGCTCCTTTGTTATTTTCCTTCAATTTTTAAACTTATTTAGATTGAAAGTTCGGTCATGCTCTACACATTTGTAGCCTTCATCGAGTCACCCCCACTTTTCATTCTGTTTTATGGCTGTTTATTTAGTGATGTAGGGAGATGTTATCATGGATTATGAATCAAGATTGTGATATTTAAGTTTTGGAATCTCTCTTGGTAGAAGTTTATGGATGATTTAAGGATGGTTTAAATTTGATGATTGTTACTTTGTTTTAATATCTTACTTCACTGTGCTTATTATTATAATCGTTTTGGTTGATGCGTTGGTGTACCGTGGCTGTATGCTATGTTAGTCTCTCTGAGTCTGTGTGTTTGTTAGTCTCTCTGGGTTTAGAGTGGTAAAGAGGAGGTCATTTAGTAACAACTTCATTGAACTAGTTGTTAGTGAGTGTTAGAAATGACCCTCTTAAATGAAGAGATTTCGCAGTTCATGTCAACATCTGAATGATTTAACTGTGTTTATTCTCAGTTCAAGAAATCCCCGTCTCGAAAGTCATCAGCCTCTCGAAGCTCAAGGCAAATTACAAGGCGTTTGAGTCCCATAGGAAGCTCTGTGATTCGTACTAGTTTTTTTGGTCGACAAAAGGATTGTTCATAATGTAAAATTAACTGATCCGCTGAAGAACTTCAGTGAAATCCGATGAAGAGATCTCGAATTTACTGCTGAAATTTATCCAGGTTCTGAATTTTCAGTATTTCTTGGGTTTATTGTTGTTTTTTGGGTCGAAAATCACTACTGTGTTAGGGCTGTTCTTGAGGAGATTTGCGTGCATATTGCTGCTGTTTTGGGTTCATTTTGAGCAATTAAATCTGCTATTACACTCCGTTTTTAGGGTTGTTCGTGAGCTGATTTTATTTTCAAAATGTGGCTCAGTTTTTGCTTCAGTTTGATAGTTTTCTGATCAGTCCAGCTTCTGTGTTTGGAAAATTAAAATCTGCTGCTCACAATTTTAATTTGCTGCTGGTTTTAGCTTTGGATTTGGGTTCTGTTTGCGCACAAGTTTTATTTGCACTACTGCTGCGATCTAGTACTGCTGATGTTCTTCTAATCATCTGTTGCTGCATTTTTTGCCTTTAATTTTCTGATCCTACTCTTGCTATTCTATACCTATTTTATAGTCCAGAAATTGCATATTTGTGTGGGTTAATTTTTGGTACAACAGTCGTGGCTTCGCATTTCGCAGCAGCTTCATACATTCAATCAGGTCACTATGGGTGCATTGATAGGATCCATTTTCTCATTGTTATGGTTTGGCACTCTTCTTCTTCTGGAAAGAAGGAGAAGGAAGGTGGAACACCAAAAACGACGAATAGAAGTTTGTTTTGGAGTTGTATAACTATAGAACAGATGGGATTTTTGTTCTTGTAACAATACAGAGTTTCTAACCATGATAATAGGATATTGACACGATTATTCAGACTATTTGATGCAGAGATTCATCAGAATATGAATTCTGCTGCTATGAACATGTAAAAAACATGTGGCAAATATTCAATAAACAAAAATAAATGCTGTTGAAAATTTTCGTACATACTATGCACTTGTTACATTACAAATTGTATCATTTGTATTTAAACATGCACTTGTTTTAAGAGCTCTAAATATGAATTATGAAACTTTTTCAGGAGATCGTGTATAAGTTAAGTTATGAATCGTTTTTGTTTTGTTAAAACATATATATGTTAGTCTAAATCTAGTATATGTTATAGTTTACATAGACAGTGGAGACTAAAATTTGACAATTTAACATTGTCATATTAACTTTGCATTAATTACTTTATAACATGTACTTGTTACATTAAAACACACACATGATTTTAAATTCTCAATTCCTTTTATGAATAGCAAAATTTTGCCATGCGGCAGTGCATAATTTACCTTATGAATCGTTTATGTTTTATTAAAACATGCATATATTAGTCTACAATAAGTACTCTCTTCTAATATACACAAATGAGGCCACATTATTTTATAGTTTTTAAAATTTTCATATGTACTGCAGTTAATACCTTTCAATGTATACTGATTACATTAAAACATGTTTGTTTTCAAAAACATGAGCTTACTTTGTATGAAAAAACATGCAATTTTTTTCAAATTCAAACACGAGAGGGGATCTTAACATCTAAACTATATGGAAGATAAAGTGCTCATGACAGAAATCTTCCATCAGGAAACTTGCAATTACAACAGTTTTCCTATCTGGATTGACTAACGGTCTCTAATACAATAAATTATAAATCTTCAAAAGGGGATTATCTTCGAGTATTCAAGTTCAGTGTCATTTTTGTTTGAATCCTCCTCATGTTGGAACGTCTTGTGGAGTCCAATGTTCACTGTTGTCTGCTTCCTTAAAAGTTAAAACAAAAAAAGTTTATATCCAATTCCTGCAAAAAATAATACACATTGGTTATTTACATGTGCAACATATAAGCAAATAAGTACACTTTATAATTCAAAACGAACAATAATCAACAATGAAAATAAAATTAAAACACAATAAAACTAACAAGTACATACTGGATTCTAACAGATGCAATATATAAGTAAACATATGCAATTACGATTGCAATAAAAAAATTTATGCACAACACAACTAACAAGTACATACTGGATACTAACAGATGCAACACATAAGTAAACATATGTTGTTCCTAATTCAAAACGGACAATCAACAACAAATGAAATAAAAATGCATACGATATACATACATCTAACAACTACACACTCATTATTCAAAATGCAACATATAAGTAAACAGATGCAACTCATTATTCAAAATGTACAACTAACAACAAATGGAAACAAAAGATCACAGACGGTACAGCTAACAAGCACATTAAATACTAACAGATGCAACATATAAGTAAACAGATGCATCTCGTAATTCAAAACGAATTATCAGCAAAAAAAGAAGAAAATAAAGCCATTCATAGTACAACTAATAGGTACACGTTTGATAATAACAGCTGCAACATACAAGCAGACTAATTCACCTCGTAATAAAACTAACAAGTACATACAGGATTCTAACAGATGCAATATATAAGTAAACATGTGCAGTTTTTAATTCAAAATGAACAACCAACAACATTTTTTTAATAAAAAAAATGTCATACAGAACACAACTAACAAGTACGCACGGAATACTAACATATGCAACATATGAGTAAACAGATACAACTCATTATTCAAAACGTACAACTAACAACGTATGAAAACAAAAAGTCATTCATAGTACAACTACAAGTACACACTAAATACTAACAAATGCAACATATAAGTGAACAAATGTTGTTTCTAATTCAAAATGAATAATCAGCAACATATGAAAACAAAAGGTCATACACAATACAATAAACTAGTACACACTGAATCTTAACAAATGCAATATATAACTAAACAAATGCAGTTTTTTTATTTAAAATGAACAATCAACTACAAATGAAAAGAAAATGTCATACTCAATACAACTAATTAGTACACACTGAATACTAACAAATGCAACATATAAGTGAACAAATGTTGTTCCTAATTCAAAATGAACAATCAACGATGAATAAAAACAAAAAGTCGTACACAGTACACCAAACTAGTACACACTGAATACTAAAAAAATGCAATATGTAATACAATAAATGAAAAGAATACAGTACAACTAACTACTAGTACACACTACCTAGCAGGATTCTAGAGGGGATCCTTATAGGACCCGAATATCATTTTTGAACATTGATTACCCTTCCAGCCAAGATGCAAGGGTCAGAGCCCACCAACTACCAAGGATTCCGACAAGAGTGAGGTTCTGATCATTCAGTTCAGCTCTAGCGAAGCAGAAAAACACGTAGTCCTTAACTTCCACCTTCTTTGCGTAACATGACTATTGGTCGAATGACAATGCAGGAATTTGATTAAGCAATATACATGGCCAAGTTCGTGAAGAAATTGACTGCAGTTTAGCAGATATTAGTTTAGATGAAAACTGAGTGATGAAACTCACCGTGTATCTGAGAATGAGGGGGTGTTGGCGAATAACTTGTTTCCACAACTGAGACATGGAAGGGAAAATCAATATCGAAATCAAATACAACCTCAAAGTTCCATAGCTAAGCATGGTGAAAAACTTTGAACTCAAACACAAGCCTTCGCCATAATAATTCTTATACATGATAAAGTTTCATCACTTAGAGACCCTAAGAAAGTATGGGAAGAAATCCATTACTTTCAGCCATTAATTTCAATATATCAAAGTTGCATATAAACTTCAATAAAATCTTCGTATGACAAAATAAAGTCTTAGATTGCCCGAACATAAGGTACAAAAGGGAGAATCCTACATTAAAAAAATATATTTGTCCACTCTCGTTGTTTCTAAACACAACCCAATTTTGCAAAATCTTATACTACTGACTCTAATCTTCCTATTAAGATGGACATTATGTTACTACTGTAATATGACCAAACCACCAACCACAACACTATACAGAAATCGCTACTTATTAAGGAGGGTTCACACAAACCTGTTCAATAACGAAGTAGACAGAGAAAGGGTTCGGCCTCGAACTATACATAATGAGGATGAGTTTAGCAGCAATTATAGGCTGACCCCCAGTTCGTCAAGACAGTTACCAACAAGAAAAAAAGCAGCAGAATTTTCATCAAAGCAGTCACCAAAGCGCGATGATCTTCAGCATCATCGGATTCTAAATAACCCGACACACCATAATCACGATCATCGGCCAAAAAAACAAAACTTGTACAGGCATACACAATTCCAGTCATAAGAACAACTCATTTTACTTTAACTTCTAATTTCAAGGCACATAGACTTGCCATATGTACAATATGCAATCGTGGCCATGATACAATCACTACCAACAATTCGAGTAGCATATTTACAGCAAATTTCCCACATGAAAGAAATGCAATTATAGTTCAGCTCATTCAGGCCATAAAACAAACAGTTAGCGTGCATCATTTACACATAGTCCAGGATAAACCTGATTCGCGAGATATAATTGCTAATTCATATCAAACACAATCAATAGACATATGCATTTTCAATTACGAATTAATAATGGAGTAGAGGAGCACCTTGAAAATAACAGGAGTGCCTCGGAGAGGACCTCGAGCTACGCTTTCTTCATAAAGCTTGCAATTTCAATCAGTTATTGCCAGAAAATAGTACGAGAAAAGGAACAACATCCTAGAATTCATAATCACCTGATCTTGACGTTGCCTTCCCCAACATCCCGGGGTTTCAATGAGCCAAACAATGCAGCGTCGTCGTCCTCATCCATCCAGTCGTAGTATTTCGGAGACTGCGAACCCCCACTGTAACTACAGCAGCATCATTTCGGTCACTGTAAGGATTCAACAAGTTTAAGCTGGTTAAATCATGCGGAGAAATGGAAGGAAAATATTTTGATGTGCTGTCAAATTCAATGGGGAAAAGGATAGAGTTCTGCCGGACTGGCCTTTTCCATGGCTGCAATAATGTTCATAGATGAAGATAGAGTTAATTAGGCCCACAAGAAATGATATGTTTGGCCCACGAGAAAGAGACTTATTTTTATTAATGGCAAACAGGGTATCTGGCATGTCCATAAGATTATGAACAGACCGCCTTTCCTGAGACTTACCCTATATAAAATATGAATTAGTATATATAAATACCATTGAGTGATGTCTTGTTAATATCACAAATTAAAAATATGAAGATAAATGATTTAATATAGAATTTTAGTGGATTGCTCTCTCTATTATCAAATTGGTTTTGGAACGCAATTCTACTTACCTTTTATGCTCGAGCTATAATGTCAACGTACATGTTTACATGACTCTTGTTAATTGCCCTAATGACTCAATGTTCATCATTAGAGGAGCTAAAAAGGTTCGATTTCAATTTCAAATTAGTTATGCACTAGCGGGAGTCCTACCGCGTGTTGCGCGTTGTTTTTAATTAAAAATTTTGATTCAATTTACATGCTATATTTACATCTCAAATTTAAATTGAAAATAAACAATCTTGATATATTCTAATTTCATTCATCTAAAAAAGCTATACGAATTATTAAGTGAAATAATTAATTTAGTTATGTATAATTAAATGATGAATAAAATAAGATGTTATACTAATTTTTATAAGACTAAATTATATTTTTGGTCCCCTACAAACTATCTTTTACTATCTTTTGGTCCCCATGTGCAAAACAACCCTTAGATGGTACCCTACAAATTCAAAACATTGTTTTTGGTCCCCAAACCCAGTTTTCGGCCAGATTTCTGGTTTTCAGGCGCACGTGCCGGTCACATGCCATTTTTTCCGGCATGGTAAGGGATAATTTGGTAATTTCACAATGAAAATTTTGCCTAGAACCATGGTTTTTTACGCCGATGTGCCGCTGCTTTCCCTCCGTCACCAGTTTTCTTCCCTCCGTTATTCTTCTCACCTGTTCTTCTTCCCGCTGTTCTTCTTCCCTCCAATTCTTCTTCCCTCTGTATCGGAGGAGAATGTCTTTGACTTTGAAAATCAGAAAAATGCCCGATGAAGCGTAAAAGAAGTAGGAAGATGATGACTTGAAATGATGAAGTTTCAGATCTGAACATTTTTTACTTTTATGAAAATGTGATTGAATGATTTTCACTGCTACTAGTACTATATTCTGTACGTTTATTAGACATCATTTGGCAGCTGAGGATAAATTTTGTTCGAATCGTATTATGAGCTCCAGTTCTGCTGCATTTTTTTAAGCTCTTATTTGAGGATAAATTTGATTGAATGAGCAAAATCATTCTCTTTTTTCTTCCACTGCGTCGTTCTTCTTCTTCATTGCATCAAATTTCCCTTTCCAATTCTTCTCTGTTTCTCATCTCAATCTTCATCCTATATATATATGTGTGTATGTCTGTGTGTGTGTGTGTATAAACATCAAAATCCTTTAAATTGGCTCCGCTGGTAGAAAATCTCTTCTCCTCTGCCTCTTCATCAATGGAGGACGACGGCAGCCAGGAAACTCTGTTGCTGAACCGAAAGATAGCGTTCGCGAGGAGCACGTCGCACGCGTTCGATGAATTGAAGAGCTTCCGGACATGGATGAAATGGATGTGCGTGGATCAATCGGCGCGTGGACCACGTTCCTGTCGGGGTCCGTGTTTCTGGTGATGGCGATCATCGTCCCGGGGCTGTCGCATTTTTACCTCGCTTGCAGCGGCTGCGACCTCCGACACAGCCGCCCTTACGACACGATCGTGCAGCTCTCGCTGAGTACCTTGGTGTCGCTGTCATTTATTTGTTTGTCGCAGTTAATCTTGAGTGTAAGATATTCAGTTCATATTAAGATTAGAAGTATGAACTTGGAATGACTACGTCTAAACTATGTCTAAAATGAGTTCTCATGGCTGAATGACTTTCTTGAAAAAAAGGTTGTTTTGATTTGAAACCATGTAGTGAACTATAATCTTGTCTGATTTGATGATGCAGAATTACCTGAAGATCCTGTTCATCTTTGTCATACCCTGCTTCACCGTAGAATGTGCATACAAGTTACAGTGGTATAGCTCTGGCGGTACAAGGATTCCCTTCCTAGGCAACGTTGTTATGAGTGATGCAGTTGCTTGTGTTCTCGAGCAGACTAGCGCTTCCCGGTCGTCGATCAAATCTCCGCGCAGCCATTGATGAGCTCTGGTTTTCTCGAGTTTGTTTTCCTCTATTTTTCTAAGCTTTGAAAATGGGATGGTTTTTTGGTAGCATGCAGAGCTCTGTTCATGGCTGTACAGAACTGTGGCATGGAGAAATTGAGCTCTGTTCATGGCTGTTGAGCTCTGTTCATGGCTGTTGAGCTCTGTTCATGGCTGAGAGTGGAATAATCATTGTGAAATTTTGATTTGTTCATAAAAACCATGGTTCTGGGCAAACTTTTCATTGTGAAATTACCAAATTACCCCTTACCATGCCAGAAAAAATGGCACGTGACCGGCACGTGCGCCTGAAAATCAGAAATCTGGCCGGAAACTGGGTTTGGGGACCAAAAACAATGTTTTGAATTTGTAGGGTACCATCTAAGGATTGTTTTGCAAATGGGGACCAAAAGATAGTAAAAGAGACTTTGTATGGGACCAAAAAAATAATTTAGTCTTTTTATAATATTTTCTCTAAATCATTTTGATGCTTTAAAAAAAAAATATATATATATATATATATACACACATATATATCATTTTCCTTTAATTTCCCTAAAATCGCTGGCTACCTTTTGAAAGTGTGACAAAGCGAAAGCCCCTGAAATCAAAGAAAAACACTCCAAATGCCATACATTTCACCTTAATCGTTGAGCGTACAATGACTGTGAGGTTCATTATCTGGCTTAATTTTAGAAGCCACATTAATAGTTCTAGCTCTTCAAGTGAATTCTACTGCCATTACTATCATCCGGGAATGAACTTCTTAAGTTATTCCAAGCTGCAACTTCCCAAACATCATCCAAAATGATGAGATTCCTTTTTCCTTTCAAATGCTTGTAGACCATCAGAGCTAGTTGGTTTCATCCATTTTCAATAGCTTGTCATCATACGTATCACCACGATCATTTTGTATCTGAAAACACACACTTTTCTCGATGTATGATTGAGAAACACAACTCCAAGAACAAGCGTGAAGTAATGGATGATGGCGTCATGAATGCACGCAGCGCCGAAGTATCCCTCCATATCCACAATGGGAGCAATGTCCAACCGCTTTGTTCCTCTTTTGGGTTGACCTCATCATCCAACCCCACCACAAAGCCTTGTAACACTGGGATCTTTCTTGTGAGTTTTAACATAATTTTTGGACTTCATTGATCTGCAGATTGCTAAGAATTTTCGAGGTCTCATCCTTAATGAGCTTGATTTCTTGTGAAATTCCACCAAGCAGCATAATTGTACTTTGAATAGAATCTTCAACCACCTACATGGAAATCAATAAAATTTTCATATAAAATGTAATATATGTAAAATATAAATGTATCTCGGTACTGAAATTCAAACAAAAAGTAGAATACTCATTTTCTAAAATTTTAAGTTCAAAGCAATATTAAATCATTGGTTCATCCTAAGTTTTTATGGATTCCTTCTTTGTTACCAGCCTCGACTCCAAAGCCATGATGTCTCAAAACGAGGAGGTCATAGAGAAAGTCCTCTTTTATTCCTTTGTTTCGAACTTCATAAAGAACTACATTCTCTCTCTCCTACCTATTCTACAAACCCTTGCCCTAGTTTTGACTTTATATATATAAGCACTCATCAACGGATTATGCTTCCACTACCTTAGTGCTAATTACAAACAAATTATCCTCATCTAAAATATTTTACTAAGAAAGAAAACACACAAGGGTAGTCTGCAAAATAAACATGATGAAACTAAACATCAAAGTTGGTACTCAAATTAATACACAGGTTTTGTTTGCAAGAACACTCACAACAATTCCCAAACGAAGTATAATAGTCATTACCTTGATACCTAATTTTCCTCCCCTGGAAGTGTCAACTATTAGTTTCAGTTCCGTAATAGTAGGAAGGTATACTCCTGCCAATTTGAAACACCAAATCATTATTATAATAAAAATCTCAACTCTCAAGGAATCTCATTGATTTGATGACCGGAAGACCCGAATTTGTCACTATCTATATAGTTATATTTAAGAATTATTTAGGACTATGAATTGTATATTTGAGAGGTACGACAACGACTTCTCAAATTTTAGCATTGCTGTCGGGGATCTAATTTCACATAAGGATATTCTTTGGTTGCGTTGGATTAAGGCATGATAGAAAGTAAAACTCACAAATGATTGTGACTGTTTGTATTGACATATATAGTGAGTACAAAGGGTATACACGACCTAAAAAAATATGGAACATGATATATACAAAACCAATCAGAAAGGGTGTTTCATTCTTATCCTGATTCTAAATCAACTATATCTCTATTACCCCTCTTAAGAGAAGTGTAGGACTGGTCGCAACACAAAGCTTTGAACGTAAGAACTCAAACTGAGGACGAGGAAACCTCTTTGTAAAGATGTCAACAAGTTGCAAGTCCGTAGAAACATGAGCAACCCTGAGCTTTCTAGAAGACACCATCTCACGCACAAAATGATAGTCAATATCAATGTGTTTGGCTCTCTTATGCAAAACTGGATTCTGAGCCAGGAAGAGAGCATTATTGCTATCACACAGCAAAACAGAAGTTGCACGAGTCGATACACATAAATCCAGAAGAAGATTCATCAACTAAGTATTTGCCATAGCACGGTATTCTGAATCTGAACTAGAACGAGAAACTGTAGGTTGCTTCTTAGCACTCCAAGACACCAAGTTACCACCAAGGAAAATGAAAAACCATATGTAGACGTACAATTCTCAACGTAACGAGCCCAATCAGCATCAGAATAACATAGAACTGGTAAAACAGATGAATTTACATGAAACTGAAGACTATAATGGAGAGTACCATGAACATAGCGCATAATTCGAGTGACAGCTTGGAAATGGTCATCAGTAGGAGCATGCATGTACTAACTGGCCATGTTCACAACATAAGACAAATCTGGACGTGTAATCGACAAATACTGAAGTGCACTAACCAGCGATCGATAAAGAGTAGGATTTCCAAATGGATTATCGGAAGAGCTAGAAAGCTGCAAAAAACCACAAAAGGAATGGAAACAGGTTAAGAATCTTGCATTCTGACATGCAAAAAAATGTCCTTAGCGTATTCGGCCTAACCAAGAAACAAGCCGTCAGGTGTACGAACAACCTCCAAACCCAAAAAATACTGCAGAGTGCCAAGATCGGTAATCTTGAATTCCTGATTAACACAATTAATAAACTTCTGAATGAGACAACCATTATTCCCAGTAAGAATAATGTCATCAACATAATCCAACAAGTATAGCAAAGAGGCACCCTGAGAAAAGACAAATAAAGAGGTATTAGAGGAATTGCATACAAAGCCCAGGCTAATAAAAAATGAACTGAACTGCTGAAATCAAGCACGGGGAGCTTACTTCAAACCATAAATAGCTTTGCGTGGACGACAAACAAAATCAAGATGCATCGGGTCTTTGTATCCAACAGGCTGCTCCATGTAAACCGGAGAATCAAGAACACCCTTTAAAAATGCATTCTTGACATTAAGTTGTAGTAATGGCCAATTCCGATGGAAAACAATAGATAAAAAAGTACGAACAGTAGATGCCTTCACTACTGGACTAAACGTATGATCATAATCAAATTCAGGTAACTGTGAAAACCCACGTTTTGTACTTCAATATGTAAACCCATTTTGAACCAACAACATTGACATTTGAAGGACATGGAACCAAATCCCAAGTTTGTTGAGTGCGTAGAGCATCCATCTCTGAGTCCATGGCAGCACCCACTAAGGATCCTTGACAATCGAGCGATGAGTGTCAGGCTCGGTCTTAGAAAATAAAGCACTCAGTAATCCAGAAATATCATACTTAGAAAAATCCTTATACCATAATGAACCAGTTCGCGAACAAGTAGCCATAAGATGTCAAGAAGAAGGACCCACAGCTGGAGATGGTACGAATCCCGAGGTGGGCACATAACCCAAGGCTGGCGGTGGCTACCATACAGAAGATGCTGATGGCGCCACTGGTGAAACATGGTTTGTCGATTTAGCCGAAGAGGCTGAGGTTGGCTAGCAGAGTGGCGCGTGGTGCGCATGCGTGACCGAGGTTGCCGGCGCTGAGTGCTTTTGATCATGCTGCCGGTCACCATGTGGCAGACAAACACAATTTTCTAAAGAAACCCCGAGTTTTTGGTATAGTCGGAGAATTTAAAATTTCTAAAATAATGGGTGATTTTACTGAAGAAGATGGCTCAAAGACCTCTGACGGGACTGACGAAGGCTTCAAAAAAGCAGAAACATCCTGTGATGGTAGATCTATAAGAGTGCCAGTATGGGTAGCTGGAAAAAATAACTCATCAAACGGAGCGTAGCGAGTGAAGTACTCGTTCTTCGTGAAAGGATCAAGACATCTATAACCCTTGTATTGCGAACTGTAACCCAAGTAATGTGGTTGGTCGCACTAGAATCAGCTATCCAGCGAGCATGCGGAGGAGAATGTGGTAAAAAGCCAGGAGAAGGAGCTCGAGAGACCAAGTGAGTACACATCGAGGCAATGTGACCAAATTTCTTACACCGCTGACATTGCAACTGGTACCATTCACCGTGCAATTTAGAACAAGAAGATGCAACATGTCCCAGAACATAACACCATTCAGGGGCGGAACTACCATGGCACGTGGTAGGGCTCCAGCCCTACTTGAGATCCCAGCGCCATGGTAGTAGTGGTCAGTTGCGCTTCCGGCATTCAGAGTTTGTGATATGCTTTTTTCCGGCTCAATCTCTACTTTTCCAGCCACTAGGAGTTAGAGAAGAAGGCCTCTGGCGGTATCCAAATGACGTCGTTTGATTAGTACTGAAGAAACAAAATGAAATTCAAAATTTAAGTCTTTCGATTGGGCAAAAAATGCAGGAGCAGAAATTCACTTCCAAAAATGCAGGAGCAGAGCCTCCCCTGGCCTCTACCTCTGGCCTCCACCGGGCGGAGACTCCTGGTTGATCAGCCCCACCTAAAAAAAAATTATGGTTCTGCCACTGACACCATTGACACTGTGGTTGACTAGAAAGAACCATAACACAATAAATAAATAAAAATATATAAATAAGCTGCTGAGACTTGCCACGCAATGCACAAAATGAGCTAAAGCAAATACCGATGCGTGAAAATGCACGTGGGAGAGGGGATGCGCGCGTGACAGTGATACACTCTTAATTACATGCCCTGGGAAAAGGCTCTGTGGGCGCGTGAATCTCAAGACCTAAAGTTGAGGTTGTCTTCCAAAAATTTCTATGAACCCTTGTCAGAGAAGATGAATAAGAAACCAAAAATTTGGAGGAAAAAGCTTGGAACTCTCTTAAACCGGGAACAGAGGACCCTGGAGAGGAGCCTCATGACGAAGAGCGACCATATCTAAAATGGAAGAGCATCGGCAGATTGACTGAGAAATCAGCGGCGGTGATCGGTGTGACGGACGATGAAGGTCAGATTCAAGCGGCGGTGACCAGTCAGCTTAGAGAAGCGGCGATTGACGATGCACAGGAGGCGAGCAGCAGTCGGTGATGAACTCAAACAAGGACAGATATGTTATGAGCTATTCAAGCAGCGGTGGGCGACAACCTGTGGTGTTGGAAAATAGAAAGATTTTTTTAAAATGAAAAATAATGAACAATCCACAACACTAATAGAGAAACCAAACGGACCAATCACACAACAAGTTTGTAATGGGCAGTCGATGTCTGCCTCGGTGTTAGTGCGAGAAAGAAGACAACAAGGAAGGATTGAAAGAATAGATAATTTTTAGAAAATGAAAGAGAAAAAGACCAGGAATTTTAGAAAAACCCGTATGATGCCATGATAGAAAGTAAAATCCATAAATGATTTTGGCTGTGTATACATATATATAGTGAGTACGAAGGGTATACAAGATCTAAACAAATATGGAATAAGATATATGCAAAACCAATCAGAAAGGGTATTCCTTTCTTATTCTGATTCTAAATCAACCATATCTATTAAGGCAAACTACTTAAAAGGTGAGAAATTAGAAAAACATCTGTATAAGAAGGGGCACAATTGGGGTTGAAATTTTTTTGGCAAACTGTGGCATATATATTTGTTAAGGAATATAAATATTACTTGTAATTATAATTAGATTATATTTCATTTTTCTATCTTATATAGGTACTTTGTACTACTATATAATGGACCTTGAGGTCATGAATAAAGACATATCATTATTACCCTTATTTTCAACATGTTATCAGAGCCCATGTTGGGTTATTGGGCCGAGGTGTGGATCCCCTTTAATTTGGCCCAATATGGGTCGTGGAGTGTTCCACGTTGGCACGTGAGGGGGCGTGTTGAAAGTCCAGCCTACCATGACCCGCAGCAGTATCGACGCTTGGTTGGGCGTCTGATATACTTGACTATCACTCGTCCTAAACTTAGTTATTCGGTTCATACTCTTGCGCAATTCATGAAGTCTCCTTGTGTTCCTCACTGGCAAGCTGCGGTTCGTGTGTTGCATTACCTGAAGAGTCATCCTGGTCAAGGTTTATTTCTCTCTTCATGTAGTACTTTACAATTGACTGCTTATTGTGATTCGAATTGGGCTGCCTGCCCGATTACTAGGCGTTCTCTATCTGGTTACTTTGTTATGGTCGGTGATTCTCCAGTTTCCTGGAAAACCAAAAAGCAACCTACTGTTTCTCGGTCTTCTGCTGAAGTGGAGTATCGTGCTATGGGAGTTACCTGCTGTGAGTTGTTATGGCTTAAGTAATTATTGAAGGGCTTAGGGGTCGCACATACTGCTCCTATGCGTTTGTTTTGTGACAGTCAATCTGATCTTCACATTGCAGCAAATCCAGTGTTCCATGTACGTACAAAGCATATTGAAGTCGATTGTCATTTTGTCTGGGATCTTGTGCAGTCTGGTACTATAGTTACTCATCATATTCGCACTACAGATCAACCTGCGGACTTTTTTACCAAAGCTCTTGGACGTAACTAGTTTCATTCATTACTTGGCAAGTTGGGCATTTCTGATCCCCGTGCTCGAACTTGAGGGAGGGTGTTAAGGAATATAAATATTACTTGTAATTCTAATTAGATTATATTTCCTTTTCCTATCTTATATAGGTATTTTGTACTACTATATAATGGACCCTGAGGTCATGAATAAAGACATATCATTATTACCCTTATTTTCAACATGGTATCAGAGCCCAGGTTGGGTTATTGGACCGAGGTGTGGATCCCCTTTAATTTGGCCCAATATGGGTCGTGGAGTGTTCCACGTTAGCACGTGAGTGGGCGTGTTGAAAGATATATCTCACATCGATTACTTAAAGACTAAATGACTTACATATAAGGTCTTGGGTCACCTCCATCGTAAAACCAATTGATACTAAGTGGAGGTGACCCAAGACCTTATATGTAAGTCATTTAGTCTTTAAGTAACCGATGTGAGATATATCTTTCAACACGCCCCCTCACGTGCCAACGTGGAACACTCCACGAGCTATATTGGGCCAAATTAAAGGGGATCCACACCTCGGCCCAATAACCCAACCTGGGCTCTGATACCATGTTGAAAATAAGGGTAATAATGATATGTCTTTATTCATGACCTCAGGGTCCATTATATAGTAGTACAAAATACCTATATAAGATAGGAAAAGGAAATATAATCTAATTAGAATTACAAGTAATATTTAGATTCCTTAACAACATTGGTTACAGATGATGAAACATGTAGATGGAAGAGGAAAGCTATAAGTCAGTAGACTGTATGCAAAAATGAAGGGAGGTGAAGAAGTTAGAACTACAATACCACTGTTTGGAACAAAGCAGTTTTCCAAAAGCAAAGATTCTTTATATGGAGGCTACATAGAGATGGACTTTCTGCTGCAGATAAATTGTAGAAGCTGGGAACATTAAAAGGGCATCAAATTTGCAGCTTTTGTAAACTGGATCAGGAATCAGCAATACATTTGTTTGTGCTCTGCAATTTTTCGAAGTAATTAGTGCAAGATCTGCTGAGCCGAAGTTTTAAAATTTTAAGGCAGATGAAGAAGTACTTGCTGTTTATGATCCAGGAGGAGAAACTGGGATGCATTGATGAAGCTAACTGCAAGCTTGTATCATCTATGGGAAGAGAGGAATAGCAGGATATTCACGAGAAAAGAATTTAAAAAATGAACAGGTGCTGGAGCAGGTTGTTGATAAATGTAAATTGAGAAAAGTTAAAAAAAAAGGGAAGGGAGAAATGGAGAAGTAATTTGATTAGTGAATTGGGTTTAAATGTAATAGATCGATTTTAAAATAGATAGGCTATGGGCTTGGAGTGAGGAACCTGGATTTTAACTATGTTTTAGAGATTAATATACAAATTCATTACCAAAATAATAATCTAAAATTTATCATAAAGAAAAAAAACCTGAATAAAAAAATCATAAAATAAAAAGAGAGTCATTATCTAAGGATCAAAAAGAGTATCATTTTTAACCACTAAAATTCAAATGTAAAGTTTATTATGTGAAAGGTGATTAAATGGGAAAAAAAATGAAGGTCAAAATTGGTTAGTGAGAATGATTCAATTCATTATTCATACAACAATTACACTTAATATCTTTAGTGAAACAAATTTTATATCGAAAGTGTACTCACCGCAACAATTAGCGTTTAATAATTTAGAGTTGAATTTCGGTTTCACTAAACTTTAATAAAGTTTAATTTTATAATCCCTCTATCCCATCATAGATGACACATTTTTTTCATTTGTCACAATAAAAACGTTATGATTTAAAAATTACTTAAAATGAAAAATAATATGTTATTAAATTCTTATGATGTTCTCTTTAACGTTAACAACTTTTAAATTGGATCCATTGGTTTTTTAAAATATCCCCACTTTTCAACAATTATTCTCCGTAATATCAACTTGCATAAAAGACAGAGATAAAAGCAATTCTGCTATTTTTGTTGAGATGAAGAGAGTAGTCAAATGCCTTAAAGTAAACTGAGAATTAAACAAATTGAGTTCTTTTAGGATATTAATATTTAATTTAAAGTCAGGGCTGACAAAATATTGAATATTGAATCCACCCCTACTCAATCATCCACTAGAATCTTTACACCCATATAATTCCCACTGTACCTGACCCACCTGAATATTCACGTCCACATAAAACCTACTTCATTATACTAATGTTAATATATTTAAGCAAAGTCAATGGGCACACTAATTAATAAGATTTTAATTGAGACTCTTAACTTTATCTCAGGGTACTTTATAAAAGAAATCCCCCCAACCCCATGGTTGACATAAATGGTCGTCGGGAGTAGAAGGGTAATTTTACAAACACCTATAGATGCACATGGCTGCCTAACCATGTGCGCCTACAGGTGTGGCTGCCCAAAATGACGTCGTTTTGGTAATTTAAAAAAACAATAATAATATACCATTGGAAGGTTCGAGAGGTGAAGGTTCCAGTGGAGGGTTCGAGAGGTAGTGCGTTTGAGTAGTACTGGCTCGAGAGATATCTCTTGAGAGGCGAAGGTTCCATTGGAGGGTTCGAGAAGTGAAGGTTCCAGTGGAGGGTTTGAGAGGTGAGTGTTCGAGTTCAGGGTTTGGGTGGTACTGGTTCGAGAGGTACAGATTCGAGAGGTGAATGTTCCATTGGACGGTTCGAGAGGTGAAGGTTCGATTGAAGGTTCGAGAGGTGAGATTACGAGTGAAGGGTTTGAGTGGTACTGGTTTGAGAGGTACGAATTCAAGAGGTGAAGGTTCCATTTGACGGTTCGAGAGGTGAAGGTTCCATTGAAGGTTCGAGAGGTGAGAGTTCGAGTGGAGGGTTCGAGTGGTATTGGTTGGAGATGTACGGATTCGAGAGGTGAAGGTTCCATTGGACGGTTCGAGAGGTGAAGGTTCCATTGGAGGTTCGAGAGGTGAGAGTTCAAGTGGAGGGTTTGAGTGGTACTGGTTAGAGAGGTACTGGTTCGAGAGGTGAAGATTCCATTGGACGGTTTGAGCGGTGAAGGTTCCATTGGAGATGTGAGAGTTCGAGTGGAGGGTTCGAGTCGTACTGGTTTAAGAGGTACTGGTTCGAGAGGTGAATGTTCCATTTGATGGTTCGAGGGATGAAAGTTCCATTAGAGGTTTGAGAGGTGAAGGTTCCATTGGAGGTTTCGAGTGGTACTGGTTGGAGAGAAACATATTCGAGAGGTGAAGGTTCCATTGAAGGGTTCGAGAGATGAAGGTTTTAGTGGAGGTTTGAGAGGTTAGAGTTCGTGTGGAGGGTTCAAGTGAAACTGGTTCGAGAGGTACTACTTCGAGAGGTGAAGGTTCCATTGGACGTTTCGAGAGGTGAAGGTTTGAGTGGAGGGTTCGAGAGGTGAGAGTTCGAGTGGTACTGGTTTGAGAGGTACATGTTCGACAGGTAAAGTTCCAGTGGAGGGTTCGAGAGGTTAGGGTTCGAGTGGAGGTTCGAGTGGTACTGATTCGAGAGGTACTAGTTCGACAGATGAAGGTTCCATTAGAGGGTTCGAGAGGTGAAAGTTCCATTTGAGGTTCGAGTGGTGAGAGTTCGAGTGGAGGGTTTGAGTGGTACTGGTTTGAGAGGTACGAATTTGAGAGGTGAAGGTTCCATTGGACGGTTCGAGGGGTGAAGGTTCCACTGGAGGTTTGAGCAGTGAGATTTCGAGTGGAGGATTTGAGTGGTACTGGTTCGAGAGGTATGAATTCGAGAGGTGAAGGTTCCATTGGAGATTCGAGAGGTGAAGGTTCCATTGGAGATTCGAGAGGTGAAGGTTCCAGTGGAGTGTTCGAGAGATAGTGGGTTTAAGTGGAGGGTTCGAGATGTACGGATTCGAGAGGTGAAGGTTCCATTGGAGGTTCGAGAGGTTAGAGTTCGAGTGGTACTGGTTTGAGAGGTACTGGTTCGAGAGATGAAGCTTTTAGTGGAAGGTTTGAGAGGTGAAGGTTTCAGTGGAGGTTCGAGAGGTACTGCTTCGAGAGGTACGTATTCGAGGTGTAAAGGTTCCGTTAGACGGTTCGAGACCTGGTTTCAGAGGTGAGATTTCAAGTGGAGGTTCAAGTGGTACTGGTTCGAGAGGTACTGGTTTGAGAGATGAAGGTTCCATTGGAGGGTTCGTGATGTGAAGGTTCCATTGGAGGTTCGAGAGGTGAAGGTTCCATTGGAGGTTCTAGGTGAGAGTTTGAGTGGAGGGTTCGAGTGGTACTGGTTCGAGAGGTTCGGATTCGAGAGGTGAGATTCCATTGGAGAGTTCGAGAGGTAAAGGTTCCATTGGAGGGTTCGTGAGGTGAGAGTTCGAGTGGAGGGTTCGAGTGGTATTGGTTCGAGAGGTACGGATTCGAGAGGTGAATTTCCGTTTGAGGGTTCGAGAGGTGAAGGTTCCGTTGGAGGGTTCGAGAGGTGAGATTTCAAGTGGAAGGTTAGAGTGGTACTGGTTCGAGAGGTACTGATTCGAGAGGTGAAGGTTCCATTTGACAGTTCGAGAGGTGAAGGTTCAAGTGGAGGGTTCGAGATGTGAGAGTTCAAGTGGAGGTTCGAGTGGTACTGGTTCGAGAGGTACTGGTTCGAGAGATGAAGGCTCCATTGGAGGGTTTGAGAGGTGAAGGTTCCATTGAAAGTTTGAGAGGTGAAAGTTCCATTGGACGGTTCGAGTGGTGAGAGTTCGAGTGGAAGTTCGAGTGGTACAGGTTCGAGAGGTATGGATTCCAGAGGTGATAGTTCCAATGGAGGGTTCGAGATATGAAGGTTCCAGTGGAGGGTTTGTGAGGTGAGAGTTCGAGTGGACGGTTCGAGTGGTACGGGTTCGAGAGGTACGGATTCGAGAGGTGAAGGTTCCATTGGAGGGTTCCAGATGTGAAGGTTCTAGTGGAGGGTTCGAGAGGTAGTGAGTTTGAGTGGAGGGTTCGAGTGGTACTGGTTCGAGAGGTACGGATTCGAGAGGTGAATGTTCCATTGGAGGTTCTAGAGGTGAAGGTTCCTGTGAAGGGTTCGAGAGGTGAGAATTCAAGTGGAGGTTTCGAGTGATACTGGTTCGAGAGGTGAAGGTTCTAGTGGAGGGTTCGAGAGGTGAAGGTTCTAGTGGAGGGTTCGAGAGGTGAAGGTTCCAGTGGAGGTTCGAGAGGTACTGCTTCGAGAGGTGAAGGTTCCATTTGACGGTTTGAGACCTGGTTTGAGAGGAGGATTCGAGGGATACTTGTTCGAGAGGTGAAGGTTTCATTGGACGGGTTCCGGTGGAGGGTTCGAGAGGCAAGAGTTCGAGTGGAGGTTCGAGTGGTACTGGTTCGAGAGGTACGCATTCGAGAGGTGAAGGTTACATTGGATGGTTCAAGAGGTGAAGGTTCCAGTGGAGGGTTCGAGCGGTGAGAGTTCAAGTGAAGGGTTCGAGAGGTGAGAGAATGGTACGTTGTTTTAATTGATAGCTCGAGTTAATTATAGGCTTCAATTACATGTAAACTTGGTACATTTGTAGCTTCAATTACAGGTCTTTTCACATTCTTATATTATAGCAACATTCCTACAGTATGTCTATAATTTATTATCAAGCTCACTGCGCATCGCACAGTGTTACCTAACTAGTTAAACCAATAATGTTACTCCCTCCGTACCAGCCGAATCTGCACAATTTCCTTTTTTGACCGTCCCATACTAATCTGTCCACTTTCCCTTCAAGGAAATATTTAACCTCTCAAAAGACATATTCACCCTGAACATCTAAAATTTTACAAAAACCTACCACCCAAATTCTTTTTTTCCTTTACTTCTCCATTATTCTCAAAATTAAATTTCATTAAAGAGCTTCTCCCAAATCCAACCTTATCTCTGTTTCTGTTCATCATCTCCATTACTGCTCCCAACATTATCTCTCTTTCTTTTCATCTCCTCCATTACTCCTCCCAACCTTCTTCATCTCCACTTCTCCATTTTTCATCATCTTCGTATCTTTTCCGTTACTGCTCCTAACCTTCTTCATCCCAATTTCTCCCATTCTGATCATCTTCATATCTTCCCTGACTCCCCATCTCCATTTCTACTCAGCTTCCTTTGCTTATACGCATATTAATGAATATCCCAAGTTAGAAAAATAATTCCTTCACCCTATTTTAAGAGATTAGATTCCATACAATTCCTTCAAGCTAAACCTAGATGCCGCTACCTCCCAAAACTTCCAATCAAGCATTTGGGTTTGGAGGAATCCCTTTTGTCGCCTGGGTTTAGCACGTGGACGAGTGTGTTGAAGAAGTGGTGGTGGCGGACTGGTGGAAGGAGTGCCAGATGAATTAAGGGTATTAATTCTGGGTGGGTTGAAGAAGGATGAAGTAGGTGAGTTGAAGAAGGATGAAGTAGGTGAGTTGAAGAAGGATGAAGTAGGTGAGTTGAAGAAGATTGGAGATGGTGGTTGCTGGTTGGGGTTGAATAATGTGGGTATTTTAGATATTTCCCTCTGTCAAATAAAAAATCAGCTCTCTCTCCCTGCACAAAGGTTTGGGACAGAGGGAATACATTATTACGGGTCAATGCTTTGACAGCTAAAAGTGTTTGCACCTTGATACTCTTTTACCCCCAATACTCCTATTCCCTCTGTGCCATGTTAAATTGCATAAAATATTTTTTACGTTCATCAAGAAAATTTATCTAACTATCAATATATTTAACTATATATAATTACGGTAAATAAAAAATTATTTTTCAGAAACTTGACGAATTCAAACATATAATATATGATTATGTTATTAATTATATATCTATTTAAATATATTGTCAAAGTTGGATAATAAATAGTAATATAAAGTGAAATATGCCGTTTAACTTGGAACGGACGGAGCAAGAACTTTTCTAAAACTTATGCCTCTGAAACTGAGGCATACATGGCTTGCTTCCTCAATTATTGTTGCAAAATTTTTTGGTGGTCTCGCTTCCGTCTCCTTCAGTAATTGAATTAGGTTTTCACGGTTGGACCACACATGTTAGATTGCTATCCATTGATTTTATACTGGAGTCCTCTGAGGCATGCTTTTGCTTCTACAGCTAAGGGCGAACGGAAAGTGAACGATTTTGGGTTTTACTTCTTCTATTCAAGACTTTAAACACTAGTCCTGGTTCATTGTAGCTATTTTATAGAAATAATTTACTTCCCTAATCAGTGTGATTGCTTACGTGTAAATCTTATCATTAGAACTAGCACTTGTAATATAAATAGATACGTACAAAGATGAATAAAATCATCCATTCACATCATATCTTTTACATGGTATCAGTATGGCTGACAACAATCAATCCAGCCAAAATGCTTCCGCCTCCTCCATCCTCTTCACCGCCTCCGGCGGCGCCTCGGCAAACTTACAGTTTCCGGCCCTGGCAGTTCGCTTGGACCGCACCAACTACTTCCTTTGGCGCGGCACGGTTCGTTTGGCTCTGGAAGCCTACGAACTGGAGGATTTTCTTGTCCTTGGCAACGCTCCATCTCCGTTCATCATGCCGAAGGAATCCACCTCTACACCGGCTGCAAACCCAGACTTTACTTCATGGAAAAGAAAGGATCGGCTTGTTCTCTCGTGGCTCCGATCAACCCTCACAGCCCCTATGCTCGGTCACGTCGCTAGGGCAACATCAACCTCTGAATGTTGGATCATTCTCGAACAAATGTTTCACTCACAAACTCAGGCTCGTCAAATGCATCTCAAACAGCAACTTCAGATGCTTCAAAAGGGTTCTCTGTCCATTCTTGACTATGTTGAGAAAAAGCGCGCCATCTCAGACTCATTAGCTGAATGCCTCACGGTGGTCTCCGACAATGACTTTGTGTCCTTCATCATCTACGGGCTAGGCCCTGAATATGGCGCGTTTTGAACCGCCTTGGCCATGCGCACCACTCCGATCACGTCGAATGAACTACTCAGCTTGCTGCTACAGGAAGAGCAGCGCCTTCAGGAGTCCTCTTCTAATGCGGCTGTGCCGACGACGTTCTACTCCAACCGCCACGCACCGGGCCGAGCCCCTGCCGCTGCCTCTCGACCCACTTTGGGGATGGACAACTCCAACGCTGACCGCGGCTCTGGTTCCATCCCTCTCAAATGCGACATCTGTGAGAAGCCCAATCACAGCGGGCGAAACTGTCACAATAGGCTCAATATTGAGGCCTATCCTCCTACCAGCCATCGTGCAGCCAAACGCCAGCGTCAGTTCTAGTTCTCGGCAAAGACAGCCTACACGGTTTACAACTCCAGCGGTGGTGCGTCTCTGTCGGCATTCCAGGACCCGTGGGTGGTCGACTCAGGTGCTTCACGCCATGTCACTGCTGATCTAGGCAATCTGAACCTGCATTCGGACTACACTGGAGCTGACAATCTGTTCGTTGGAAATGGTTAGTCCCTCCCTATTACTCATTTCGGTCACTCTACTTTAAATGCACAGCATGCTTCTAATTCCTTGTCATTAAATGAAAACCTAGTTGTCCCAAAAATATCCAAAAATCTTCTAAGTGTCTCTAAACTTTGCAAAGACAATAATGTGTTTCTTGAATTTCATCATGACCGTTGCTATGTTAAGAGTTGGCAGGGAAAGACATTGCTAAAAGGAATAGTTGATGATGGTCTGTATCGAATCCCAGCCAGTTTGTCCTCTTCCAGCCCTCCTCACATTTTCGTTGAAGAACGAACCTTAGTAGCATGTTGGCATCATCGTTTCGCTCATCCACATGAAAATGTTTTACGTAGCCAGTTATCACGTTTCAACTTACCTGTTTCTTCAAACAATAAACTTGTTTATGTTTGTGAGGCTTGTCAGTTAGGCAAAAGTCACAAGCTATTTCTTCCCTCTAGTCATGTTCCCTCAAAACTTCCTTTTGATTTGATTTATTCTGATGTGTGGGGCCCTGCCTCGGTACCTTCTCTCAATGGAAATAGATACTTTGTTCTTTTCATTGATGACTGCACAAAATTTGTTTGGGTTTACTTTCTCACTGCTAAATCTCAAGTCTTTCAGGCCTTTTCTCTATTCAAATCCATGGTTGAAACACAATTTTCAACAAAAATTAAAGCTTTTCAATATGATTGGGGAGGGGAATATCGAAATGTCTCTACCTTTCTCCAAAATCATGGTATTTTGCATAGAGTTTCTTGTCCCCACACCCCTGAACAAAATGGTGCTGCTGAAAGACGTAATCGCATTGTCGTTGAAAAAGGCCTTGCTCTACTCTCCCACTCTCACAACTCAATCTCATTCTGGGAACATGCCTTCCAAACTGCCATCTTCCTTCACAATCGTACCATAACTCCTACCCTCGCCAATGAATCTCCCTACACTCGGCTTTATCATCGCCAACCAGACTATCTGTTTCTCAAATCCTTCGGTTGTCTCTGCTATCCTTACCTTCGTCCATATAACAGCAACAAGTTGGAGTTTCGCTCTGTTGCTTGCATCTTCGTAGGATACAGCACCAAACACAAATGATACCTTTGCTTTCATGTCCCCACCTCTCGCTCCTATATATCCCGTCATGTTGTGTTCGATGAGTCTTCCTTTCCCTTTCCTGACCACAACTCCAAGTCCTCCCCATCACCCTTCTCCGATATATCCCTTCAAAGTCCGCACCTTGCCTCAAACATTTCTTCCTCACCTATCACTCTACCCGTCACCAATCAGAGTCCCCCTCCATCTCCACGTAGTCCTTCTCTTAACCTCAGTCCCGGACCATCACTCAGTCCGTCACCATCACTCAATTCGTCTCCTCCACCCAGTCCCACTCAGCCAATTTCACCGTCTCCGGCCCCTTCTCATCCTTCTACTCAGCCTTCTACTATCAGCTCTCATATAGCTCCCTCATATTTCCGCCCGGCTGTCAACTCTACTCATGGTATGACAACTCGTGCGGAAACTGACTCTCTCAAGCCAAAGCTCTACACTGCTACAAAACACCCATTACCTTCTGACCGTTTCGATCTTGAACCGAAATCCTTTCTTCAGGCCAAAAAGAATCCTAATTGGCAGCATGCTATGCAGTTAGAGTATGATGCCTTAATGACTAATAGGCTTGGGACTTGGTGCCCAGGTCATGTGCCTCTAATCTTGTTGGTTGTAAGTGGATTTTCAGGATCAAGAAGAAACCCGATGGTTCAGTTGAGCGCTACAAAGCTCGCCTTGTTGCAAAAGGCTTTAATCAGGAAGATGGGGTTGACTACTTCGACACATACAACCCTATCATCAAACCCACTACCATTCGGGTGGTCCTCGGTTTGGCGGTTACTCAAAATTGGCCTCTTCGCCAGGTTGACATCAACAATGCCTTCCTCAATGGTGATCTGTCTGAAACTGTAATCATGGAGCAACCACATGGTTTTGTCTCACTGCAGCAGCCCTCTCATGTTTGCCGTCTTCGGAAAGCTCTTTATGGTCTTAACTAGGCACCGCGAGCATGTTTCATAAGCTCAACCAGGCCCTTCTATGGCACGGCTTCAAACCATGTGTTTTAGACACCTCTCTCTTCATCAAACATCATGGGTCCGATGTCATCTATGTTCTAGTTTATGTGGATGATCTCATCATCACTGGCTCGAGCTCCAAGTTCATTGATGAGTTTGTTGGCTATCTCCACTCGATTTTCTCTTTGAAGGACTTGGGTGCTCTGAATTTTTTCCTTGGGATTGGAGTTCTTCGCAACTCTTCAGGTATACTTTTATCTCAACGGAAATACATTCTTGATCTTCTTGACAAGAGCAAAATGGTTGGTGCAAAACCAATTGCCTCTTCGGCCATTCTGGGCTCGCGCCTCGTCATTGGTGGTGATCCTTTCCCAGATGTCCATCTCTATCGCAGCATTGTAGGAGCTCTACAGTATGTCACCATTACCCAGCCTGAGCTTGCGTATTCAGTCAACCGAGTTTGTCAGTTCATGCATCAACCTTCAGAGATTCACTGGGCCGCTGTGAAATGCATACTACGGTATCTCAAAGGCACTATTGATAACGGCTTACTCATTCGGCCATCTCGGGATGATCGCCTTGTATGTTTTACGGATGCTGGTTGGGCCTTAGATCCTGATGATTGCCGCTCTCAACATGGCTTTGCTATTTACCTTGGTGGTAATCTCATCAGCTGGTCCTCTCGTAAACAACAGGTTGTAGCCCACCCCAGCACTGAAGCTGAGTACCGGGCGATCGCATTTGCCTCAACGGAGCTCATCTGGCTTCAACAGCTTCTAGCCGAAATGGCTGCCCCTGTCTCTCAGGCTCCTATTCTCCTCTGTGATAATCTCAGTGCTACGTATCTTACTGCCAATCCGGTCTTTCATCAGAGGTCTAAACACATCAAGATTGATTTTCACTTTGTTCGAGAACAAGTCAAAGCTGGGGAACTTGTTGTTCGACATGTGAGCTCTGTTGATCAGATTGCTGAAATCTTCACCAAGTCTTTGGGTTCTTCTTGCTTTGATAATCTGAAGTTCAAGCTTCTCGTTCGTACCCGATCGTGAGCTTTCGGGAGGGTATTGAAGACTTAAAACACTAGTCCTGGTTCATTGTACTTAGTTTATAGTTTACTTTCCCTAATCAGTGGAATTGATTACGTGTAAATCCTATCATTAGAACTAGCACTTGTAATATAAATAGATACGTACAGAGATGAATAAAATCATCCATTCACATCATATCTTTTACATGTTCTAAGAGGCTATAACACTTTCCATGTTGCTGCCTCATGTCCTCTTTTACTCCAATACGCACCATCAAATTTTAAGGTTGGTAATATTAGGCTCTTGTGTGCTAACTTCTTGCTGCTGCTGATGATCTTCATGTACGATTTTCACATCTTTTATGTTTGTGGTTGTGTTCCTTTGTTTGTTTGATTCACAGTGTGTGTATGCTATGTTAACCTGTACTTGGGGTTCTTTTTGTTGGTTCTGGAAAATATTGTGTTTCATTGTATCCAGTTTTATCATATGATGTGCATTGACAACCGTATTGCATCATCATATAGTGCCTCTGCCATCCATTTCCGGAACCACTGTTTGAGAGTCATTGGTCTCCTTGTGTGTAATCAAAACCTAAAACAGAAGTTCTCAAATCTGCTGCGATGCTTGTCATTTTAATAGTTAGTGTTGTACATTTTCCTCATGTCCTATGTCCCATACCATGCAGATGGAGTCTGATGTGATCACCCTGAGTTGTAGGTTTTTAGCCGAAGGTATGAAATTTTTGAGAGAACACCATATGGATATCAGTATCCTCCTAGACAGAGGCGGAACGAGGGGGTGGGGGGTGCTAGCGCCTCCCCTAAGATCCGGCGGCCCGGAATTTAGGCCTAGAGCCACCGGAAGCCACCGGATTCTGCCCCCCCTTGAGTTGTCTTCGTTGCCGGAGCGAGGAAGTGGCGTGAGAGGCGCAGGCGCACAGAGGAAGTGGACTTGAAGAAGGTGAAGTTTTTTTTTATTTTTTTTGGTATAACTAAACAAAACGACGTCGTTTTGGCTAAGTGAAACGACGTCGTTTTGCTTAGCTGGTGGGAAAAAAATATATAAGGCCAATTTGGTTCAGCCCAATTGGCCCAAACAAAATTCAACTAACCTAAGGCAAAGCACATTTGAGAGGCAGGCAGCAAAGGCAAAGCACGTTTGCCTCTCCAACTCCAAGCAGATCCGCCGCTCGGCCGCTGCCAGCCACCTTCCGCCGCCTGCCGCCGTCCCTTTTTTTTTTTTTGAATACCATCTGGAGATGGGGGAAATTATATTAGGCCTTCCCTAGCCCGTAAATAAGGACAAAACATTGGAAAAGGAAGCCGAGGCTTAGATGTCTATACATGCGTGAACATTCTGCTCTTGAAGCAATAATAATTGCTTCCAAAGGAATAATGAAATACGAGAGAGCTATAGAGGAGGAACATGGATTATTAGGCTATGAAGAGAATCATCGAACTTGTTAGTGAGTCGAATCAACGAAGCACAAGACAGTCAGAGACTTCCTCATAGCCTAAACCATGATAATCCTCTTCTAAGTGAAGGATCAATAGACAATGGGTGAACAAAAAACTATGCTTTTCCAAGCCTAAAAATCCCATCTTGTTAACTTCATGTCATCATCTTGATCAGTCCATCCTGAACAAAAGCTCAACCCTGGGAAGAGCTCTTGTTGTCACACTGTGGAACTCCAAAAGATGGAGACCCCAGAGAAATTAATTTGATGGCAGCATGTCCCCAACCTACAAATATGGAATATAAAATCAGTAGCATCCGACCTAATTAACTATCCGTATAGAAGGGGTCCCGATTTGATCTAGTCTAATCAAGCCTTGCACTGAGTTAGGTAGCACAGAAATTGACTGAAAAGATTCATTACACTTAAGCTGTCGACATTTCTTTGCAAGAGTATGAGCCACCAAGTTAGCCTGTCTATAAATATGCACAAGTTTGATATCTTTCAAGGAGTGATTAATCTCATCAGCTAAGCAGAAACATTTCCAGTGAGGTCTATGTGGATCATTAGCAAAAAGCACTGCACTGAGGCAGTCAGATTCAATGCATAGAGGTGAAGGCAAATCAGAGGAATGTTGTATTGCAAACCGAAATTAATTTGCCGCCGTCCCTTCTACAATCACTATCAGCAACCAAGGGCAAGGTATCAAGGGACTAATATATTTTTGTCATGTAATGTTGAATAACTTGAACTTGTATGAAATTGTGAATATTGAATATAGATATGAATAATTTAGTGATCGTGTTGAAATTGTGAAATTGTGCTAAATATAGATTTGAATAATTTGACATGTTTTTGACATATTTAATTAGACATATTTAATTAGACATATTTTTGAGACATATTTAATTAGACATATTTAATTTTACATATTTAATTAGACATATTTAAGTAGACATATTTAATTAGACATATTTTTGAGACATATTTAATTAGACATATTTAATTAGACATATTTTTGAGACATATTCAATTAGACATATTTTTGAGACATATTTAATTAGACATATTTAATTTGACATATTTAATTTGACATATTTAATTAGACATATTTTTGAGAAATTGTGAATATTGAATAGCATATACATATTTAATTTGACATATTTTTCTTATTTTATGTCAAATAGGATATGGATAAATTCTTAATTCGAATTAGTGGATCATCTATTTTTAAGAGACCGAGTGAATCAAATGAAGAAAGGATTAATGAAGAGGGTAGTAGTAAAAAACATTCTCGTGTTGAGTTCAATTCAGATGATGATATAAATGATCCCGGGAAACGTAAACCTATTAAGGATTTTGATGTTTCTATTAGAGATCAAGTGATGAGAGAATATGTGTTAAGAGGTCCTTGCCAACCTAAGGGTCATTCTTTTCCAAAGACAAAGCAGGGAAATGACTATAGATGTTTTCAACCTTCGTGGTATGAAAAATTTGATTGGTTGGAGTATAGCGCGTCAAAGGATGCAACATTTTGCTTTTGTTGCTATCTCTTTAGGAATTCACATAAGGGATGTCGAGATGGAGAGGATGCATTTACTGTGACTGGGGTTAACAATTGGAAGAAAGCGCTTGATATATATAAGAAACATGTTGGCGTAACGGGTAGTTCTCATAATGATGCAGCTAAACAATTGTATGCATTTAAGCGTCAAAGACAGAGTATCCTTCATTCTTATCAAGCACATGGGCGGGAATCGGAGATTGCATATCGCACGCGTTTGACAACCGCTTTGGATGTGACACGGTTCTTGCTAAATCAAGGTATGGCTTTTTGTGGCCATGATGAAGGGCTGGATTCTCTGAATAAGGGCAATTATCTCGAAATGATTGACTAGCATTGCAAGCGAAATGATGTTGTTACTAAGACCATGAATGAAAATGGCCCTGGAAATTGCAAGCTCACATCTCCCAAAGTACAGAAGGAACTATCAAGTGCTTGGGCAAGTGAGGTAACAAATCTTATTGTTAATGATATTGGAGATAGTTATTTTTCTCTATTGGTTGATGAGGCTGGAGATGCATCAATAAAAGAGCAAATGGGGGTTGTTTTAAGATATGTCAACAAACAAGGATGCGTTCTTGAACGTTTTCTTAGTGTTGTGCATGTGCGTAATAGTTCTGCTATTAGTTTGAAGAGTGCTATTGATGAATTGTTTGCAAAGCATAAATTATCAATGTCAAAGTTGAGAGGCTAGGGATATGATGGAGCCTCAAATATGCGAGGAGAGTATAATAGACTGAAAGCTTTGATATTTAAAGAAAACTCATCTGCAAGGTATGTCCATTGTTTTTCTCACCAACTTCAATTGGTTGTTCTTGCCGTTGCTAATGATAATCAAACTGTGTGTCAGTTTTTCATTTATCTTGGTATGATTGTGAATTTAGCTGGAGCTTCATGTAGAAGAAAAGACATGCTTCTTGATTTAGAACATGCTAGAATTGTAGAGGGATTGGAGAATGGAGATATTGTGAGTGGAAGAGCCAAAATCAAGAGACTAGTTTGAGAAGGCCGGGGGATACTCGTTGGGGGTCACATTACACTACTATTATTCGTTTCATTACTATGTGGGAATCTATTTTGCAATTGATTGAAAACGTCCACGATGATGGTGATGCAAATCTGAGTAAATCTTCAGCGAGATGTTTGCTTGAGCAAATGGAGAGTTATGAATTTGTTTTTGTGATGCTTATGATGAAGCGTTTGTTGGGATTTGTAGATGCTTTGTCCCATGCTTTGCAACAAAAGAATCAAAATATTGTGTTGGCTGTGAGTTTGATGAATACAATGAAGTTTAAGTTGCAACAATACTGAGAGAATGGTTGGGATGAGTTGTTAAATGAAGTCAACACATTTTGTGTTAATCATGACATCTATGTAGTTAATATGGAAGATGAACGAACAATTCGTGGTCGTAGAAAATGACTTACGCAAATGCAGACCCATGGTGATTTCTTTCGTGTTGATACTTTTCTTCAGGTATTACTTTTATAATTTACATACCTTATTTGATTTGATTTGCATTTTTTTTTCACTGCTACATGCTAACCTTTTACTTTCTGAATACTAGGTTGTTGATAGGATGATTCATGAAATGAACAATCGATTTCCGGAAGCAAATACGGAGTTACTCACTTGTATGGCTTGCCTTGATCCAAGAGATTAATTTTCTAAGTTTGATATTGGTAAGTTAATTCGTCTTGCTGAACTATATCCAAGTGACTTCTCTGTAGAAGATCGTTCCCGCCTTCATCAACAACTTAGTACTTTCATTCATAATGTGCAACTTGATCATGAGTTTTTGGCTATTGAGGACTTCGGAAGTCTTGCTCAAAAGATGGTTAAAACAACTAGGCATACATGTTTTCCACTGGTATATCGTCTTATTGAGTTAACCTTAGTTCTACCAGTTGCAACTGGTTCTGTTGAATGAGTTTTTTCAGCCATGAAGAGAATCAAGACTGATTTACGCAACAGAATGGGAGATGAATAGATGAATAATGTTATGACAGTGTATATTGAGAAGGCGATTTTTGTTGGGATTGATAATGAACCAATTTTGCAACATTATCAGCGTATGCAACATCGCAGGACACAGTTGTCTCCTGCGGTTAGTGTTTCTAGTTCTAGCAACCCAAGTATTGGAACGTAGTTTTTTATGTAGTGGTAGTTCTTTGTTGTAAAAATCTAATTATTATGTATTCATATTATTATGTAAGCGTTGTTTGTTAAAAATTATTTTATTTAGCGTTGCAAAAAAATTTTAATCTCATTTTTGCCCCCCCTAAAATTTACTCCTGGTTCCGCCACTGCTCCTAGAGAATGAAGTTTTACAAAATTTTGCCAAATTAACATGTATGCATGTACTCATATTTCCTTGCCTTCCACCAATGTCTTGTGCTTTATATCTTGATTTGACTGCGTAATCTTCATTAGTTTTGAATGTTCATACTTGTCTGTCCTGTGCATTTCCTTGTGTAAGGATGTGTATTCCCTGTATCTGCTGGACGATTTGTTCAGGGTATATGATCCCTTTTAGCAGGGTTCTCCATTGTTTATTTTAATCTAGGGATATATACAAATATAACGCTACCTATTTGAGTAAATGTAAATATAACTCAGATAAATTTTAGTACAAAAAAAACTATAAATAGTTGATGAAAATACCAATATAATTCTAAGACACTGTTTTCGGCATTGATAGATGTTGACTTCATATAAAATGACTAAAATGCCCTTTTACCTAAAACCTAAAAGTGTTAGGAGAATTTTACCAGTGTCAACGTGGTTAGAGCTTGCTCAGGGCATAAGAGCAAGTGCAATGGAGGTTTCTTAAATTTTAAAAACTGCTCTTGAAATCGAAAACACCCACAATGGCGGTTCCCTCATTGATTGCCGAGGAGGGAAATGGTTAAGAAATCAGATGTGTCAGGCCTCACATGGAATAGGGGGCCGCTTCCAGCGGCCATTTTGCTTTCACCATGTGGAACACGTGTCACCCATGCATTGGGACATGTGTCACCCATACAATGGGCCACGTGTCCCAGCAAGCAGGATTTTTTTGGTTTTATAGCTGCTAACACGTGGCGCCATTTGGTTGGGCCACGTGTTCAACGGTTAAATAATTTCTAGTTCCGGGCCAACAAAAATGAGTGGGACACGTGTCCCACTTAGATGGCGATACATGTCCCATCTCAACGGTTATTTCTGCTTGCAATTTTTAAATGGGACATGTTTCCCAACTGTATGGTGACACGTGTCCCAACGGCTATTTAAAAAAAATTAAATTTCAGAAAATTATTTTTCTCATCCCCTATCTTTTTTTTAACCTATAAATAGAGTCAATTCACCCAATTTAACCACACAACTTTCAATTCCAACACTTCTACCTCAATCTTTCATCTCCTAAATTTGTCTCCAATATTCACTTTGTTATATTTTTTATAAAATCAATATGTCTTATTCTTTATTTTAGATAACAAAATATTTAACAATTTTTTGACAAGAAATAGAAATTAAATTTCATTTTTGAAAAATAAAACACGAAAATAAAAAAACCAAAGTGAATTATTTATACTTTTTTTAATAAAATGAAATTCTATTAATAAAAATTATAATGAATTATTAAATTTTACATTCAACTTATTTTGGGTGAACAAAGTAAATTAATTTAAATTTTAATGGTAAAATTAATGAGTAGGATAGAGAAAATCAAGTTGGGTCAATTAAATAGTCAAAAGTAATTTCTTACCATTGTGGAAGTAAAAAATAGTGATTTCTAAAAATTAGGTGGAAGAAAGAGAATGAGAGAAATAATATATTTAATTGGTAAGAAATCGATAGCAATTTCTACCACTGCACTTTATCTAAAGACTTCATATAGAGTGCTCAAATCCAGGCTCAAGTTTTTTTTTTTGAAACAAATGGTCGGACTCCTTCACATTAAATAAATCCACGTTGCCCCACACACAGGGGGTGAGGCTCCCCAGTGTCTCACACAAAGGTGGGGTGAGACTCCCACACAACTCACATAAAGTGAGGCTCCTACACCTAACACGGTGTAATTGAAGACTGAACCCCAAAAACTTACCCCAAACCAGAATCGAACCTGGGGTGCTCCTGGGGAGGCATGAGCCCTGGCCATTGGGCTATTCCCAGTTGGTTAGGCTCAAGTTTCAAATTCTATGTACTCATCGGATTTTGTTATTGAGTCTGCCCTTATTTATATGTACTCCATGTATGGCAGCGTGAGATGTCCACAGAAGGTTTTTTATTGGATGAAGCAGCGCAATGTGATTTCTTGGAATAGTTTGATTACTTGTTACGAATAAAATGAACTAACATTTGAAGGGTTGAGGGTGTTTAAGGAGATGATGAACTGTGGATTCGATCACGATGAAATGAGTTTGTGAATCATTTTTATTTTATGCATGGTTTTATGTGCATTGAGTGAGTTTGCTGACTATGCATCACTATATGGACTCGCATTGTAGATTTCATTTGTATCATTGGATGTTATTAATGATTTTTTCAGCTCTTGTTATGTTTTTCCTTTTGTGATGTCTCATATCACCAGTTATCAAATGAATGGGATTCCTTGAGAGTTGAGATTTTTATTAAAATAATAATTTGGTGTTTCAAACTGGCAGGGTAGGAAAATTAGATATCAAGGTAATGACTATTATGTTTCATTAGGGAATTGTTGCGTGTGTTCTTGCAAGTTGGGAGGTCGACAAAAGTTGGGAATTTTACATTCTTGACAGCGGTGCCAAAATTTGGGAGGTTATCATCGTACCTCTCAAATATACAATTTGTAGTCATATATGATTCCTAAATACAACTAAATAGATAGGAATAAATCGGGGTCACCCACGAAGAAGAGAGATTTTTCTAAGGGTTTATGCATATAAGGGTGGATAATAACATATACATATATAAGCAATTAAAGAGGGAGGTTTTGGTTTGGTTTTTCTAAGTTTTGAAATAAAAAATTAGAGAACTAGCATATGAAAATAATTGGACTAATAATGCAACAAACTAATAAAAGAGGATAAAAACACATTGACAAAGCCTTGACCGCGATTGATTCCCACTTCCAAGCCTCTTATAGAACCTAGAAACAATCACTCCTTTAATCATTGATTACCTATTGTGAATGCTACAACTTCCATTTTTAAGATAAACATTCCATTCTTCTTAAGAGTAATTTACAAAAGCGATCAACGACTATTTCAAAACCTCATCAATGATCACTTTAGACAAACAATGCCTAAAGGTATTTCATCAATGACATCATGCACAATGAACCAATCTATTTGATAACAACTACAAGCATTCCACCAAATGCCTTTCCATTTAACCAAACAAAAAATTCATTAGGTTTAACCTAGAAAGATCGCCATTCAAAATTCTACCTTTTAGTGCTACCGTGGGATAAACATGAAAACAAACCACATTATCATATTCATCTAGCAATATTAACATCATCTACACAACAAGAAGTTGTAATTCCATTTCTTGGATTTCATGCCAAAAGGAGAAGAAATTGTACATTTCTGATGTGCACCGTATTGCATGCGTTAACCAATGCATTCGACATAGTAATTGGAATGTTTTACTTGGATTGCTAGTGTTAGGTTTACACAACAATGTGTTTAGACGTCCATGTTTGGTTTTCTTGTCTAAATCCTGAGTTTTGTAGACTTAATTGATACTAATGGACACCTTGTATCCACGAACACCTAAATTTTCCTTTGTGATCTCATTAGTGTGTTGCTCGTGGGTACTTTAATTGGTGGATTATTTTGCTTGAAGATTGCTCTTTGATTTCTTTTGGGACAAATTTTGGGAAAAGTAAGCTTGGCTTTATTCCGATCTTTTGTCACTTATCTTTTTCCATACACATTTACTTGCTTTGGGTGGTTAAGGAACTTTGAGGAGTGTGAGAGTTGTGAGATTTTCACCTTCTTGGGGGAACTAGGGTAAATAAAATCAGACTCCCCACACTTAAACCCTTACTCATCATTGAGTAAATAAAATCAAAGAGAAAAGTTCAAGTGGAATGAAGCATGCAAAAATAGCCAATGCATTTAACTTATTCCCAAGCTACCCTAGTTCCCCCAACAAAATGGTACAAATCAGACTCCCCACACTTAAACCCTTACTCATCATCGAGTAAATAAAATCAAAGAAAAAAAAGTTCAAGTGGAATGAAGCATGCAAAAATAGCCAATGCATTCAACTTATCCACGGACACCTAAATTTTCCTTTGTGATCTCATTAGTGTGTCGCTCGTGGGTACTTTTCATCAACTTTGTATAGAAGGCCATTGGCAAGAACGGTAGAAGATACCGAAGGCTATTCGCAAGAATGGTTGTAGATTGAAGGCCACGAACTCTAAAGTATGGTAGTAGAAGGATTGAGCCAAAGAAGGGTGGATTCGAAGTTCAAAGAGGCCACAGAAGAAACAGAGGAATTGTTGTTTGAAAGTTTCACAAAGTTCTGGGAAAGATCCGAGAAGAATTAGCCCTTGAGAGTGGCTTCATTGGATTCGTCTTCTTGAGCGCTATAAAATCGACTACAAGAACTCTCAAATCGGACAAAGGGTTCATCCGTAGTGGAACAAACAATTCAGCCGGCCGAACCAGCCACAGGCAGCATAGACCATTAATGGCTAGCACGAGGCTTAACCAAGCAGGACCTGTACCAAGAGACACGACCCGTGTCAAGGGCCTTTTCCACGAGCTATGCCAACTAACACGGGGCGTGCCAAGCCCCAACACGGATCGTGCCAATCCCGGCTGGCTGTGTCCACAAGTCCCATTTTCACTCAAAATTTGGCTAAGTTTGGGTGCGAGCCGTTCCGTTTCACATGGTCCGCATCGTCCAAGTCACAAATGTCAAAAACATCCTAGAGGGTGTGAAGAATTATGCAGCCCATGGTAAAATACTAAGCAAAACTAGGATCTAGTTGACGGCCCGAGCCAAATGACACTGGGTGCAGATCAAAATATAAAAACTGGAGCTCCACAAAATGGTCCGTGCCTGTTGACACGGACTGCACTGGTACGGCTGTGCCAAGACTAATGGACCATGTCATCACGATCGACACGGTCTGCACCAGGACCCATGCCCTACGCCAACATGAGGCCATGTAGGTCAGCACAGGCCTTGCCAAATGTTACTTCTCGTGCTGATTGCGGATGCTAGGGTTTTTGACCTATTTTGGGCCTATTTTTAGGCTCAATCCTCTACTACTATATATAAGGTCCTTTGTCTACTAGGGTTTAAGTTGAAAATAAGATTTTGGAATTCAAGAGTAGTCTAGAGAGAAAAACACTCTTCGTTCTCTCAAGGTTATTTTTCTTTCTTCTCTTTATTTTTCTTTTGCCCAAAGATGTGGGATCCAATACAATCTTGGATTTCATGTTTAGGGAGTAGTTTAATAGATTGGGGTTGTATTCATATTCATGATTTGAACTTGCCTTTTTGAGATTTAGATTTTCTAATTTTTATGTCCTATGAATATCTGTGCTTGAACTTGTGATTCTCAATATTGTGAGATCTATGCTATGTCATTATGATAATGCACCCATGCATGTATGGTAGTATAAAATCGTGCTAGGCTTCATTGCTATCTTGGGAGTGTTAGAATTGTGGAGTAGGTTAAGAACACTGGGGAGATGAGTGCATTCATTTCCTTTGAGAGAATATCCTTATAGGTGTTATCATTATTCTAATGAGCTCGTTGTGTGAGAAATCACATGTTGGACGGTCAATTAGGAAAATTCTGTTGAGAAGAATTCCTTGGCTTTCTTCGATAAATTAGTGTGATTGTTTGTAGCAAATAGAGTTGCGCCGACTCTAGAGTCATCACAAGGTGTCTTTTCCTTTGTCTCTCTAGGCCTAGGGATTGGTGTCCACATTGGCATGTCTGGGATGTAACACACTCATTACACATCTAACAGTTGCGACCTATGCGGGGAATAGCTCTTTTACGCGGGCATTGTATTCCTCTGGGGGGGCTCGTCCGCCCTCAACCCGATCGTTGTTATAACACGAGCTGAGGGGTTTATTGGTCAAAGATAGAGATTTATAATTCTGCACCCGTTCTCACTGCTAAACTACCAAGGGGTAGTAAGCGGCAAGGCCTGGGTTTGTCCACAAGGATGCTAGGGCTCAAGTACTAGTTAAAATACAACCTCGTATGGGTCGTCAATCCGCACGAGTAAAAATAATAGCTAGTATTGTAAAAATGCAATTGGGGGTGGGGGGAGGGGGTTTGGTATTTTCAACTAACAACTACAAATCATGCAATTAACAAATGAGTAAACTATTTATACTAGGCAATTGGGAATCATTTAGCGACATGGTAGTTCTAATGCTTCAATCCTTGACTCATTCACATAAAGACTTACAAAAGACCAATCAGTATGTTCACAACACGTGGGGTGACCGATGCCATACACTTCCCTAACCCTATCATGATGGGTATGCCCGCAACCCTCTATCGGTACCACTATCGTAATTAGGGGAGTACAAAGAGGTCCGACCATCGTTGCAGGTCTGTTTCTCCCCTGTGATATTATGTCCCGGGCTTCCACTACAAAAGCAACTACTCCCCCGGGGTCCTATATACGCAAGGCCCAAGGTTCGTCGGCACCTTATCTGTGATACTAAGGATTCAACACAACACCTAGCTTGCTACTATTCACTATCTCTACTCGCAATCTCTCAGAAAACAGTTACGAAGTTAGCTAAGACTGGTGCGATGCCAAATAGGTCAGAGCATTCTCGAATCCCCCATGCACACACCTACACATACACGTTCTCCCCTACCCATTCTAACACCCAGGTTTCTCTTTCCAAGGGGGCATCAATAATTGCATCATAAATGAGTATATCCCAAAGTGTTGACTTATATGTGGTGTACTACTCATGTATTTATAACATTCAAGAATAATCACAATAATATCATAAACACAAAGATATGATGAATCTAATGAATCTCATAAAATATTTAGAATATACCAAGTGTCAAAATGAATTCCAATCTAATCTAACAACTCCCTAGACATGGAATTCAAATATAGATTTGAATTCCACATCTTTGGGACAAAGCAAGAAGAAAAGAAAAGATTACAAAACCTACAAAAGGAACTCCTTCCTTCTCTCCAAGCTCTCTCCTCTCCAAATGTGTTTCCAAACATGATCCCCCTACTAGGGTCCTATATATAGTAGTAGGAGATTGAGACCCAAAATAGGCCCAAAATATGCCAAAAATAGGCCCAAAATAGCAAAACCCTAGGTCAACCGCCATGGTTTCACAGATGATCACGGATTCCACGGTCCGTGAAAAATGCATAACCACGGGATGCTCGATCTGCCACGGTTCCTCAATTTTCATAGCCGCGGCCCATGGGTTCTGGTGCGGTCTGTGAAGCTGGGTCGTGCCACGGTCCGTGAAGGTTTTCATGGACCGCGAACAGCTTGTGGATTCTGCTAAGAAATTTTGTCATGGCCCATGATGGTTTTCACGGACCTCTATAGCTTGTGGTCTTGCTCAGAAGTCTTCTCACAGTCCGTGAAAGTTTTCACGGATCAGCTCCATACTTAGCCAAATTCTTCAACTCTTCATCTCCTTGTTTCTTAGTTCGGTGCTTTTGTCACGGCCTGACGCTTTACCTCGTGAAGGTCTCATGCTGGCCTCGTATAGGTCTTCAAGAAAACTCTGGATTATTTTTATTGGATGTCATGAAGATTGTCACGGGCCATTGGTGCTTGACCATGTGCAGTGTGTGACCTGCCGCTTGTGCTTCGTTAGATGAACTTTGTTTACTTGTCACAGGTGAACCGTTAGCCTGAATCGGGAGTTCTAGTAGTCAATTTTGTAGTACTCAAGAAGAGGAATACAATGGAACCAGCCTTGACAGCTAATTCGTCCTGTATCATTCTCGGAATAAGGCAACACTCTTCGGACCACGATTCACCATTTTCTCCTTTGGCTTTAATCTCCTTCTACCACGCATTCATGTTCGTGGCCTTTATCTACTACTATTCAAATGCAAATGGCCTTCAAATCCTCTACCGCTAAAAGCAAACGACATTCGCAAGAATGTATTGTAACAAATAGCATTCACAGGCGACCTACTAAAGGTACTAATAATGAAGACCAAGGAGTCTGTGAACATGGAATGTTAAGAATCACTAATTAAGTATACAAAATGCAGGATTTAGAATAGAAAGCCAAAAATGGTTGTCTAAACCCCTTGTCATGTAAACTCAACTAATGTTGCCAAACCGCCAACCAAAAGTAACTAAAAACTATGTCAAATGCATTGGTTGAAGCATGCAAAATGGTACAGATCAGACTCCCCACACTTAAACCCTTACTCATCATCGAGTAAATAAAATCAAAGAAAAAAGTTCAAGTGGAATGAAGCATGCAAAAATAGCCAATGCATTCAACTTATTCCCAAGCTACCCTAGTTCCCCCAAGAAGGTGAAAATCTCACAACTCTCACAATCCTCAAAGTTCCTTAACCACCCAAAGCAAGTAAATGTGTATGGAAAAAGATAAGTGACAAAAGATCAGAATAAAGCCAACCTTACTTTTTCCAAAATTAGTCCCAAAAGAAATCAAAGAGCAATCCTCAAGCAAAACAATCCACCAAGGAAATCCAAAAGCCGTCGACTTGGTTGCAACATAGGGATAACTCAAGATTCTCGATCTAGTTGTAACCAAGGAGTCTAATGTCGGCAACCTTGTTTCTTGTTTCCTTTTTCATTTTCTCTCTCAATTTCTCTCATTTTTCCTAGGAGCCCTTTCAGGTTTTCATCCTAGCTTTATCCCACAAAACGTGCTCACCTCTCACCTTTTTCCACACAGCCTCTCACTTTTGCTTAAACTCGTAAGTCTAGCTGGGCCAAGCCTCTCACTTTTACCTAGGACTTTCGACCTATCCAGACTTTTCTTCATGTTACCCAAGTCGCCCATTCAGGCTTTCAACTTGTCTAGGTTAAATTGTTTTTTTTCAATTATTCCAATTTTTTTTGCTGTAGCCCAAAATTTCCCCAAAAGTGAGCTTCATATAACAAAAGATAAGCAACAAAACAATGCACCACTAAATCCTAAAGCCACATTCCACATGCAAACTAGAATCTTAAAATCCTTGTTATGCAAACCACCAAAATATTTCAAAGCCATCCCAATCACAAGCAACCACAAATCTACCAAGAAAAACAAACAAAGCATGAATGCACGAAGAAATCCATGAATGAGAATTCCTAAGTACTCGCTAATCCCTTCCCCACACCTAAACAATGCATAGTCCCTTATGAATTATCATGTCAAATCAAAGGTGAAGTGGGGAAACTAGTATTACTTAGGCTTCTGGCCTCGAAAGGCCGGTCTCCTCGTGGCTAGTGAAACACCTTTCAATGAATCTCGTTGCTTGGATTGTGGCCTCAAGGAAATCCACCCTCATGTTTAGTTCCTCAACTTGTGCCTTCACTCCTCCAATAGCTTGAACTATCTCTTGAAGCACTTGGGAAGAACTTGAGAGTTGCTCCCTAAGTAGGTGTAGTTGATCCATAATACCCATTGGAAGATGAGATCGTCTCGGAAGTGCTCTTGAAGATGTCTCCCATTCAGCCTCTCCATGGCATAGAACACTCATAGAAAGGAGTCGATGAACATAAAGTATTACTGGGTGGACTATAGTTGTGCTATTTCTTAGATTCTTCCTGTCAGTCCCGATTAGTTGTCTCAAAAAATTTCCAAGGGAGAATGGCATTCCTTGGCAATGAGTCTGTGGAATGTCCCTACCGGTCTTCCACCTAAAATCTAATGCCACCTCTCTATAGATCATTCGGTACTTCTTGTCATCTAAGTTGAACTTAATCACCTTGTGACCCTCCTCACCCGTGACCTTCCAAATAGTAGCTAGAAACTCTAAATTACACCTTGTGTAGGTTTTTGAGTGCACGTTGAGAAATCCTTCTGGGCTTACCCGACCCAAAAGAAAGGTCACGGGTTCAAGTAAGCCTAGAGCCATCAAGGTGATCTTGCAAGCAAAACTAGTCTCCAAAATGTTCCTCTTTGGTTCCCTCAAATTCCTCCATCTCCAGGATGCAGTCCCAGTAATGTTGATCAAACCCATAAACTCATCGACCATAGACTTGAGGTTGTGAGGAGCGGTAGTTTTTGGTTTAGGGTTTGCACCCTTTACCAGCTTCTTCCATTTCTCACTTCGCGAAGACTTCTCTTTCTTCGAAGTACCCTTTTTTGGAGACATCCTAACACAATAATGGAGAAGAATTGTAATGTGATAGTAAACAATTTATGACCCATGATGTCATCTAATAAAGGTCATTCTCCCAAAAAGACCAAACATTCAAAGCATGATGGTATAAGCATAAATGCCATTTAAAACAAGAATATTCTCATCAACTAACAACATCATCATGCATGTCTTTCACCAACCCATCAATAAATTCATGCAAACAAGATTCACGCTCTCTTTATTCACCCACAAATGAACAATACATCATTCAAGATCAATAGCACATTCAAGACTCCCATAAATTCATCATCACAAAATTGGACACACAAGCTCAAACAATATCACATCAACACATGCTCATTCGAAAATCATGCTTTTTATAACAACACCACAATGTCAATCAACCATATATACAAAGAGATCAAAAGGGAAATTTGAAGCCAAAAAGTGTAAGATCCACACAAGAAGAAGCAAAAATTGCTAATATTTTTGGAGAAAACTTCACTTTTTTTGAGTTCACCAAAGAGTGTGCGATTGAGTGTTTCATGATAAGAAAGAGTGTGTAGATGATGAAATTAGGTGGAGAGTTGTACCATGAGAATGAAATTTCAGCATAGGTGAAAAAGAGAGAGATGTACAATGTAGATAAAGATGGAATTTCAAATTTGGGGAAAAGTAGTACAATTAATTAATGTCGGAGTACTAATTGCATAAAAAATCCTAAGAAAATAGGAAATCTCACTTCTTGAATCAAAAATGTATTTTTAATTTTGAAATCCAAACTTCCTTTTCGAAAATAGCATTTTTTAGACAAGTTGGGGGAGGAAAATAAAAAAATTGACAAAAGAAATTTTCTACCCAATATTCCCACCTTCACGAGACAGAGTCTCGTGGCCATCATCATGGCACAAGACCTGCCGTTCGTGACAAGCATTGTCACAAAGCGAACCCCATATTTTTCACTATTCCTTAGTTTCTCTCAATTTTTGAAGAAAACTATGCACCCCTCAAAATCCATTCCACCTACACATAAGCACACATTTTCACATCCAGATCTCCAAATCAAGCAATAATTTCATTCAAATGATCCTTTATTTCAAGCAAGACATGAAAATTCTATCAAGTCACTACTTCAAACAAGAAAAAAAAGAACCATGTAAATTTATTGTCATCATCACGACTTATTTCCTCTTCACGCATTCTAATTTGAAGCACTTACTGGTGGGTCTTTGGAATTGCCATTGGCGACTCCACCCACTATGATGTCGTTGTGGAGAGGTCTCCACAACGAGCCATCCTTACCTTTGTATCCCTTGTCGGCACCTAGAAATGTCTCTCCTTGCTTTACCAACCTTGACTCCTTGAATGTCACTTTGGGGTTGGGAGGAGGTCGAAGAGGTATCAAATCCTGGACGCTACCCATTTCTCACTGAAATTTGGTTAGAATAGAAAAATAATCTTGTAAGGACATATCATTGACCAAATCATGAAATTCACCGAGGTCCTACACAAACTTATCAACAAGAGATTCATGCTCATTGGTAACACAAGAAAGTTCAAGAATATCATGCTCATCAAAAAGTGTCACACCTTTGCACATGAGAGAATGTTTTGTTTAATCATGCCTAGATTTATAAATGTTGAATTTCACTTTGTCTATGTCATCTTCTAGAGTTAAGATTCCTGAGAGGACATCAACTTTACTCCTAGACCTTTTTAGAAAGGTCCCCCAAAAGGATTGGGGGTGCACTTCTGTCATGCACTACGTCTAGGACATAAAAGTCCACCGGAAAAACCAACTTTCCTACTTGCACCATCACATAATTCACTAGCCCACAAGGGCTAGCTTAGGAGTGATTGGTGAGTTGAACTATCACACTAGCCTCTTTAAGTTCACCAATTTCAAGACATTCAAATAGACTAAATGGAATCACATTGATTGAAGCTCCTAAAATCTATCATGGCATGTTCAACAAGTGTTCCACCTAAAGAAATTGGGATAGAAAACATTCCATGGTCATCACATTTCTTAGGAAAATTCTTATGATTCAAAATGGTGACTTCCCCAATTATTAGCTTCCATAACATTTTGAGTACCAATTATTAGCTTCCATAAATACCAGTGATATCCTCTCCAAAACTTACTGCCTTAAGACACTTTGAGTACCAAAATTCAGAGGTTAAGCAGTGAAGTAGAAGCGGCGGTTGTCAAGCCAAGTTTAACTAAGGTGAGTGTTGCATTGCCCTAGCACGAATTGAGTTAAATCTGAGTTTATGTTTACATATATATACATATATATATATATATAATGCCATCAAAACCTGACTATTTTAAACTGAACCCTCCACCTCTCGAACCCCAGCTGAAACTTCACCTCTCGAACCCCTATTGAAGCTCTACCTCTCGAACCCCTGCCAAAACATTACCTCTCGAACCCCTGTTGAAGCTCGACCTCTCGAACCCCTGCCAAAACACTACCTCTTGAACCCCTGCCAAAACACTACCTCCCGAACCCCTGTTGAAGCTCTACCTCTCGAACCCTTGCCAAAACACTACCTTTCGAATCCCACTGAGAAACTTCTCCTCTCAAACCTCACTGAAAACCTCACCTATCGAATCCCTACTGAACCCTTCACCTCTCGAACCTCTACTGAAAACTTCACCTCTCGAACCACCACTGGAAACCTGCATCTCTCGAACTAGTATTACTAATATGTTTACCTATGGAACAGTACACCTCGAACCTATGTCTCGAATTAGTACCACTGATACGTTTACTTCTTAAACAATATATCTCGAACCTACCCCTCGAACTAGTAAACCCGATATCTTCACCTCTAGAAACCTTTTCACCCTCACTATTAGAACCATTACTAATCTCCTCTCGAACATGTGCCCCTGAGACCTTTACCCCTTGAACTAGTACCCAGAAACCTTTACCCCTCGAACTAGTACCCTGAAACCTTTACCCCTCGAATTAGTACCCTGAAACCTTTACCCCTAGAACTAGTACCCTGAAATCTTTACCCCTAGAACTAGTACCCTGAAACCTTTACCCCTACAACTAGTACCCTGAAATCTTACCTCTCGAAACATTCTCCTCAGCTCACCTCTCGAACCTGTACCTCTTGAACTAATATCATCGAAACTATTACCTCTCGAATTATACCCCTCGAACATTACCCCTCGAACTTGGACCACTAAAATCTTTACCTCCCGAACTCACATCCCGAACCTTACCTCTCGAACTAGTACTACTGAAACCCTTACCTCTCGAACCTTTCCTCTTGAACTAGTACCGCTGAAACCTTTACGAACTCACCTCTCGAACCTTATCTCTCAATCTATTTCCACTAGAACCTTACCTCTCGAACCTCACCAACTGAACCTGTACCCTTAGAATCTCTTCAACTGAACCTCACCACTAGAACTGGTACCACTTACCACTTGAACCAGTACCACCTAATCCCCATACCACTTGAACCTTCTCCACTCAAATTCTGCACTCGAACCTCCTGTACTCGAACCCAACTACTTGCACCTTGAGTACTCGAATCCCTGTACTCAAACTCTTCTACCCAAACCCCGGTACTTGAAACATGATACTTAAACTTTTATAATCGATACTCGAACCATGAGAGAGATATGATGGTTACCCTCAAATGATGGTATTTACTGGCTGTTGAATTAAGTGTGTATTTTATTAAACCGTGAAACCGAACTCCTGAACTGCTCTGATAATTTTTGTGAAACACCGGCTTGTACTTTATCTTGCAGTGCTAAACTTGAATCATATACTGCTCTGATGAAGGCTTGTACTTTATCTTTCCGTGTCAAACTTGAATTACTTGCTACCTGAATACCTGTTTGTGATTTTACCCGACGCGATTATAGTTTGGTCAAAGTTGGTGGGGAACGGTAAGGGCCGGACCGTCTGATTAGACCGGCTACATGTGAAGTTTCGTATGCTAGCATAACCACCTGACTCATACGAGCTCGTAACTGAACACCAGCGTGAATGGGGAAAGTTAATTCTGAACTGATAGCCTTCGGGCATCACTGACTGGGTTTTGTTGTGTATGTTAGTCAGAGTTGCCATATAGGCACTTGGCAGCAACTCGGTATTAACCACCTGTATCCTTTTACTGTGTGCTAGGACATACGTGGCTAGTTGTTGATTGTCAATTGTTAATTGTTAATTGTTATTTCTGTGATCACTAAAACTCAACTGGGTAAATACCGGCGATGGAACCTCACTAAGCAAGGAGCTTACCCTAGTTAAACAACCCTTTTTTAAAGTGAAGAAGAACAGTAAGAGAAAAGTGCTTGATGTCTTTACTTCTTTTGAGAAAGATCCAGGCAATTTAATTTTAATGTGAACTTTGATACTGTAACAGTTAGGAGAATCTTTTGTTTGACATTTGTAATAAATCCTTTTCACTTTAATAGTAAATTAGGTTTTTGAAGTAATTAAAATGCTTTCGCATAAACTTTAATTGTTTGTTAATGTTGGCCCTTTTGGTAGCACGCTCAAACCCAACCCGATACTTGCATTTTGGGTTTGGGGGTGTTACGGGCCTAATTTGTCTCCACCTTCGGCTTTCCCCTCAAAGCACTTGGAAATGGAGGTGGAATAACAACTTGTGCCTCAGGTGGTGGGAGCTTCTTGGAGGGTGCTTCCTTAACAATATCTCTTCTTCTTTGAAATGTGCTTTGGTGACCTCTACTACCTTGTCTTCCTTTTGTGTCACATTCTTCTCGGTTTCGCGAACTTCTTTACGCCTCCTTAGCTTGAGTGAACTCACATTTCATGGATTCACCTCTGGTTGGGAAAGTAGTTTTTCAGACTCTTTTGCTTCAAGTCGGCTCTCCGTAGCGGTGAGTTGTCCAAATCGAATCTCAAGGTTTTTGATACTTGAGAAGGCTCTAGTACCAATGTCTTCGATTTACCTTCTAGTCCTTTCCACGAAGATCTCATGTTTCTTTCCCAATTGACCAATGGCATCCAAGATCTCCTCCCTATCCGACTTCTAAAGTGTGGTATGATTGTTGGATAGACCTTCACCCTTAGGATAAGGTTGAGGTGGTACTTGTCCACCCCTATATCCTTGAGGTTGATTATCATCCTTCCATTGGAAATTGGGGTGATCTCTATACCATGGATTGAATGTACTTTCATAGGGGTCCGGTCTTGCTTCGCCTTGGTTTCCCCGGAACCCTTGTTGTTAACCCCTTGGAAATTGAGGTCTCTTCCGATTATTTTAGTCCACAACACTCACTTCTTGCACATCACCAACGACCTCGGGGAATTTTTTGGATTGGTGGTTGAGGCTGAAAAACCCACACATCTTGACTTGGTGCATCTTTTATCGCAAAAGCATAGATTCATGAGTTTGGACTTGCTCCTCCAACTTTGGTGTGTGTGCGGGTTCATCCAAGACCTTAACCCTAGACCTTGTGAAATTGCCTCATCCTATTGGCCATCTTATTAAAAAGTGCCATCGTATCCTTCGGGCTTTTGTTGGCTATAGAACTGTTGCATGCGGCATTTACCATCCTCATGTCTTCGTCACAAAGGCCTTCAAAGAAGTAATAGACCAAATCTCTTTCCTTGAATGTGGATTAGGGGTAACTAGCTAGGAGTCTCTTAAACCTCTCCCAATAATCATATAGGCTTTCAGTCGCTCCTTGAGTAATGTTGGAAAATTGCTTCTTCAACCCAAACGACTTAGATGCTGGAAAGTATTTTTCCAAGAATCGCCGCTTCATATCCATCCATAACACAATGCAACCTGGTGGTAGATAATACAACTAATCTTTTGCTCCATCTTGCAGTGAATATGGGAATGCTCTCAAGTTGTAATCATCTTTCAACACTCCGGCTACAAAATTGTGCACACCAAATTGAATTCTGAAAAATATTTGTTCGGATCCTCTCCCCCCATACCGTGGAAAGTATGAAGTCAATGTACCATTCCACTTTTCAGCTCACAAGTAACATTTGGAGGAAAGGGTGGGAATGTCATACATAAGGGTTAGTCCTCTAAGTTCGGGGCTAAAAGCTCTCTCAAAGTGCGTTTATCTTCCATCTTGTGCAATACTTCCTCAAAATTCAAACCCTAGGTTGAGCCTCTAATCTAGTTCTCTTTATCCTTCTCCTCTGATTACCTGTGGAATTAATTAGAGAATGGAAAAGACCTAGATCTGTAGTACAATTATGTACCATAAACTAAGGTAACACTATCCTTCCAATGTTACAATAGCAATCAGAATCAAAGTAACAAGGAAACTATGACCAAAACTCCACTCGCAGCAAACAAAAGTAAAACAGTAAAAGACACTGCTAACTACTCTACTAACATGTCATGCTCAACTAATACTTGAACAGAAAAGCATCCCCGATAGTGGCACCAAAATTGCAGGCGTGTTTCTCCCCTGTACTATTACGTACCGGGCTTCTACCACGAATGCAACTCCTCATCCCAGTTCCTATATACACTAGGCCCAAGGTTCGTAGGCACCTTATCTGTGCTACTAGGGTTTCAACACAATAACTAGCTTACTACTATTCACTATCTCTACCTACAATATCTGAGACAGAAGTTACGAAGTCAGCTAAGACTAGTGCATTGGCAAATAGGTCAGAGCATTCTCGAATCCCCCTTGCACACACCCACATATACACGTTCTCCCTAACCCATTCTAACATCCAGGCTTCTTTTCCCAAGGGGACATCAATAATTGTACCATACACGAGTATATCCCAAAGTGTGTGCTTATATGTGGCGTACTACTCGTGCATTTATAACATTCAAGAACAATCACAATAATATCATAAACACAAAGATATGATGAATCTAATGAATCTCATAAAGTATTTAGAACATACAAAGTGACAAAATGAATCCCAAGCTAATCTAACTACTCCCTTGACATGGAATTCAAATATAGAATTGAATTCCACATCTTTGGGACAATGCAAGAAGAAAAGAAAAGATTAAGAAACCTACAAAAGGAACTCTTTCCTTCTCTCCGAGATCTCTCCTCTCCAAATGTGTTTCCAAATATGATCCAACCTCCCTCAAATTAGTAGACGAGGGTTCTATATATAGTAGTAGGAGATTGGGCATAAAATTAGGCCAAAAGGTGCAAAGCCCTAGGTCAGCCGCCAAGTTTTCATGAGCCAGTATGAATGCCATGGTCCGTGAAGCATGTATAGCCACGAGACACCAGATCTTTCACGGTCAGTGAATATTTATAGCCGCAGCTTGTAGGATCTGGCACGATCCATGAAGCTGGGATCGTGCCATGGTCCGTAAAGGTTTTCATAGACTGCAAGCATCATGCGGTTTTTGCTCAGAGCTTTTCCACTGTCCATGAAGGTTTTCACGGACCACGAACAGCTTGTGGCTTCTGCTCAAAATTTTGTAACAGACCGTGATGGTTTTCACGGACCACGAGCAGTTTGTGGTCTTGCTTAGAAGTCTTCTCAGAGTCCATGAAGGTTTTCACGGATCAGCTTCATACTCAGCCAAATTCTTCAACTCTTCATCCTATTGCTTCAAGGCCTGGTGCTTTTGTCAGGGCCTGGTGCCTTGCCACATATAGGTCTCATGTTTGTCATGTGCAGGTCTTCACAGAACCCATGGATTCTTGTGTAATACTGGATGTGAAGATTATCATGGGCTGCCGGTGGTTGACCATGTGTGGTCCGTGACTGGCCACTGGTACTTCGTTGGCTAAACTTTGTTTACATGTCACGGGTGAACTGTTCGTCTGAATCGGGAGTTTTAGTAGTAAATTTTATAGTAATCGAGAAGATGAATCCAATATAACCATCCTTGAAGGATAACTTTTCCTGGATCATTCTCGGACTATGGAAACACTCCTCGGACCATGATTGAACATTTTCTCCTTTGACCGTCTTGAACTCTAAAACTGCCTATCTTTGGCTTCAATCTCTATCTACAATGCATTGATATTTCTTCCACTACTATTCAAATGCGAATGACATTCAAATCTTCTACTGTTAAAATAAAATAGCCTTCGATATAATGTAATGTAACAAATAGCATTCACGAATGACCTACTAAAGGTATTCATAATGAAGACCAAGAAGCCCGTGAACACGAGATATCAAGAATCACTAATTAAGTATACAAAATACAAGATTTAGAATAGAAAACCAAATATGGTTGTGTAAACCCCTTGTCCTGTAAAATCAACTAATTTTGCCCAACCACCAACCAAAAGTAACCAAAAACTATTTTCGATGGTGTAGTCGATGGTATACACTTCCCCAACCCTTTCACGGTGGATGCACTTGCGACCCTCCATTGGCACCGCCATCGTAATTAGGGGAGTACGAGGTTTGACCATTGTTGAGGGTCTGTTTCTCCCCCATGCTATTACATCCTAAGCTTCCACCTCGAATGCAACTACTCCCCTGGCTATCTCTACACTGTCTAACATAGGCATAAGATATGTTCATATGTCTATATGTGAATGAATCGAGGATAGAAGACATTTATCAATGATGTTACGCAAATACCCCTAAGTGTTTGTTTATATTGTTTAATGTTGTGCTATCTTTTATGTTCATAGTTGTTAGTTGAAAAAACCCAAAACCACCATTTTATAAAAGTTGGTATTCCTAGCACTCGGACGGATAGACAACCCGCACATGGTTGTGTTTAGTTGGCTATTAGATACTAGCAATTCTGTGAACAAACTCGGTCTTGCCACTAGCTACCCCATAGGTAGCTTAGCAGTGAGTTTAGGAGAAGAATTTAAATTTTATCTTTGACCTCCCTTAGCCTTCGCTCGGGTTAATTTAGCTACAACTTGATGACCCCAAATGGAGGAGAGTCAAATTTTGGCCCCGCTAACGGGGATGCTAGTTTAAAAGTTAATTGTCAATTTGCATGACGCGTTAGTTGAGTAGTTAGTGTTGTTTGTATTTTTTTTTTGGTTGTTGACCTTTACATGATGCATGAAAAAGAAATTAAAAATGAAAATTTGAAAATTCTCTAGATGAGCTATTCCTCGATGTTGAAACTTTACATGCCGTATCTTGTTTGAATGGTCATTGTTGTGATACCATTTTGTTGAACATGTTTCTTCTAATTTGAATGAGCATATTTTACCTCGAAATCTTATGACTAACATGCAGTGGGGGAAGAAGCGGACTGAGGAATCAAAAAACACCAAAGCCCTTTCCGACCCCTAAACTCAATAAGAATATATCCATTATTGAGAAAGATGTGTTTGTTTGGTTCATCACTCCAAAGGTAAAAGGTAAACCAAGAATGATGTGGAGACCCATCCATCGAGATGTGGTTACTGGGGCTAGCAAGGATGGTGATCCCAGTGACCCACTAATCCAATATTTTTAGTTTCAAAATATTAAGTGGAAAATAAGTCATGGGGACGACAATAAAGAAATAGTGTTCTCTTTGGAGTCTTTTGAAAACTTTTAATGAATTTTTGGGGACGTGTTTGATTTTTGGTGGTGTTTTTAGGAAATTTTAGTCATCCATTTTGTTTTGAACAATACTACTCTTGGATTTTAGTGTTTTTAGATGCAGGTTTGAGAAGAAAATGTTAGTGGCCACGTGTTGGCATGGATTCCACCTATGGATTCGTGCTGCCTACCCCTGTGGCCCAATTAAAACCAAGCCTAAACCCTACATAAATCACCCCTCCCCCCCGGTTACAACATCCTCACTGAACACCATCTCCTCTCTCTCCCTCTCAAATTATCCTACAATCTCCCTCACACTCTTTTAGCCATAACTTCCCCAATTTTCATCCAATTTACCACCACTTTAAATAAAATAATCTTTATCTTTCCGAGTTTTATCCAAACCATTAAATTTCATCCTTGGAAAGTCACAATTTTTCCCAGAATATTCGAAGAGCAGTTCGGCCTCAAATTGAGTTTTCTCCCAAAATATCAAGCTTTGATCTGTTTCGGGGGTTTGAGTTTCTTTTATGCAATATAGGAGGGGTGCTACCGATTCTTCAACAAAGATTTCACCGCATTAGACATCTGAGGTACTTGGCCAAGCTCTCTTGATTTTTTGGGAGCCTTTTACCTGATGACACTAAGTGTGGGGGAGGGGTTGGAACACCTTTATGGTGGCATCTCATTTGCTAGTATTGTCCTCAACCTATGTTCTTTGTGTTTGGGTGTTTTTATTACTATCTTTTCCATAATTTTTTTTCTTCCCCTTATTTGGATCATTAAACTTTTGGTTGTTTTAGGTGTGAGGGCACCTTTTTGTAGTTTGTAGTATGGAACCCAACTTTGGGGCATTTTGAGCTACACCAAAAAAAAGTTGAAATTTTTGAAAACAAATGAAAAACGATATATACCCGGCTAAGTTGGAAACCCGAAAGGGTAGCTTAGGAAACAATGGGAAAAGCCCAGATAGGTCGAAAGATCTAGGTAAAAATGAGAGGTTAGGTCCTGCTAGGCATACGAACCTAGGAAAAATTGAGAGGCCGTGTGGAAAAAGGTGAGAATGTGAGCTCAACGTGTGTGAAAGTTTGGATGAAATTGAGAAAAAAATGAAAACTAAGTTGACGATACTTTGGCATTTTCCTTGGTTGTAGTTGCACTACTGTAGGACAGGGGTATTTGCACCGGTAATTTAGGGCAATAGCACCGGTATTCTGACCCCCAAAAATGCCGGTGCGTATATATAGGGGTGTAGGAAAGCAACAAATTTGCACCAGTAAAATGGACCGGTGTTGAGCAGTATTTGCACCGGTATCTTATGCCGGTGCAAAATAGCGAGATCATAAAATGTGTGTACCTGTATTATTTGGAAGAGCGGCGTAATACTGGAATATAGTTTGCACCGGTATTTAGCCCATGAACCGGTGTAAAACTGTGATTTGTACACCAGTTTATAAATCTGACACTGGTCTTTGTTTTGTATTCAAAATATTGTTTTTTCACCGGAATAGATTGTGCCGGTATTGTTTTGCACCAATATTATTGTACTTTATGCACCGGTATTATTGAAATAATTTTTAAAAATATTTAAAATGTGAAATTTATTTACACCGGTTGCTGCCTTATACCGATGTATTATGTGGCTAAAATTTGCAATGCCTAACTTGTTTTTGATGGTGCATCCCAGATAATTTCTTGGGCAATGACAGACATGGATACTTGTGAACTATTATAAATTGAAAACTTTTGAATAGGTAAGAAATTTGAAACATTATATTGCAAAAATATGGCTCGCAAAACAAGCAAACATTATTACCACATATGAAATAGAAGAAGTATCTTAAACATGGAATCAAACAAAATAAAACACAAGTTTAGTATAGCCAAACACCATCCATAAAATTCAAATATCATCAGTCATTCAATATCAACCATCAACCTATTATGTCGTTCTTATCATCCTGAAGTTGCAACGCAGTGTTCGCCTGTTGCTGGTAGTCTCCGAGCCAAGCTCCACACCATCTCTCTTCTACACCTTGAATTTCATATATATGGTACGACCCTTTGCCCTCTGGAAAATTTGTTAATTTTAAACTTACACTTTTAGTCAATAATGTTCCGTTTACTAGAGATTAATAATTTCAAATTTTGAGATGCAAGATTTACCTCCAAGATATTTTTTGTCTATGGGTGATTAAAAAATTCTTCCATAAAGAGCATGATGAAGTACCCACATTTCAACGAACCATTCTGGGTTCGATACTGCACATGAAAGGTAAGTTTAATTACTAACCCTAAACATAAAATTTGACGGTGGTTCTTGGTCCGCCACATCCACCTCCTCATCGACCACATCTTTCAATTCCTTCTCCTTCGTAACCGGCCGCTTCCTCTTCGTGTTGAATTTCCCCCTCTTCAACAGCATCTAAAACAGTAGAATTGGAAATTCTCAATCCATGACGGTTTACACAATAACGGTACTTAAAGATCAACATTGATAGAAAGTGGCGTAGAACTTGATCAACTAGTTCGCAAAGCTTTTGAGCAAAACTTGGCATGGAAATTGAACCATTCATAGATGAAACTACATTATGTGAGGCATAAATTTTATATAACATGGCATAGAACTTGAACAATTAAGGCATGGAACTTGATATATAATAAAATGGAATCTTATAGAAGTTGATAATACCATACCAATGTCTTTGCTTCATAAATTAGGCATACAACCGAGCAATTCTCACTCCTCCCTTACGTGACTATCAACATTATCATCAACAAAAATACTATAGAAATACATCACCCATCCACAAAAATGCAAAAAATTTACTCCCCACAATTGTATAAACATACTATTCAAGAGTGTCATTCAACTTTTTCTCGGTTTACATATTTTTCGTCATAGAGGCAATTGATCGAACATTTATTGTGCGTGAGGGATGGAATGGTTTTTTTAAGAGAATTTGACTTGGTAACCCATGGTAACATACACCCCAACACTTACCTTCACCAATGGAACATTTTTATAGCTATTCCCTTTTGCCGAACTCGCCAAGAACGGATCGCCAAGTACTTTCTTCTCTCCCCAACTTCCTCTCTCGCTTTTGTTGGCTCTCTTGTGTTGCTCCACACTTTACAGGGATGGAGTGGGAGATGAGGAGTTACAATGGTTGATGAAGAGTTGTGGATTGAATGGTTGCAGTGGTTGATGGTGGTTTTGAAAGAGAAATTGAAAGATTTGAAGATGAGAATATGATGAATTGCGGGAATTATAGCCGTTTCAAACGGTTTTGATTTCAGAAGTTACGTTTCTTACATTGGCAATACATACAACACTGGTGTAAGAAGAGTGAAAACGGGCACAAATATTTGCTAATTGTTCAGTCTCGGTGACAATACTGGTGTAAAAAAGAAGAAAATTAGCTGCGTGAAGCTGCTTTAAATGAATTTTCCTTTGACCCAAGTGGAACGCACAAATTTTTTTGTTAAGTGTTGTACACCGGTATATAGTACCGGTGTATAAAAGGAAAATACCGCTGTGAAATTGCGCAAAACGCAGCTGCCTGCGGCTGCTTTAAATATATTTTTGGAAAAAACGTTCAACCCAGGAGTAATTTGTGTAATTTTTTCTAACTGTTCGACACCAGTATATCTACTGGTGCAAAATTTTAAAATACCTGCGTAAAATGTTTCGCGCCTTATTAAAAATTCAAAAAATTGAACAGTTTTAAATGCACACCAAATATTTGTACAAATACATCGGTACTTCTTCATTATTACCGGTGTTAAAAAAAAGTTTTTAGTTGTTTAAATTATCACTTATTGCATTTGCCTCCCGTGCACTTTTCAAACGACCCCAATTAATCAAATTGACGTTCAATTATTGTGAATAGACATTGTACTAGTTGTTTCATTCAAATATCGACCACACATGGGTTCCGTACGGTGACGTTTCTAAGTATTGTTTAATTTAAAAAAATTTGCAGATTGACCCCAAACATTTCATTCGACCCATTCAAGCACTCTTCCACTGGCCTAAATGGAATTTTCCAATGCTCCAGATTGAATAAGTAACATTTCGTATCTCAACGGTACAGAGGAACCCGTAAAGTTGATTGTATGCATTTATTGCAATTAGGTCCCCCTAATTTTGACATGCGGTTATGACATGTTAGGAAACTGCACAAATTATCAAATTGAATATTCCAGGATTAAATCATAATTGAAACATATTTGTGCTCAGGTGGTCCTGAAGCGCTAGTAGGTGTTGTAGAGTAAATGATAAGGGTTTACTCAATGTTTCTATATGTAATCCGAACATCTTCGAAACTAAATACGGAGCCTGGACCCGTTTGTTTCCCCTCATGTTTTACTTGGAAATACAAAAGGGTTGTTTTGTGGACCATCCAGTTTGACCGGATTGTAATTTTGATTTACGACTAAACTTTTTACTTTTTGTAATTTAGTCCCTCCAAGAATCTTGGAAGGGTCAGAATATAAATTTGGCTGCACATATATGCAATTCAATACACAAAAATCGTGTTAATGCATTTTTAGACCCTACTGATGGACGGAAGGCCCTGTAAAACCAACAATGAATGCTTGCACTATATTCTCCATAATTACACTATTGCCCAAAAATTTACTTAGGGAACCTCCATAGCACCCAATGCTACAATATTTAGCAATTATAACCATTCTAGGAATATAATGCCACATATTCGACGGTCCTGAAGTAAAAAAATAGGCCAACTACGTTTGGCTTATCTTTTTGTTCTTCATGAGTGTATTTGACGGAGAAAATTTCTCAATATCATCCTACATGTTTGTCAAAAGTAAGAATATCAAACTGATTAAGTGCAATATAGTCAAAGTTGAGTACAAAATCTACTCTTCCTAACCGCTAATACAAGTTTTCTACGAATAATATTGAGAAAATGGTTCTACCCCATCAGCTGGTCCTGTTGCATAACCATCACGGGTACTTGTGCCAACGTCCATGCCCTCGACATCGCCTGTGTGAAAGGTTGGAAAATATCTGACTGCTGCCACGACTTTAGTAAAATTGATGCGTAATAACCTTGGCCATATGTTCCTGCCAGAATCTTTGGTATTTGGATTCTTCAAGTAAGTTTGCTACACTGACCTACAATGCAGCAACTATGGGTTCAATAGTAGCGGTATACGTGTCAGTTTTCTATCTATAGAAAGAGTCCATGCAAATCTTACCAATTGGTTGGCCATAAACGTCATGTACACGGGAACTAACTCCCGCTCTTGAATAAAGCGCATAGATGATATTACAATAGGAATAAGATCACATTTGATCCCGTTCCCTATGCAACATAGGACAAATTCAACGACCAACATTCCATTGAAGCTCCCTCTTTATTACATACAAGAAAGTGAGGCAAAGTTTGTGAACTTCTATGTTAACAGTTACTGGATGGATTCTAGACGCCACAAAGTGGTACCACCCATTTATTTTTGGAGTTAGAGTTTTCTTAGGTATTTTGCTCCAACCTAGTTTGACCAACTCGTCTATGTCCATACCTGCCCCAGTTATTGTACCAACGATCTCTTTCTCAATTGGTTGTTGTAGAATATAGCCGTCATCACCTAGAAAATGTAGTGCGAGAAACTCGTCTTCATCGTTTGGAACATTGGGCAACCCAAATAAGCCATTGATAGATTCTGGTGTGACAGAGACAGTTTTACCTCTATAATACACGTGATTGTAGCTCGGCCCGCACTTCAAGTTTGCATAGAACTCACTTATAATGGTCAGGTTGAATGGTTACGGAGTCTCTCAGAATTTTTCCCACCCAAGCTTCCAGATAGTTTGTTCGAATGGGGGAGATGCTTCAATTCCTCTCTCTATGTGATGACGCCATCCTTTGTAAAATTCATGGACCAACCTAGCCTCCTCGGACATGAAGGTACCATCCAGGTAAGTGTGCGGTGATACGTTTGGCAATGACGGGGATGTTAAATGGCGTATTCTTTCAAATTGGATTTGGGAGACATTTCCTAAGAAACACATTGAGGAATTTCATCAAACACCTTACATGCAAGTCAAGCTATTCATGATGTCACATTCTCAATGATTCTATTTTGAATGCAGTTGGTAATTAATCATACAATAGAGGCATTGCAGTGGTTTACCTGATTATATGCCAACCCACGTAGGATTTCACCAAAGATGGGTAGTGATGGAGATTGTATGGTTTGAGAGGTATAAATTCTAAGTACTGTGAAAATGGGGTGCTGATTGGGTTTTTATATAGGGAACAATTTTTATACATCGGTATTATACATATACCGGTGTAAAACAAGGCCTAAAGCAGCTCCTTTAGGCTGCTTTAAATAATTTTTGTTATCTAATCTGATCCAAGAGTAAATTTTACAAATTTTTCTAAGTACCCTACACCGGTACAATTACCAGTGCAAATGTTACAAAAAGCAGTTGCTTTACGCAGCTTTAAATGCCAAAAAATTGATATTGTCGGACCCAAGAGCAAAAAGACCAAAACATTTTCTAAGTACTATGAACCAGTAAGAGTACCGGTGTGTAGGTACAAAACAAAGCCCCTCCCTTGTTTTTCTACATTGGTAATTTCATCTTCACCGGTGTAAAAAATCAACACCTACTAGATAATTTAATCTCAATTTAAACACATTTTTACCGGTTCAATTCATAAACACCCCATTGAAATCACAGATCATACCAACCAATTCATAAAAGATTGTTAATTAAATACATTACATGCTAAATCGCTGAATAATCATACAATTTTTCACAAAACAAGGTAACAAAAACAACGGCCGAGAACGATCAATCTATCGCTTCCACTTTAAGACATTGTCCCCACCTACTATTTCACCTCTCTCATCCACCCACAATCCATTGCCGTGAGAACGCCTTCCAACAATGGGTCCCTCAACATCTTCCAAACTAGAAATTACCGATGGAAACTCAGGGCTATCGGTTATGGAAGGTTGATCAATCTCCTCATCAAAGTAAAAATTCTCCCCACGCAACACCACATGATACTTCTCATTTGAAGGGTCCTTGATGTAAAAAACCTGTCGTCCTGAGTAGCTAAGATGAACTTGTCATCTTCTTATCCTACACGATTCAAGTCAACGAATGTGAACTCTATGAGCTTCTCAACAACAACATCGGAACCGTGTTCCACCCAACGACACTTGAAGACAACAACCTTGAAATCTACATAATCCAACTCCTAAATTTCCTCAATCGCTTAATAGAAAAACATCACAGAAACAACCGGATGCTTATCTCTCTTGCTTGCCTGCCACATGGATTCAGATTTAACATATACACCACTATTTTAAGTGGTGCTCTTCTCGTACTTCGCCAATGTTGAGAAACTAAATCCATTAATATTATAACTAAGGTATCGTCTAACGGTGCAGTTCAACTTCCTTACAAATGCCCGTAGGTTACTGAGCTTCCCGTCGACATTACAACGATTGTAAAACCAGTTAACAAACCTTGAAGATTGCTCATCCTGAATTTTATTCGGGGGCTAGTCTGGATGAATCTCTTCAAACAGGGAAACATGTTCTTCAACATATGTTACAGTCTCGCTACTATACATACATGTGAACAGTCATCAACTCAGCGTGATAGGGTGTATGAAGCGTACCCTTGGAACGTGGAATCTCATTCCTCCTTCCACAATGTGGTCCTCTAGGAACACCATCTGCTCTTCTTCCAACCAAGTTCACTGTACAATTCTCAATATCTCCTTAGTGACGTACCTCTGAACTATAGAGGCATCAGACCGGCTACAATTATGAACACAACCCTTGAAAACATTCATGTGAAGCTCAAAGGGGTACATCCAATGCATTCCGACATGCGCGCACATACGTATGTCCCTAACCAAGTGTACCACTAGGTGCACCATGATATCAAAGAATGCCTAGGGAAAATACTTCTGTAAATGGCATAGAACAACAGAAACCTCTCAATCCAGTTAATTAAGTTGTTGCCTGCTAATATTTTTCCTGCATATCGAGTTAAAGAAGAAACACAAGCACATAACAGAATATTTAACTTCCTCTTCCAAACACCCACGTATTGCTACGTGAAAAGGTTGGTGCATAAGGATATGACAATCTTGTGATTTCAAAGCATTAAGACACAACTCATCATTCACGAACCAACTAACATTAGAGGAGTAACCGAAAGGTACCTTCATTCCTTGGATGCTCTCACACACCGATCTCCTCTCAGGAACTGATAGATTGTAAGGAGTGGAGGCTAGGTACGTTCGCTTCCCTCTTACCTCTAGTGCCAGATCCAACCGTATACCAAAGTTAACTAAATCTTTCCTCGCATTCAAGCTATTCTTAGTCTTCCAAAGAAGTTTTAGAAGCGTCCCAATTAGACTCTCATAAACATTGTTTTTGATACACATGACATCCAAACAATGGCGAACATCCAAATCTTCTCAGTACGGTAAATTGAAGAAAATGGACTGTTTCTTCCACGGCCCATCTACAGCCCCACCACCATTTGATAATTTCTTACCAAGAATAACATTCAATTTCTTCACATTGTTGTGAATAGCTACACTGGTCAAAGGTTTGGGTGCCTTTTTCCTCTCCTTCTCACCAATGAATGCAACCGCGTTCTCTTGCAACTTGTGACCTACAAGCAGGAATTTAACCCAAATAAATAGTCTTCCACCCATTCCTCAATTGATGGTAATATGTCTCATCCTCGCAAACTGGGCAAGCCTTGTGACCCTTGACCACATACCCGGAAAGGTTACCATATGCCAGGAAATTATTTATGGTACAAAAAAGCATCGCCATCAATGTAAACTCTTCACCACTACAACCATCAAACATTATGGCGCTTTCCGACCAAAGCACCTTTAAATACTCTATCAAAGGGGCAAGATGAGTGTCTATGTCATTTCCAGGTTGTTTTGGGCCTGAAATCATAATGGGCATCAACACATAATTTCTCTTCATGCACAAGTACGGGAAAGATTGTAAATGGCAAGCATAATTGGCCACGAACTGTGTTTCGAGGAAATATTCCCAAATGGGTTTATACCATCAGTACACAAAGAAAATATTAAATTCCTAGGTTAGGATGCAAAGTGTGGATATATCCTATCAAACCACTGGTCCGCTTCTACCAAGTGTCGAATTATATCATCATATTTACAACCTCCCTTATCAACGCACCACATCAAGTTCTTTGCATAATTTTCATTCTTAAACAACCTTCTCAGTCTCGGAATAATGGAAAGATACCACATATATTTGGCGGACACCCGCTTCCTCACCGGCACAACATGCTCTCCACCGACAACCACATTTCTCTTCTTCTTATAACGCGACACATTACATACTAGACAAACAATCTTATCATTAAGGTCACCCCTATATAGGAAAAAATTGTTTAGACAAGCATGTATCTTTTCATACTCTAATCCCATCGGACACAGAATTCTCTTAGCTTCATAAAGGTTATCAGGAACCCCGTTACCGGGTGGAAGCTTTTCATTCAAAAACTTAACCAATTTATTCATGCTAGTATAACTCCATGACCCTACACCTTTCAAATTAAACAACTCTATCAAACACGATATAAATATGTCTTTCTTCTTACAACCGGGATACAATGGTGTATCCTTCTCACCAAGGAAGTTAGCCAAAACCTCGGGCCTCCCTCTAAACTCATTAACAACCTCCTCACACATGTTATCCAACTTAGCATCCCCAAAATACTCTCCCTCACTACTAACTCTCACTTCCGGTGGTGAATTTTCCTATGAAAGGTTCACACAATATAAACTTTCTCAAACCCCCCACTATACAAATGGAGTTTCAGGGAATCCTTCTTATCAGTACGAATTTGATTTCCAATATCATGACAGGGACATAATATTCACTTCTCTCAACTAAAACACTGCTCCAAGAACTCATCCACGAAAATAATATATTCATTGCTCACCCTACTAATGTTGGCATACACATGCTTATGCATCTCGATGATGCGATACAACTCCACATATCGATAAATGTCCAAAAATGAAACTTCAACACATTTAATGCAATAGAATTTTTCATTATGACTTCCTAATCATGCAACATCATAAATGCACAATATACACCCACATTACAATTACAACATTTTTAACATGTCAAACACTATAGGAATAAAAACCCATAGCCTTATAACTACAACAACCTTGAGAACAAATCACAAACTAACATCTACAATTCTACCTCAATCACCATCAAATGATCAAACACAAAATGTAAATATATTGACTAACCAAAACCATACATGAAATCCTCAATATCCATAAATGTAATTAAAAAAAAGGTACTTTCAAGGATCTTCATTGTGGAGAATTCGATGCCTTCATCAACTAAAAAACACCATTAATGAACCTCTTCTTCCAAAAAAACCCATTTTTAATCCGCTAGAAAAGGGGGGTAGGTGAGCATTTAGTGCTATTTTTTACACCGGTATTTAGACTTTACCGATGCATTTGAATCATTTTACGCCGATAAAATCCGTTACCGGTGTAGATTTTCAGCCAAAAGGAGCATATTTTCGTGTCCTACACCGGTACAATCACAATACCGGTGCAAAAACTAATAGTTTTGGTGCCAAAATTCAAGAATAAGAATTTATTTTTGCACCGGTATTTAGAAAATACCGGTGCATGATCAATTCCTACACCAATGCTAATTGTAACCAGTTTACAAATACAAAATTTTCCCTTTTTAAAAAAATTTCTGCACCGGTAATTTTCCATTACCGGTTTAAAAATTTTTCCTCTTTGCGCCAAATTAATAAAAAGGGTAAATAAGTACACACCGGTAATCCTGTACCAGTGCACATGTTAGAAATTGCACCGGTACAAATACCTGTTCGAATAATACCGGTGCAATATATTTGACATTGGTACACCAGTACAACCAAGACCGGTGAAAAAATAGGTGAAGCTTGCACCGGTTGATGGGATACCGGTGCGTATGTACTTATTTGCACCGGTACTGATGTTAACATGATAAATACCAGTGCAATTGGTTACATACGCACCGGTATACCTATACACATGAATTTATACCGGTGCGTATGTACCTATTTTCCAGTAGTGTTTAGTTGAGAATCTAGCGTTATCCTTGGTTACAATTGAGTCTAGGATCTTCAGGATTTCCTTGGTGGCTTTTTGGCAACGACTCTTGGATTGCTTTGAGGAACTATTAGGGAGAGTAAGCTAGTTTAACATTCATCATTCTCCTTTACTTTTTCTCATCACTATATTTTTGCTGGTCAGGTTACTTTAGGATCTTTGAGGAGTGTGAGAGTTGTGAGATTCTTACTTCTTTGGGAGAACAAGGGTATCTTGGTAATAAGTTGAATTCATTAGCTAACTTATCTTTACATTCTATGCTTCGCTAATACCTTTTCTCATTTTTATTTACTCGAGAACGAGTAAAGGTATAAGTTTGGGGGGATTGATGTGCATTGTATTGCATGCATTAACTAATGCATTCAACATAGTAATTAGCATGTTTTACTTGTTAGATTGCTAGTGTTAGTTAGGTTTACACGACAAAGGGTTTAGACGGTCATATTTAGATTTTATGTCTAAATCCCAAGTTTTTTAGACTTAATTGATACTAATAGACACCTTTTATCCACGAGAACCTAGATATTCCTTTGTGATCTAATTAGTCGGTCGCTCATGGTTACTTTTCATCATCATTTATAGAAGGCCATTCGCAAGAATGGTAGAAAATATCAAAGACTGTTAGCAAGAAAGGTAGTATATTGAAGGCCACAAACTCTAAAGCGTGGTAGTAGAGGGATTGAGCAAAAAAAAGGTAGATTCAAATTTCAAACACACAAAGGAAGAAATGGAGGAATTTTTGTCCGAGAGTTGCACAATGTTCTGGGTAAGATTCGAGAAGAATCGACCGTTGAAGGTGTACCATTGGATTTTCCTTCTTGAGCGCTATAAAATTTTCTAAAAGAACTCTCAAATAGGACCAATTGATCATCTATAGCGGAGCAAACAAATTAGCAGGCAGAACCAGCCATAGGCAGCATAAACTATTCATGGCCAGTACAAGGCTTAAACAAGCCCGGCCCGTACCAAAAGACACAGTCTGTATCAGTGGCTTTTGGCACGAGCCCTGCCAACCAACACAGGCCGTGCCAATCTTGGCTGGCTGTGTCCACAAGTTCCTTTTTCACCCTAATTAGGCTAAGTATGGGCACAAACCATTCTGTTTCACACGGTCCGCATTGTTCCAAGTAACAAATGTCAAGACTATCCCACGGGGTGTGAAGAAGGATGCAGCCGGTGATAAAGTATAGAACAAAATGAGGATCCGATAGACGGTTTGTGCCAAACGACATGGGGTACATATCAGAAGATAAAAATGAAGCTCTATACGACGGTCTGTGCTGGTTGATACGGATTGCGCCAGCATGGCCGTGTAAGGACCGACGTCTTGGGCCTGCATGAGAAAAATGACAAATTCCAGAAGCAACGGGCTACCCCAGCACGAGGCCACGTCGGTTAGCACGAGCCATGCCAGACGCTATCCCCCATGCCGATTGTGGCTGCTTGGGTTATTGGCCTATTTTGGGCCTATGTTAATGCCCAATCCCCTACTACTATATATATCGACCTTTATCTTCTATGGTTAAGGTTGATCAGAATTTGGAATTCATGAGTAGTCTAGAGAGAGAAAAACACTCTTCCTTCTCTTAAGGTTCTTTTTCATTCTTCTCTTTGCTTTGCTTTTGCCCAAAGATGTAGAATCCAACGCAATACTTGGATTCCATGTTTAGGGAGTACTTTAATAGCTAGGGGTTGTATATGTATTCATGATTTGAACTTGGTTTTTTGAGATTTATATTTTCCTATATTTATGTCCTATGAATATTGGTGCTTTAACTTGTGCTTTTCAATATTGTGAGATCTATGCTATGTCATTATGATGATGCAACCATGCATGTATGGTAGTATAAAATTATGCTAGGCTTCATTGCTATCTGGGGAGTGTTAGAATTGTGGAGTAAGTTAAGAACACCGAGGAGATGAGTGCATTCATTTCCTTTGAGAGAATATCCTTATATATGTTATACATTATTCTAATAAGCTCATTGTGTGAGAAATCACATGTTGGGCGGTTGATTAGGAAAATACCAATGAGAAGAATTCCTTGGCTTTCTCCAATAAATTAGCGTGATTGTTTGTAACGAATGGAATTGTGCCAACTCTAGAGTCATCACAAGGTGTCTTTTCCTTTGCCTCTCTAGGCCTAGGGATTGGTATCTACATTGGCATGTATGGGATGTAACACACTCACTACATATCTAACGGTTGCGATAAATGCGAGGCATTACCCTTTTAGGCGTGCTTTGTATTCATCTTAGGGGGCGCGTTAGCATTTTGAGTGAAGAGACGAGAATGGTCTATAGTGTCACTGGACTAGAGTGCATTCCCTATTTTATGGAGATGGTGAGACACGACATTGTAATAAGTACCACTTGTGATAAACAGGGGGAAATACCTGGCTATCTCCATACTATGTGACACGGGCATAAGATAGGTTTATATGTCTATATGTGAATGAATCGAGGATAGAAGCCATTTACCAATTATGTTACATAACTACTCCAATTGCCTTTTTATATATTTAAATCGCGTGCTATCTTTTATGTTCGTATTTGTTAATTGAAAAAACCCAAAACCCCTATTTTACAAAGTAGCTATTCCTAGCACACAGACAAATTGACAACCTGTACCTGGTTGTGTTTAGTTGGCCATTAGATCCTAGCATCTCTGTGGACAAATCCGGTTTTGCCACTAACTACCCTATAGGTAGCTTAATAGTGAGTTTGGGAGCATAATTTAAATTTAATATTTAACCTCCCTTGGCTGGGTTAATTTAGCTACAACTTGATGATCCCCATTGGAGGCAAGTAAAATTTTGGCACCACTGCCGGGGATGCTAGTTTAAAAGTTTAATTGTCAATTTGCATAACGCGCTAGTTGAGTACTTAGTGTTGATTTTATTGTTGACCTTTTCATGATGCATTAAAAAGAAATTAAAAATGAAAATTTGAAAAATCCCTAGATGAGCTGTTCCCCGATATTGTAACTTCATATCCCTATCTTGTTTGAATGTTTGTTTTTGTGATACCATATTTGTTGAACATGTTTTTTCTAATTTGAACGGGGATATTTTACCTCGGAATCTCATGACCAACATGCAACAGGGGAAGAAGCGTGCTGAGAAATTAAAAAACTCCAAAGCCCCTTCCAACCCCTGAACGCAATAGGAATATATCCACTATTGAGAAAGATGGGTTTGTTTGGTTCATCGCTCCAAAGGTAAAAGGTAAACCAAGAATGATGTGGAGATCCATCCATCGAGATTTGGTTACTGGGGGTGGCAAGGATGGTGATTCCGCTGACCCACCAATCCACTCTTTTTAGTTTCAAAAATATGAGGGGAAAGTAAATTGTGAGGAAGACAATAAAGAAACAAAGTTGTCTTAGGAGTCTTTTCAAAAATTTTAATGAATTTTTGGGGATGTGTTTGATTTTTAGTGGTGTTTTCAGGAAATTTTAGTCATCCATTTTGTTTAGAACAATACTACTCTTGGATTTCAGTGGTTTTGGATGCAGGTTTGGAAAGAAAATTTTGGAACAAAGGAAAGCCAAAGGGCCTCGTGCAATGGCTCAGCACAAGTTGTGCCACGCGATACGGGCCGTATCAAGGCCCATCAGCACAAGGCTAACTTGGCAGACATAAGGGCACCGAGAATACGCCAGCACAAGCTATGCCAGTACCATAACAAGGCTGACACATGCTAGCATGAGGCTAGCACACGCCAGCACGAGCTTGACACAAGCTGGCACAGAGGCCACGTGTTGGCATGAATCCAACTATGGATCCATGCTGCCTACCCTCGTGGCCCAATTAAACCAAGCGTAAACCCTATATAAATCCCCCTTGGTTCCAACATCCTCACTCAGCACCATCTCTTCTCTCTCCCTCTCAAATTATCCTACAATCTCCCTCACTCACTTATAGCCATAACTTCCCCTATTTTCATCCAATTTACCGCCACTTTATATCAAAAATATTTATTTTCCCGAGATTTATCCAACCCATTAAAAGTCAGCCTTGGAAAGTTCACAGTTTTACCCAGAATATTCGAAGAGCAGTTCGGCCTCAAATTTAGTTTTCTCCCAAAAAAATAAATTTTTGATTCATTCCGGGTGTTGGAGGTACTTTGATTCGATATAGGAGGGGTGATGCAGAGTCGTGAAGCAAGATTTCACCACATTCTACTTTAGGTACTTGGCCGAGCTCTCTTGATTTTTTGGGAGCCTTTTGCCCAATGAAACTAAGTATTGGGGAGGGGTTGGAACACCATTATGGTGGCATCTCCTTAACTAGTTTTGTCCTCAACCTATGTTCTGTATGTTTGGGTGTTTTGATTTCTATCTTTTCCATAATTTTGTTTCTTTCCCTCATTTGGATCAATTAACTTTTGATTGTTTCAGGTGTGAGGGCACATTTTTGCAGTTTGGTTTTGGGAGTGTTTTGGAAAATCATTGGTGGTGTAATTTTTTTGTTTTTCCTTATCTTCATGTAGTATGAAACCCAAATTTGGGGCATTTTGTGCTACAACAAAAAAATTGAAAATTTTGAAAAAATGAAAAAGATATATACCTGGCTAAGTTGGAAACCCGAAATGGCAACATAGGCAACATTGGGAAAAGCCTAGATAGGTCGAAATGCCTAGGTAAGAATGAGAGGCTAGGCCCGGATAGGTTTACGAACCTAGGAAAAAATGAGAGGTTTTGTAGAAAAAGGTGAGAATGTGAGTTACACATGTGTGAAAGTTAGGATGAAAAGCTGAAAGGACTCCTAGGCAAAATGAGAGAAATTGAGTAAAAATGAAAACTAAATTGACAATACTAAGGCATTTTCCTTGGTTGTAGTTGAGTTGAGAATCTAGAACTATCTTTGGTTACAATTGCATCGAGGATCTTTAGGATGTTCTTGGTGGCTTTTGGCAACAACTCTTGGATTACTTTGGGGAACTATGAAGAAGAGTAAGATAGTTTAACACTCATCATTCTTGCTTACCTCTTTTCTTCACTATATTTTGGGTGGTTAGGTTACTTTAGGATCTTTGGGGAGTGTGAGAGTTGTGAGATTCTTACTTCTTTGGGGGAACTAGGGTAGCTTGGTAATAAGTTGAATGCATTGGCTAACTTATCTTTGCATGCTACGCTTCACTTAAGCCTTTTCTTGTTTTTATTTACTCGAGAACGAGTAAAGGTATAAGTGTGGCGGGATTTATATGCATTGCATTGTATGCATTAACCAATGCATTCGACATAGTAATTGACCTATTGTGCTTGTTGTATTGCTTCTGTTGTTAAGTTTAAACGACAAAGGGTTTAGACGGTTATGTTTAGTTCTATGTCTAAATCCCGAGTTTTGTAGACTTAATTGATACTAATGGACACCTTGTATCCTCGGGAACCTAGATCTTCCTTTGTGATCTCATTAGTAGGTTGCTCGTGGGTATTTTTCATCATCTTTGTATAGAAAGTCATTCGCATGAACGGTAGAATATATCAAAGGAAATTCATAAGAATGGTAGTACATTGAAGGCCATGGACTCTAAAGCTTGGTAGTAGAAGGATTGGGCCAAATAATGGAGGATTCAAATTTCAAACAGGCCAAAGAAGAAACACATAAATTTTTGTCCGAGAGGTGCACTAAGATATAGGAAAGATCCGAGAAGAATCAGCCCTTGAAGGTGAATCATTGGATTTTTCTTCTAGAGCGCTATAAAATTGATTACAAGAACTCTCAAATCAGACCAATGGTTCATCTGTAGCGGAGCAAACATGTTAGCTGGCAACAGCAGCCACAGGCAGCACAGACTGTTCATGGCCAACACGAGGCTAAACTAAGCATGACCCGTACCAGGAGATACATCCCGTGTCAGGGAGCTTTGGCACGTGCCATACTGACTAACACTGGCCATGCCAAACCCAGCACTGACTGTGCCAATCCCGACTGGCCGTGTCCACAAGTCCCTTTTCACTCCCTATCAGGCTAGGTATGGGCCCAAACCATTCTGTTTCACACGGTCCACATTGTCCCAAGTCACAAATATCAAGACCAGCTCATGGGGTGTGAAGAAAGATGCAGTTCGTGCTAAAGTACTGAACAAAATGAGGATCCGATTGATGGCCCATGCAGAACTACATAGGGTGCAGATCAGAAGATAAAAAACAGAGCTCTATATGACCACCCGCGCTAGTTGATATGGATCAAGCCAGCATGGCTATGCAAAGACCGACGTCTAGTGCCAGCATGAAGGACCCAGCCCATGCCAGAAGCGATGGGCCGCACCAGCACGAGGCCACTTCGGATAGTACTAACCGTGCAAGAGTTATCCCTCGTGCCGATTGTAGCTGCTAGGGTTTTTGGCCTATTTTGGGCCAATTTTTAGGCCCAATCCCCTACTACTATATATATGGCCCTTTGTCTACCAGTGTTAGGTTGATCAAAGTTTGGAATTCAAGAGTAGTCTAGAGAGAAAAGCACTCTTCCTTCTCTCTAGGTTCTTTTTATTTCTTCTATTAATTTTGCTTTTGCCCATAGATGTAGAATCCAATGCAATACTTGGATTCCATGTTTAGGGAGTAGTATAATAGCTTAGGGTTGTATTTGTATTCATGATTTGAACTTGGTTTTTTGAGATTTAGATTTCCCTATCTTTATGTCCTATGAATATTTGTGCTTTAACTTGTGCTTTTATATATTGTGAGATCTATGCTATGTCATTATGATGATGTACCCATGCATGTATGCTAGTTTAAAATTGTGCTAGGCTTCATTTCTATCTTCGGAGTGTTAGAATTGTGGAGTACCTTAAGAACACCAAGGAGATGAGTGCATTCATTTCCTTTGAGAGAATATCCTTATATGTGTTATACATGATTTTAATTGGCTAGTTGTGTGAGAAATTACATGTTGGGTGGTCGATTTGGAAAATCCCGATGAGGAGAATTCCTTGGCTTACCGTGATAGATAAGTGTGATTGTTTGTAGCGACTAGAGTTATGCATACTCTAGAGGTATACAAAGGTGTCTTTTCCTTTGCCTCTCTAGGCCTAGGGAATGATATCCACAGTGGAGTGTTCGGGATGTAATGCACTCACTACATATCTAACAGTTGTGACCTATGAGAGGCATTGCCCTTTCAGGCGGCCTTTGTATTCCTCTAGGGGGGGTGCGTTTGCATTGGGGGTGAAGTGATGGGAAATGGTCTGCGACATCACTAGACTAGAGCGCATTCCCCTGTTTATGGAGATGGTGAGATACGACCTATACGTGGTTGTGTTTAGTTGGCTATTAGACCCTAGCACCTCTGTGGACAAAACTCGGTCTTGCCACTAACTACCCCATAGGTAGCTTAGTAGTGAGTTTGGGAGCAGAATTTAAATTTTATCTTTGACCTCCCTTAGCCTTCGCTTGGGTTAATTTAGCTACAACTTGATGACCTAGAGTGGAGGCGGATCAATTTCTGTAACATCCTAACATGTAATCATGTAAAAATTTTATATTCTCAAACATCCCATCACATAAATGAAACAAACAACACCATTAATCTCACAATTCCAAGTAATCAATGTTTCATAAATGAGTGATTAGGTTTTCTCACTACATCAGCTTGGAAGCTTCAATCAATTGTTCCTAAGTGATAACTTAGCTACTAGAGTTTATACTAACTATCAAAAGAAAATCAAACATAATCCAAGATGAAAATAAATGAAATAAAAGCAAGAGCTAGGGTTTTGGAGAAGGAAAGTTGAGAAGAAGAAGATAGGAAATGAGAGGATAAGAATTCTATTTATAGTACAAGAGAAATTCTAAATTGTTCCAGTTTCAGCAGAACCGTTGCAACCCGTGAGTGGATTCTAGCGACTCGCGACAAGTCGCCATAGCGAGCTGTGAGGAGTTCCCACTGGTCACGATAGGTACAAGTGGTTGCATCTTCAATTCTTCATTTCTATTGTCTATGTCTTTGAATTGTCAACTCTTCATTTCACTTGTCTTAAATTCTTAAAATCTTCATTCTTCAAACCCCAAAACACAATCTTCAACTCTTCAAATATTCATATGTTTGTCTTGTCACATCAAATTTCCTAGAAAAATAATAAGAGCGCAAAAGTCACTCTCAACTCTCCTAAGATAATTTCAAGGAAAAACTCAATATCTAAAACACAAAAGTACTTAGAAGTGAGTCCAAAATGTCCTAAAACTACTACATAAAATGAAGACATCAAACCTCTCCACATTTGAACCTATCTCGTCCTCGAGTAAGAAAATATTCAAGAATACAAGAAGATTTACATATTCACTTCATAATCCAAATATTCCCCCATTAAATACCTCACAAACACTCTCATTATCATAAATATATAAATCAATGATCAAATGAAATTGTTTCACACCACAACCCCCATAATTCTACCCAAACCTTCCACCAATCAATTCACTAATACCCACAAATCACGTCCAAGTATCGAATTGATAATCCCAAAGTCCAATGGTACAAAATGAAGTCAAAATTATATCAAAAGTTCAAGCACATACTTCTCTTAATACCAATATATCAACCTAAATTGAAGTATACAAATAATCAAGATTTCACATCCCTACTTTGGTTTCCCGCTAAGTCACCCAATCCCAAGAAGTCCTATGATTCTAGCCTACCTAATTCATCCATATGTTCAACAAAACCTTATGAATCTAACACTGACAAATGAGTAGATTCATAGAAAATTTTCCTTTTCTTTTCTCTCTTTCTCTCATTTTACCTCGGGGCCCTTTTGGGTTTTTATACTAGCCGCACAACATATTTATGTTGGCTCACATCTCACCCACATTTAGCCGCTCATTTTTACCTTGGCCGCCCTTTTGGGTTTTGACCTATCGGGGCCTCAATGTTACCTAAATTGCCGCTTGGGTTTTCAACTTAGCAGGATTAATTTTAATTTTAGATTCATTTTTCTCATGTTTTTCCAAACAAAGTAGCAAAAAGCATACAACTGTACATGCACGTAAGTCATTAAATCCCTCCCCACACTTAAAACTGTACATTGCCCTCAATGTAAACATCAAAGGCACAAAAACTGTAATAATTATAGGATAGGTAGGATAACTCTTGATCAAGAGTGTGAAGAAGAACCACCATCACTGAGGTAGCACTGCTGATTCTGAGTAATCTACATTGTATTCCTCCTACGTCTCTCCCTACGTCGCTCCGTCTCGAGATCTGGAACTGGAGTACTGCCCATCTGTGTCCGCATCAGATACACCGGGGAGGAGAGATGATTAATCTCCCCATTCCTATCCATCAGGCTCAAGGATAAAAAGAGGTTGTGCTCGGTCTACTCACATAAGTCGGACTCAACTGTGTGCAACAATTGACTGTAGAAGTTTGTGGGGGGCGGAGAAAAGTCTATATGCATAGGCACATCCCACTGTGAAGAAGGAGATGGTGCAGCCTGGGTGAATGTGAGGGCACCCTCCTCGCCCAGAATGGGTTTCAGGGGCATCTGGCTCAACTCCCGCTAAAATACTAGCTAACATGATATGTCCGACTTAATGTCTAAGTCTGCCACAGGTGTGTCCTACTCCATCTTTATCCACTAGGGCTGTGAAAGTCTAATAAATGTCAACTTGTTCCTCCCAAGCAACCAATGGAGTCTCCATCCATAGTAGTGGATTGTATCAAATTGTAATCATGCATTTTCTTCAGATTGATGAAGTATGAGTCCCCATTTCCCAAGCGCAGAAGTCCCAGTGGAGTGGAGATATGTAAGTGTGGGTGATCATGCCTCCTATGGAGATGTCGCCCCCTAAAACTTTCCTTGACTCTTGGAAAACCATACCTAACCAGAAATTTGTCCAAAGCCAATATTATGTGCCCTCCCTAGTGAGGTACCGCATATACTTAATATCCTTAAGGGGTACATTTGTCGGCTCAGCATGATAGAATGGGGTGGGCACCAAGAAATGGTGAATATAACAGAGGGCTGGATGGATAATAAGATTGTTCTTATCCCTGATATCTCGGACCCTCCTCATGATGGTGTGCCAGAAGGCAGTATCATCTTTCTCAGTTCGGATCAAGGCTTGTGGATCTTAATGCTCCCTGACATGTGTGGTATCCCAACTTATAGCGGTCTCAATATCAGAGAAATACATCTCATATAATTATTCATTTAGGTGGAACTAGATGTTCTTCTCGCATGGTTTCTCCCTCCCTTGGGCATCCTTCCTCGTGCTATAGAACTTCACAGTTGTCAGATACTCAAGGGTGTACCTTGGGTAAGTGGGCGCACTCCTGCTCATGAACCCACCAGGACCTCCTTTGGTAAGGAGAAAACTGGCGGGATTGAGTAATCCTAGAATCTCCAAGGCACCCTCGTCACACAACTTCATCTCCTGAATATTCCTGGACTGCTTGGCTAGGAGATCCCATCAGTCGACAAAGTCATCGGTGATTCTGTTCAGCCCCCTATACTTGTCAAGTGGAGGTGCCGCCAATGAACTCACCCCTCTCTAGACTCTCTATCACTTTTGTCCCATCTGATAGCAAGAGCTAACATCACATAATAGATGTCAAAACTCACAAGTACACACTTTTATAGTACTAGGTTTAACATCAATTCCCATCATGCAATTCCCACTATTCAATTATCACACTAAAATATCCAACATGTAGCGACAAAAATGTGAGCATTATTATGTAGTTTATACATTACAATCACAATCATGTAGTCGACACACTACAATCAACATGTAACTAAAAATATGCGAGCATGCTCATGTCACCATAATTAGAAATTCAACAATATTCAAATCTTGATAATTCCATCAACCACTTATGCAATATCCTCACAATCATAAGCCACGTGCCACAAATATACTCCTATAATGAACTGTATTTTAATCAAGAACCCAATTCTAGCATAAGAACACCATTTCAACGCTCATTATGTAATTGGCCAAAACTAAGTTCACATAAGCATCATTAAGCAAGCCCACATCAATATCATGCAATATCCACAATCATAATTATCAAAGTTCACACAATCATCACAAATATTAAAACAAACTCATGAATTCAAAATATCATCACAATTGAAATTTTCAAACTACACAAATATTGACAATTAAAGATTTGAGAATTAAGAATTGTACCAATTAAGTGTAGAGAAGAATGAATTCGTGAAGCCCACACACACCCTAACTCGCAAGCAATAAATTCCCCAAAACTTCTAAATTTTAAAGTTTATGTGAATTTTGGATTTGAGGGTGTTGTGATGTGATTTGTGGTGTGGAATTGGTTGGGAGAGTGATGGAAGTGGATTTGTGGCCTTGGAGAGGGTATATTGTGGCCAGATTGATGGAGATGAAGTGGAGGAGTGGTGGTGTTTTGAGAGAAAATGATGGGAGAAGGCGAAGAGATGTGAAGAGAATAGGTTCTGCCCACTTTTTAATTTTCCATTGAACCATTGTTGCGACCCACCAGGAAGGTCTTGTGGCTCATGACATCAACCACCTAAGAGTCAAGAAAATTTCTGTAATATGTCACAACCCACTGAAACTTGTTGCGACCCACAAGGAATTCTTGCAGCTCTCGATAGAAGATTTACAGGAAGTGTATTTTGACACATTTATGTCATGAGTCACAGGGAAAGTCTTGTAGGTCACGATAGAAGTTTACCTGGAAACCAACATTTTTCTAGAAGTTTGTCGCGACCCGTGAGGGATTCCTCATGGCTCACGAAAAAAAATTATTGGAAGTTTATTTAGGCCTCTGTTATGTCACGAGCTGCAAGGGATGTCTCGCAAGCCGCGACAGAGGTTTACCTCTATGCTTAACCAAACACAATTAGCTTCCAAAGTTCATATCTTCTTCACCCTTATGATTTCCTTCACTCCTTCATCCATCCTACACAATGATCTTATTTTGATACAAAATTATGGGAAATTCACAACCGTGAAAGGAACAAAACAAAATAATGAAAAGAAATGATAAAAAACAAATGAAAATAACATCGACGGAAAGTCACGAATGACAAATGGAATGATCAAAACCAAGTTTATTTAACATCATCGTCACAACTTACTTACTTCATTGACTCTCATTCATAAAATAAACCAAAGTGATCGGTCTCTTTTCCTCAATCCCGGAAAAAATTCTTGGGATCTATGCCATCCACCAACAAATCTCGATGCACATAACCCATGGTTTCTTCATGCTTCCTCAATATGCCCAATAATTCTCCCTCTTTGTTCTACGGTGGTTGTTTGCACTTTACCACCGAAGTCTTCACATGAGAAAGAGGTAATCCCACTTTTGTTGGCTCCCCTATGGAAAGACTAATGGTGTTTAATATTTCTTTCCCAAGAGAGTTTTCTTCATTGTTTCCTTCCTTCAAATTATTACTAACAACATATGTAATAGACGCATCATGTAAATTATCATCAAAGGAAACTTTTGAGAAAATACTATGATGAGACATGATTTTGATGTTTTCTTCATACAATTACATCCCTTTTAGCTTTTTCTGTTGGTGGTTAGTTAGATTATTAGGTTTTTTACAAAATGGAATCACCTTGGGTGGTTATTTGACCTCATTTCCCTAGATTGTAAGTAACTGTTATCTATCGTGTTCTACCTTTAAGATTTGGTCGATTCCTATGTCTTTTGTGAGCTTATTTGGAGACCATCATGAAGAATACCATTTGGAAGGATGGTAGAAGATTTAACAAGTCCATTAACAAGAATGGTAGAAGAAGGAAGGCCACTTACAAAGTGGCAAAAGATAATGTGAAGAAGGAAAATAAAGTAGAGGGTGAAGAATGATCTAAGTTTTGAAGCCAGGTTCTAAATATCATCCGAGAAGAATTACTATCCATGGATATCATCATTGGATTAGTCTTTGCGCATACTATAAAAATGACTACAAGAACACCCAAAATGGATCAACGGTTCACCCGGGGGAAGCAAAACTCTATCGCGCGCCATGAGGAAATTGTAACGGGTTGCTACAGGAAACCTCAACTTGCTTTTTACTCCCGTTTTTCTTGTTCTATCAATAGCACTTTATCCACTCATTCCTTAGCTCTCTTGGCACAACTTGGGGGGCTCTAAAACCCTAGTTTTCCACTTTACCTTCAATTTCTTCTTGTTTCTTTGTGGATTTTTGTTTTATGTTATGGGTATTGATTATCCAAGCTAGTTCTCTTCTTGGGAGCAATTTATTATAGCTTACAAGCCCATGTGGTTATATCCTCTTAAACTCATCTATGAATCTTTATTATTTTTCAAAAACTGTGATATGAATACTAATGAATACCGGGCCTATTAAAGGCAATTACCTTGGACTAGAGAAGTCTTTTCGGGTTGATTTCTCTGGCTGTGCCTTTGATCCTATGCGATCAAAGGCGGTTCCTTGAACCGCCTTTAAATGACTCCAATCAAAGGTGGTTATCTGCTGCCTTTGATCGCACCCTGGAATCGCCTTTAATCAGTTTTAATATTGAAACATGTTGTCCGATGCTCGAACTTCAGGAGCAGTTTTGAGTTCAGAACTGGTAGTAGTCCAGAGTGCATAACTGGTAATCTTAGTCTTGGATTACCTTTAAGGTTCCGAGTGAGGACCTTGTGCCTCAGTTTCGAGGGTGGAACCAGTGGTCACACATGGTCAGTAGAAATGATGTTACAGACTCAGAATAATGTTTATGCTTTATAATATATTCCTCCACCGGTGATCAATTCTGGACATTTACTGGGGTTTTTTTTTGCAAATAAATAATTTGTTTGCATTCTAAGTTACGAGTCTGGAACTTCTTCTGATGGATTTAGTTCTGAATGAGGAAGTTCTTTTTAGGACTACATTAAATATGCCAATAGGAAAAGAAAGCAATACCTAAGTCAGTATGGTAAAATTCATTTGTTTCATTATATACCGGATTCACAAAAGCCTCGTAACACCAGTCCAGATTGTACAAAATACTAGACAAGATGACACTAGATATCAAAAATCTATAGAGTATGCTAAGAAAACAACAATCTACAGAGAGGAATAGAAGTCACCAAAATCTACTCCACACAATTGTGTCATCAAATATCTCACAATTCCCCATTGGGATGCCAAATTGAATAGGAGCGGGAGTACAGAAGATACCTAGATAAGCAATTTCTTGCACTGTTGATATCATTTTGTGAATACAACTTGACAACGTTAGGAAAAATCCGTGAAACAAACAAAATAACAACATAAGAATTGGCACAACATGTGCTCCTATAAAATATTCTCAAAAGAATCATCTTAGTACTCACTTCTTCGATTTCTAGGTAATTCTCACACACATGTAGGACACACTCCGCTGCGTAAAGCATTATGTAATAGCTACATTCCCATGTATTTGATTGTTTCTTGTACTAAGTGATAAAAGTTATATTAACATATATTTACATTAAATGGTGTGGAAACAGAATTTTTTAATATGAAAAGAGAATCACACCTTGATTTGTATTACTTCTAAATCTTTATTACCATGCTTCCCCAAACCTTCAAAAGAGTCAATCAATATCTTAACGAACGATTCTAATGGTTGGTTGTGCACAGGATCCATCCAGTAAATGCACTTCTTGTTGGTGACAATAAATATTAATCTCCAATGGTCTCTACAGCATAGGAGAAAAATATTAACAAACATTGTATTGATTAATTAGCTTAAATGAAGATAGTGTGTACGAACCATCTTTCAATACACAGTGAAACAAATATGTTTTTGTCCATCCTTTCAATATTTTTTTGCGAGTGTAGTCAACCCTCTCCTGAATAGTACATCCGATTTCTTGAGTAAACACCGGGAAAAATTACCCTACCCAACACTTGTCTTTTTTATTAGTAAAATAATACATATACCTTTGAAATAAAATTGTATGTCATTCACGACAAAGAGTGGGGCAAATATTTTTAAAAAATTTTATGTATGGAAATTCTATATATTGGTTTAGGTTTGGTTGTTGTTGTCTCCCCGGTGCCTTGAAGCTCAACAATGGGCTTAGATTTGGTTGTTGTCTCTTTCAAATGACAATCTATGATCGGATCTTTGACCGGATCAAACTCTTTTGTACTCCCCTTCGGGAATTGGTAAAAGGACTTTCAGGACCTTCAGGTTCTCTATTGAAACTCTACAATTCCCATTAGCAATTGGGACAACATAATGATGTCACATCGATTCGTGTAGAATGCTGTCGGCAACGTGATGTGGCCCACCCTTTTCACCTCGATCAATATATAGCTCACACAAATTTTACGTCTAGATTGTGAGGGAGAATAGAAATAAAGTAAAATAAACATGTAGCCAAATTCATTAAAATGAAATCATTTTATTCAACTAACCATGCTTTCGGGCGACACAATGGCTTTGACAGTATCACTATCCTTGTGGGTTTCCAGATCAAGAATCGGTTGGTGCTTCATCTCAACTTCTCCCGGTGAATGTCATGATCCTCTAGATGGTAGCTCCAAACCGGCTGTTAAATCATCCAAATTCTGAAGTATCGGGAGCCCTGTGTGCTCAACCAACTTCCAAATCAACAGTTCTTACTACTTTATCTGTTTGTCCCTATATAGTGCTTCCTGTTGCAACATGTGGAGTCTCAACGGTTTTGCTCGATGGTATGATCGAACTATCCCAAACTCCTATCTTTGTGACATAAATGACCCCACCTCTCTTTCATGACCAGGGTGGTTGGGTTTACCCGTAACCTCACGAAAGATATCGTTCTTACCCATAGGGATGAATCGACTATCCGATTGGCCATGCTTTCACTTTTCCTACACATGTAATATAGTGCCATGAGTAGTAAAACAAGGGAAAAATTAACGTCATTATAATTAGAATTAATATGAAGTCTTACCACTCATTCAGCGACTTCAATAATGGGAGGTTTATCATACCCACCCTTTTTGTTTAGCTGGCTCTTCAAAAAGAGATCACACCTATCGATCTCTTCCACATCTATCGATTTGACAAACACCCTCGCTTCTTCCTTGCTTATCCCCCCATCAATTGTAGTCTTCACATCCATTTCAAAATGTTCTTTGACTAGTTCAAGGGCTGTTAATCCATATCCACCCCGGCTCTTCCGATGTGGTGTTTTGTTTTTCTTTGCATTAATTTTTTTCTTCCCTCGTACCCTAGTTTGGGATATGACAATCATTGTTAAAACTAAAATGAATGTAATATGTAGATGTATATTTTTAAAAAATTACTTACATTTCCTACATTTTCCAATGTTCTTCTCTTATTAATTTCCCAACTATCCAATTGAATATCTGTATATATCAACCATGGACAAGCATCATTTTCACTATAGAATATACAATCTCTAGACAAGGTGTACTTGTGTTCTCTCCAAATTTTTAACTTCGTAGCCATAGCTTTCTTCTTCAAATCATCCAAATCCGGACAATCAATCTCGAAGGGCCTCTACAATAATCATATAGAATCATGATTAAGTACACCATTATCAATTCGTTTTAACTGTAAATGAGTGGAAAATGGTAAAAGCTTAATGAAAGAAAGAAATTATACTGGTTACCTTGCATTCCGTCCAAAGGACCTTTTTGGATTCTTTAGGGACCTTGTGCCAATAATTGTACTTGATGTCCACCCGTGTCCTACCCACTTTCCCCACCCAACTCGACCACTTGGCATGCTCACTGGACAAACACTGTCCAAATCTATTGAATACTAAAAAAGTTGACTCCTTCCTTGCAATTCTCCGTTATAAAGTTCTACAATGTGTTCTAGCTATGACGACCTCCTCTGACCCATCTTCTTCATCATCTTCATCACCAGTTGTATCGAAATGTTCTTCGAGTCCACTGGATCATCTCGAGTAATTTGTGGTGACATTAAAGTACCTATGGAACTTTGATTAATACTAACCCTAACCAAAACCCAAAAGCTATTCGTAAATGGAAAATGACACTACTATATTCATACACAATAGCACACTAAATCTTCAAATAGCTTACGAAACACCCCAAAAAACCCTAGAATTAACCAATATCCAAGGTCATTACATAAAAAGATTTAAAAAAATCATAATTGCAAGCCATATTGAACATATATGTTATGAAGAATTATATTGATATACTATGCATATGAGCACAAAACCAAGAATTAAACATTTACCTTTTGATCAATAGGTGGTGACTAGATGTTCAAGTGATTTAGTTTTGCCACAATTGTCACCATGTCAAAACCCTTACCAAAATCTAAGCTCTATAGTGGCTATCCTAAAGAGAATGTGATATGTTAATGGAGAAGTTTAAGGTTTTGGAAGATTGTGTTAAGTAGTTGAGATTTGTAGAGAGATTTGTGATTGGTTTCTGGGAAGAAGGTGTTGGGAGGGTTTTTATGGAGAAAATAGGAGGGAACTCCCACCTTTGACAAATGGTATTAATTACCCATTTGAAAACCGCCTTTATTGCTCTGGTTTTTTAAGGACCCAAATTTAGTTCCAAACTCGGAATAATGCTTGGCCAAAAGATGTTCTGAGTGAGGAACTTCTTCTTTTCCTTTGAAAAATGTGACAGAAATGGTTACGGACTCGGAACCCTCTTAGTATATATATATATATATATATATATATATGTGTGTGTGTGTGTGTGAGTAGTGAGTTCTTACAACAATCCTTACAACCCTAGTACAAGAATTTTCCCCAAATCCCCAATTTTGTTCATCTAATTTATGACCTCGTAACTTCCATACAATGGGTCCTAGGTATCATGGCGCTAAAGAGGGTGGTGGTTATGGTAATGCTTCAAATGGTAGTCATCATCCAAAACAAGATATCCCCGGCGGTAATACTCGATTCTACAATGGTGCTGCGGAACAAAGGTATGTGGCATTCAACTGAAAGAAATGCAGTAATCCAAAGGTTATACGTTCATCTGATGTAGTGCCACTAGGTTTAGAGAATTTGGTTGAAAAATCTAAGCCTTCTGGTTTTGAAAAATTTCTCGTGTTAAATGAGCTTGTCCATTATGATAAAGTCCTACAATTTTATGCTAATTTAGGATGGGGTAGTAATAATAAGGACCAAACCATTGTCAATGGTGTAAGAATAATCATTACAAAGTTCTCAATCAATGAGGCCCTAGGTTACGAGTATACAGACCCAACTAAGTTGAAACCTATTGATGAGGGTGAACCAATTGAAATTTTCCATCAACAACACTGGCATGGGGTTACAGATCTTACACCATTGTGTCCGGTTGAGAAGCTAATAAGAATTTCAATAGGTTGGGAGTGGGACCTGGGTGAGCAGAGAGGTTTGACATCGGGGAGTTGTTCGTTGAGAATAGGTTAATCTATGAGTGGATATTCTAGAACGTTCTTTCATCGGGGGGTTATTCATGCCAGCCTACAATAGGGAATCTGATGCTATTTTATTAAGTGATGGAGGGTGTAAGTCTCAACCCGGGCTACAATATTTTGATGTATATATTGAAGGCCACGGGGGGTAAGAAGAAAGATCTTCCATATGCTGGATTAATTAATGCATTGATCAATAAGTGTAAGGTTATCCCCGTTGACAAGCTAATGCGTTTGGAGTACTATGATGAGGCTTGGTTCAAACAAAACAATTTGTGCTTCAACTCTGATGGTAAATATGTCCAGCGCAAAATACCTGGGTCGAACACTAGGGAAGTGAAGAGAGTAAGAAAAACGGGCAGGGCTGAATCATCTTCGTCTTGTGAGTATTTAAAATTTTAAAATTTCTAGTTCAATCCCTTATTAAACTATACTTTTCTAACCGTATTCTATATATTTCTTATATTTTGTAGGCAACCAAAGTTCGTGGATGAGTACCTTCAAGAGGTATATGAATTGCCTTTAAATCGATGTTAGTGCCAGCTACCTCGATATTGAGCTTAGTGACAATGAGAGTAAGCCAAACTTCAAGCCCAATTACTATGAGGATAACGAGACTGAGGTCGGGAATGGTGGGAATGGAGGTGCGAATGATGAGAAGACTGACTTTGAGATCGAAGAAATTTTAGGTTGATGATCCAAGATATTTCGAAGACATTGTTAATGACTTTTGTTGACATTCAATAATCTTATATTATTAATAGTTTTTGTTGAATTCTGTAACTGATGGTAACGCTTTAGTTTATGGTTTTTCTTAATGACAACATTTTAAGGAATAATTCCATGGATATATGTATTCTTTGTATCTTCCCAAGGAAGAGTAGAACAAAGGATTTCAGTAAATTTACCATAGTTCAAGACACAGCTCCGACAGAGGAACACTTTCTTTTATGTGCGACAACATTCCCAGAAGTGGTCTAGACCTTGGAACAATATATCAGATTATACTTTACGAGCTAGGAACTTTCTTGGCTTCTACATAAGAAATCACGAAATAGTCTGTTACGAGCTCGAAACTCCAGTTCTGAGCTCTGATGTATTTTTCGGAACAAACCTGTTCTTGTTTCAAAATTTGTGTTTTTGTTTCCAATTTAGTCAAAAAAATGTTTACGAGCTCGGAACTTGCTTGTCTCTTACATAAGAAATCATGAAATAGTCTGTTACGAGCTCGGAACTCCAGTTTTGAGCTCTGATGCATTTTCCGGAACAAACCTGCTCTTGTTTCAAAATTTGTGCTTTTGTTACTAATTTAGTCAAAAAATGTTTAAAAGTTTGGAACTTGCTTGACTCCTACATAAGAAATCACAAAATAGTCTGTTACGAGCTCACTACTCCAGTTCCGAGCTCTGATGCAGTTCCGAGCTCTGATGCAGTTTCCTGAACAAACCTGCTCTTGTTTCAAAATTTGTGTTTTGTTGTGAATTTAGTCAAAATAATGTATACGAGCTTGGAACTTTCTCGAATCCTACATAAGAAACCACAAAATAGTCTGTTATGAGCTCGGAACTCCAGTTCTGAGCTCGTATGTAATTTCCGGAACCAACCTACTTAAAAGTGGCTCTTTGCATTTTAAATGACTGATAGAGTCCTGGTAGAGGAACTATAAATTGTTCATTTGCTACATTTATAAGACTTAGTTCTTCACTTTGAACAAAGTTTCTTATGTTTAAAAAAAATTTAGGAAATCAACGTTCATTCCCAAATCACCAGTCTACATTTTCGAACGAAGAAAACAAAACCTAACACCCAAATTCAAATCTACAAGCATGTGGGAAAGAAATCCATCAACAATGTTGTAATCAAATGCAAATGTGTCGCTACCAAGCGTCGCTCCAAATCAATAAGAGGAGCCAACCAATCCAACCAGGCTACTAATCAAGGTTTGTTTCCCTTGAAGCTTAAAATAGGTTTCATGCTTTACGAGATAGGGGAAAAGTGTTAGATCCTTATGTGATAGACATGAATATGTACAAGACCATAGGGTTAGAGGACCCCATTAAGTATTTCGAAGATAAACATCTTGTTAAACTCCTTAGTTAGAATGAACCTACTTATTTTGATGAGATTTGTCAATTTTATGCCAATTTGCATAAAACGGAGGGTTCGGGTAGTTATTGGAGTAGGGTGGATGGGTTTAATGTTGAGATAAGCCCTTGGATTATCAATCAATTAATTGAATGCCCCTATAAGGTTCCGGGAGATGTTTACCCTCAAGTGGAGGATAGTCATCTAAATGATCTTTATCATAGGGGGGAATGCCGCTATTAGATTACTATCCCGGTATTGACTCAATTGTGTGTAGTGTGAAGTACTTCAAATCTAATCCTCATAATCTAGGTAGACTGGAATCCTTTGATATTAAGGGACTAGATTCCGATCAACAAACCGAGCCAAATTACTCAACTCTTCTATTATGTGATTGAAGGGGCCAGAGTTATTCCTGGGACAACCATTTTTAAGCACATGGTTTGTGTAGCTACAATGAACCAAATTATCAATAATCTACCCTATGGCAACTTGATTACGTTGATCTTGAGGGGTGTAAAGGGGTTGGGCTTTCATGGTGAGGGAAAAGCTTGCAAATACTTTGATAAATAGTATTTGTATTTTGAGAAGAAACAGTGGATACTTGGGAGGTCATCGCCGTACCTCTCAAAAATACAATATATAAGCCCTATTGCTTCCTATCTACAATTAAGTAGATAATGGAAAGTCAGGGTCATCCACGAAGAATAGAGATCTTTTCAAGTGTTTAAACATATAGAGCGGAAAACATACTAGGCATAGACATATATAGATACATATAAAAGCATGTAAAAGGGGGTTTTGGGTTGGTTTTTGGTCCTAAGTTATGAAATTGAAAGGAAATTTAAGTAACAAGCAAGTTAAATATGCAAAGCATGCAACAACACTAAAAGGTAAATCAACAATTAACGAACCTTGGGCGCAACTGACTTTGACTTCCAATCCTCTTATCTATCATTGAACATGCAACCTATTTACTACTTTCACTACTTGCTCTGAAGATAAATCTTCTACCCTTCTTAGATAGTAGATTGCATGAGTTAATTTTACATCTCTTGTCAAACCTCACCAATGAATCCCTTAGTTGAAACACGAATAAAAGTATCACATTGATGGCGTTGAGCACGAAGAATCAACAAGCTTGGTAACCCTTATAAACACTACACTGTGTCTAAGAATTTAACCAATCTATGCATTTACACAAGATTAGTCAAGAATGATCGACATTCATAGACTTTTCTCATTTGCTATCGGCAACAAACATGACAACGATTTCAATATTATCACATTCATCTAGAAATTATCAACCCATCAACACAATCAAAAGCTCTAATTCATACTCTTGGATTTCATATTAAGAAAAGGGAAACTTAGCTACTTTTTCCCAAACCCTAACAAGTAATCATACAAGTATATCATATACTCAAGCTTTTAAGAACATTAATGAAATTAACAGCCAATATTCAATGCTCCATAAATACACAATAGCAAGAGTATTAAATAGGCTACAAATTATCTTAAGACATGGGCTTGGAAGCCTTGGTCAATTCCCCCCAAGAACTAGATTTAGCTACTAAACCCCTTACTAATTAACAATAACAATTCAAACATAAATCAAATATAAAAAAGATGGAAAAAAAGAGAAAACCTAGGGTTTTCTGCTGAAATAGGGAAGAAGGGAAGTGAGGAAAGAGAAAGGATAGAATGCTATTCATAGTATAATAAAAAGGTAAAAAGTGTTCTGGCCACCCATTCGTTACAAGTCGTGAAAGGGTCATCGTGACTCGCGATGGGCGCCCATAACAGAACATGTTTTTCTTCTTCTTCTTATCTTCTAGCCTTCAATCAATTACGCACTCCTCCAAGTCTTCAAGTCTTCAAATCTTCAAAGCTAATCTTCAAATCTTCAAAGTCTTCAAAAGATTATCTTCAATGGCCTTCAGTCTTCAAGTCTTGACGTTCTTTCCTTGTCACACAAAGTCCCCTTAGAAAAGGTAAAAGAGTGTAAAGTAACACTTACCTTTCCTAAGAGAATTTCAAGGTAAAACCCATGCTCTTGATAAAAAAAAAGAAAAAAAAGTGATCACAAAAAGTCCCAAAATATGCACATGAAATGGACACATTAATACTACAAGAGAACAAGTGGCATCACACACCACTTGAAGGGACCAAGCCTCAAAAGAGAGCAAGGGTTGAAGAAGGTAAATCTTATATTTCATAAATATAGTTAAGTTGAAACTATTTACTTTTATTAATTGTTATATGAAACATGGTAATGCACAAGAGTTTGGCCCAAAGTTCATAAAGAGAATGAAGAACTGCTGCGAATGGTTGCATGATGAAGTGTGCCAACTAGGGGAGAGCATATGAAAGCTATAGAAGAAGCAGTGTGCCTATGAGAGAGCATTCAAGGCGTCGAAAAAGCCTCGGTTGAAACGATGCTTATATATGTAACATGTTGACCAAAATCCTTTGTATTCTTACAAGTTTGGTAAATGTAATAGTTTGGGTACTATAATTTAAGAATTCCAAACACTCTCTTATTGTCGAGTGAATGATTGGTTATTTGTGTCTTAGTTTTGTATGTGTACTGCACAAATTATGTTTTATTTTTAGAACATACTGTTCAAATTTCTATACCATCAAACTCAGGGTAAAACAAAGGAAACATTGACTGATGACCACTTGACCCGAACATCTTCCAAAATCAAAAATGGCTTTGATCATATGGTCATCTATCAAAAACATTAACTCCCAGATCCAACTATCAAGACCTAGATTTCCTCTTTTTCTTTACCAATTTCTTCTTCACTTTCCTTCTTTTTTTGGAAATCTTCCCTTGGGTATCAACCCATATTACCTCATCATGATCCGACCTTCCCAAATGCATACGCAAACACACCTCATCTTCTTCAAGTATTATATCATCTTCATTTGATCCTATAAAAACATTTGGGACGAAACTGATGAAATCTTCAAAATCATTTTCACCAACAAATGGCATTTTACCCTCGACAACGATCTCCCACTTGGGGTCAAAATGGTCATTCACATGGAAAACTTGATGTGCTCGACCCGCTAATGTGAATGGGTCTTCCTTCCAAGCCAACAACTACGGTTAACGAGAGTGAATCCCAAGTTTTTCATTCGTTGACCACTATTAACATCCACTCATTCAAAATTGAATACGGGAACTTTAATTTTCACATAATCAAGCCCATATTTCGACTATGATCCAAAAGTAACATGTATTTACATAAATTGGATTTTTGTCCCCAGACCTAGCAATATGGAGTGCCTCGAAAACTAGTGAAACTCCACTATTTTGGGAAACACCCTTATTGTCTATTGATTTGTTAGCAAACATAAAACCATTAATTTCATACCCTCCATATGAAAGAACTACCCCAAGAGGTCTACTTGCTAAGTACTTAACCGTTTCAGGGTGTCCACCCCTGCCAACTTGAGCGCAGAGCAAAGATGTGAATGTTCTAGTGTGTTGTTCGAGAACACGAGTTTCATTAACGGAAGGATGCGCTCCTGGTATTTCGTTCATATGAAGCTCAATGTATGGAACAACATCATCGTGGTTTTGAAGTACGTATCAATGAGCAGCACATTAATTCTCCGCACTAGGGCTGAGCAACTTACCTTTTTGAACACCCTGACCATCCAATTGCCCCTCATGTCTAGAACTTAGAACACCAACAAAATCTACCTCTTTCAAATATTTGAGACAAAACTCTATTCATTCCTCTGCCACATACCATTGAACAATGCTTGCATCAGGCCTTTATCTGTTCTTCACAAAATGTTTAAATATTTTCATATATAGTTGAAAATGATACATCCATCTGAAAAACACAGGACCACATAGCTTCATCTCCCAAACCAAATGAATAATCAAATGGACCATGATGTCAAAGTATGATGGTGGAAAGTACATCTCCATTTGGCATAGCACTTCAACAATCATTGCCTGCAACCGGTCAAGTTTTGCAACAGTGATCCGTTTGGAGAAAATTGACATGAAGAACGAACAAAGCTTAGTAATGAACTGTCTTACATGGGGATGCAAAGAAGACCTTATAGCAATGGAATTCAATTCCTGCTTCAATTTGTGACAATCATGTGACTTCATACCTACCAAATTTAACTCCTTCACCGATACACATAAGCTAATATTAGATGAATATGCTTTTGGCACCTTCACAAAACATTTTTTTCTCTGCATTAGACATGGAGAAACATACATGTAGGAGATATCACTTATCACCATCCATAACAGGACCTAAAGTCCCTCTAATACCCATATGACCATGTCAAGCTGGGGTTTAAGCCCATATTAAGTTTTCCCAGGGGCATTCAACAGTGTACCAACCAAAGAATCACACACATTTTTCTCGATGTGCATCATATCAAGACAATGTCTGACATCCAAATCTTTCCAATAATGGAGTTTGAAAAAAATTGAACATTTCTTCCAACTTCCATCTACTAAAGATTTTTGCTTCCCCTTCCCAAAGACATTTGGCAGTTCTTTAACTTTCTCAAAATATTGATCACCCGTTTGTGGTATCGGGGGAGGACAAAACTCAATGTTCCCATTGAACCACTTCTTCACAGAATTCCAAGGGTGCCCCTCTTGAAGACACCTTATGTGACCCTTGTAAATAGTTTTACAACCGTGCTTACGTTGACAAAATGAGGTTTCCCTTTCGCATAGGGGACACATGCAGTGCCCCTTCACTGAATAGCCTGATAAATTTCCATAGGTTGGAAAATCATTTACAATGCAGAACAACAAGCCCTTCAACATGAAATACTCTCGCGTGTGACCATCGTAAGTCCAAACCCCAACATTGAATAACATCAACAAATCATCAATAAGGGGACTAAGATAAACATCTATATCATTACCAGGTTTCCTCGGCCCCAAAATCATCATCGATAACAAAACATACTTTCGTTTCACGGTTAACCAGGAGTGGAGATTGTATATTACCAAAATTACATGCGATGAACTATGTGTGCTACTCATATTACCATATGGGTTCATTCCATCAATCGACAGACCAAACCTCAAATGACGAGGATCCTTGCCAAAATCAGGAACGAGGGCGTCAAGCTTCTTCCATTGCTCACCGTCCGACATATGACTAATCACACCTTCCCCATGCCTAACTATATCTGCATTCCATTGCATTAAATTAGCATCCTCTTTGCAAGAAAACAACTTCTTCAAATGTGGAATAATAGGAAGATGCCATAAAACTTTAGCAGGGGTCTTCTTCTTCAAGAAGAAACCAACTTCTGCACCCACAACAATTTCGCCATACTTCAACTTGTATCGAGACTCACCACATACCCAGAAAGTTTCTCTAAATGCGTTCTCCTTCCCCCTGTACAACATGCAATCATTGGGACAAGAATGTATTTTTTCCAATTCCAGTCCCATCGGACAAAGAATCCTTTTTGCAGCATACGCTCTATTGGGCATAAGATTACCATTGGAAAGAAATTCCCTTAGTAATTCAAGTGTCTCGGTTATCCCTTTGTCTGTCCACCCATATTTCACCTTTAAATTCATTATCCTCAAGGTTGCGCCCAAAATATAATGTTTGGACCCAACATATAGTGCAGTTTTCTTGTCATTTATCAATGCTTCAAGGGCCTCAGGTTTACCGTGAAATTCTCTAGCAACATCACCGACCATCTCATTGAGTCCATCATCTCCCCCAAAATCTACACCTTCATTAGTTATAACATCATCTACAATATCTGTGAGACCTTCCATGTGCCATATCCAATGAGTATAACTAGTTTGAAAACAACACATTATAAGATGTTCACGCAACTTCTTTCTCCCAACATATGCATCATTCTTACAATCCTTGCACGGGCAACGTGCCCGGACCTCACTGTTCTTCGAGGCATGTTCGAAAGCTAAAACAACAAACGATTCTACCGAGGGAATGTATTTGGGTGAGTTTCTACAATCGCTGCCTATGAGTTCCAATCTATCCATGGTGCTAGGTGCATACGTAACTAAATTTGAGTGTGGTTCAAAACAAATATATCACACAACATAACCCTAATTAATATCACTTCCATTCACAATAAAACTTCAGGACAAATAACCCTAATTCAACCCATTCCTAACATAATTGATTTGAAATAATTAAAATGAATGAATCATTTGAACATACCTTCACAAATAATCCCACCAGAAATCACAAAGATTTGGTTATGCCTCTTTCCAGTGTGTTTTAAATGTTTATTATGATAACCCCCCCTTATTTTTTTTTATATGTTCCCAATTTCATAAGTTCCTAGTTTGAAACTAATCTACTACTACACAACGAAGAGCCGATTGTAGATTCTAACTCGGAAGCATGATCCAAAATCAGTTCCTCAATCGTAACCTGGATCAGATGTAGTTACGAGTTCGTTAATCATTTCGTGCTTTCAAATGGATTGAACCACAACAGTTCCTCAACAAAAAATTATTCATATTGATGTTCCAAGCTCATAACTAAGTCATTTGAAGTCACTTTTGCACAATCGCCTTTAATTGCACTCAATTAAAGGTGGTATTTGGTAGAACTATGTAGATAGTGGAAGGCGGTTCTTCTATAGCCACCTTTGAATGATCAAAAACTACCTTTGATTCGGCAAGGCATCTAGAATCGGTCAGTTCAAAGATTGGAACATGTCTCGGAAGGCGGTTCCTAGGAAATTTCTTGGAACCACCTTTGAACTATGCCTTTAATAGGACACCCTCCACTAGTGGAATGTAATAGATTACTTCATTTATGTAATGGGTTGTTTCAGAATATAATATGTTTATATGATTACATGTTAGGAGGTTATAGATGTGCACAATTTCTAATCTCTTTAGCATGAAATCCAAGAACATGGAATCGGAACTTCTTATTGGGTAGATGCTGTTAATATTGCTAGATGAATATGATAATGTGGTTTGTTCTCATTTTATCCTAAGGTAGCACGAAAAGGTATAATTTTGAATGTTTATCTTTCTAGGTTAAACCTAATGAATGTTTTTTTGGTTAAATGGCTAGGTATTTGGTAGAACACTTGTAGCAGTTATCAAATCTATTGGTTCTTTGTGTATGATGCCATTGATGAAATACCTTTAGGCATTGTTTGTCTAAAGTTATCATTTGTGAGGTTTACAAATAGGTGTTGATTGCTTTTATTAATTACTCTTTAAGAAAATGAAATGGTTATCTTCAAAATAGAGGTTGTAGCATTCACAATAGTTAATCAAGAAATGAGTAAATGAGTGATTATTTTTATGATCTATAATAGGCTTGGAAGTGGAAATCAATTGCGTCCAAGGCTTTGTCATTTGTGTTTTTATCCTATTTTCTTAGTTTGTTGCATGATTATCCTAATTATTTTCATATGCAAGTTTTCTTATTTTTCATTTCTTAGCTTAGAAAAATCAAACCAAAATCCCCCTCTTTAATTGCTTTTATTATATCTATAGCTATGCCTATATCCATCCTTATATGCATGAACCCTCGGGAAAATCCCTCTTCTTCATGGACGACCCCAACTTGCCACTATCTACTTAGTTGTATTTAGGAAGTACTTTGGGGATATAAATTGTATATTTAAAAGGTACGATGACGGACTTCCAAATTTTGGCACGGCTACCGGGGAAGAGGCATGAATTTTTAGGGTTTGGGCATATTTGTGTGAATGTTTGCTAGTTTTTTTTATTTGAAGACATTTTTCCTTTGTTCTTAGTTTATGGTACGTACTCGTACCAAGAACCGAGAACCTTTGCACTACTACCCAAATTCTTTATTCTTCTTTGTTCTTGTTCGCTTTTGTTTGGAGTAGGTATTGCTTGAGTTCTTGGTGAATTTTTACCAAGAATCCATGCACTATGATTCCGAATGTTTGAAGAAAAAAGAGACAAAAATGGAAGATCTCACCCTGGGGGAACTCATGATGAGAAAAGAGGCTAAACAAGCAAGGTTTAGTAGGATTTGTCCTTTCAACCATCCTGCTGAGTCTTGCTATTGGTGGAGAGAGGAGCACTACAAGAAGGAAAGAACTATTAGCTTCCAAAATCAAGTGTATTATGAAGAGTGCTATCAAGAGGTTGGAGGAGTTAGTTTTCAAGGTCAAAGGGCTCAAGAAGGGTATTCGTACTACGATCCTTACAATCCAAAATGGAGTGGTAATCTATGTTTGTGGTATGAGAATGCACAAAAAAACCAACAATACGAGAAGTATGATTGTCCTTCACCACCTTATACCGTGCCCCAAAACCAAGTTCAAGGAGGAAGTTCAAGCTTGACACATGCAGAGATCATGGATGCAACAGAAAAGTAGAATAACTTGGCCAAGACTAATGAGGAAGCGGAAACTCGAATCTCCTCAGGACTGAAGGCTTCGGAGAGGCATATGAGCGATACGATTATATTAGTGATCCGAATGGAAGCTCGATATTCCGAAGATACACCATCCCAAGTTGAACTCAAAGATACGGTGTGTGAGGTCACCTTGAGAAATGAATTTGAGTTCCAAGGGGATGAGGAGTTGATTATTGAAGACAAAGAAGTTGAGAAAGAGGTGATTGTGCTACATTTAACATTCTTTCCATCATCACCCCTACCAACTCCACCATTTTTGGAATTCTTGAAGGAGGCAATAGGGGAGCCACATAATTATGTCAAGCTTCCAAATCACCTATCTCCTTTAAGACCAGCTCCACCTCCACCAAATCTTCCTCTTGGAATATTTCTACCCTTGCCTCTATACTTTTGGATACTCATGGTGAAGGGGTTCAAACCTTCACCATATGGATAACATTAGGGTCATTCCGACGACCTTAAATATATGGAAATTCTTGGAAGGCAACTCATGTTTTAAATTGTTTTTGTAGATTTTTATTTCAAAAAAAATTGAGAATTTCCCCCGCCCTTGTCCTCACACACTTACCCCAAAACCAAAAAAACCACCATAAACCACCATCTAGGAGTACTACTAGTTGCTTTTTGTGAGTTTTGATCGGGATTTGCATAGTAGTAGATTCGTATTGAATGGGTCAAAGTTTCATATTGGGTGGACTTTGAGAACATGGAGGAGAGAACATTCATTGAGAAGTGAGCATTTCCACCACTAGGAAGGACCTTCAAGGTCCTAGTTATGAGTTTTTCTTTCTAGGTCCTAGTTGTGAGGTTTTCTTTCTTTCTCCCATATTTCTTTATCTTGTCCTTTTGTTCACATTAAGGAAAATGTGTGTTCCAAGTGTGGGGGGAGAAATATATCTCATTGTATTGTAGTGTGCATATGCTCCACTTTGACTTGTTTTGTTTCAAAAAAAATTCCCGTTGTGTTGAAAACCCGAGAGGGCAACTTAGGCAAAATTGGGGGACTCAGATAGGTTAAAAACCCGAAAGGGAGACCTATGAAAAAAGAGAGGCCTTATGGTGTGGAAAAAGGTGAGGTGTGAGCTTTTAAAGAAAATAGATGCTAGGAAGAAAACGCAAGAGGGATCTTAGACAAAATGAGATAGATGGAAATATATGAATTCTTCTCTTGTTTTTACCTCTTTCTGGGATTTCCGGGTAGAGTAAGCTATCTTCTTGACTTTCTTTGGATGTTTATAGTTCATTCTTATTATGGCATAATTTTGTTATTTTGCGGTTTAGGACTCCTTATGTCGGGATGTGAGGGCTGGCAAGCTCTTATGTTTTGGGTTAGGGTAGTTCTAGGAATAATGTGTTGGTTGTGCTCTTGGGGAAACACATCTTATAAATCACTGATGAGACGTCAAATGCATGTAGTTTTTGAAGCATTTAAGATTGATTTTGTATCTTTTTGTTGTAAGATAGCTAGATTTAGGTAAGTTTACATCATAAGGGGTTTAGATGACCGTTTTTGGTTTTCATATCTAAATCCTTCATTTTATAACCAATCTATAGTCTAATGGATTTTTGGTCTAGATTTATTTTGTGAGCTTGATTTGTAGATTTCTTGTAAGAACTACGAAGTGGTTTAGTGAAGGCCATTCGCAAGGATGGTAGAAGATTGAAGGCCACAAGTCAAAATGTGGTAGAAGATAGAAGGGTAGAAGAAGGAAGACAAAGAAGCGGATGAATTGTTACCCTGAATTTTGGACGAAGTTCTTATAATGATCCGAGAAGAAATAGCCTCCAAGGGTGGTACCATTGGATTCTTCTTCTCAAGCATTATAAAATTTAATAATAGAAAACCCAAATAGGATTAGTGGTTCACCCATAGAATTGCAAAGACATTGACAAAAAAATGGACCGACGAGTGCGTGGTAAGTGCACATAGGCGCATGCCAGCGCATCAATAATGAAGGGGAAACACAGCCCTCAAGTGCACTTGTGATTCTTGCTAAATAAGTATGTTAATGTGGATTTTTCTCATATTTATCCTATAGAAGCAATGAAAGGTCGAATCTTGAATGTGGTTTGTTCTAGGTTTAATCTAATGAATGCTTTGTTTGGTTAAATGACTATGTGTTTGGTCGAATGCTTGTTGTTATCAAATCTATGTTTCTTCATGTATAATTCTATTGATGAAATACCTTTACACATTGTTTGTCTAAAGTGATTATCAATGAGGTTTTCAAAATGTCGTTCTTTGCATTTGCAAATTACTCTTAAGAAGAAATGAACGTTGATCTTCAAAATGAAAGTGATAGCATTCCCCGTAGGTAATGAATGTGATAGAATGAATCAATGGTTCTATGATCTATATTAGGTTTGGAAGTGGATACCAATTGCCCCCAAGGCTTTGTCTTTTGTAGTTTTTATCTCTTTTTCTTAGTTGTTGTATGATTAGTATAGTTACTTGACTTTACTAGTTAGCTTGTCTTTAATTTCATAACTTAGGACAAAATCAACCAAAACAACCCCCCCCCCTTCTTTACTTGCTTTTATATCTATATCAAGTCTAGTATCCACCTTATATGTTTAAACCCTTAGAAATATCCCTCTTCTTTGTGGACGACCCCAATTTGCCACTATCTACTTAGTTTTAGGGCTTATAAATATTAACTTTGAGAGGTACGGTGACGACCTCCCAAATTTTGGCACCGCTGCCAGAGAAGAGGCATTTATTTTTAAGTGTTTGGGCATATTTGGTTGCATATTAGCTAGTTATTTTTATTTTCAACTTCTTTGTGGTTGTTTTTGTTTGGAGTAGGTATTCCTTGAGTTATTGGTGATTTTTTATCGATAATCCTTGCAATATGATTCCAAAATTTTTAAAAAAAGAAAAAAAAAAGAGAGGAACATATCACCTTGAGGGAACTCATGTTGCAAAGAGAGGCTCAACAAGCAAGTTTTTGTAGAATGTGTCATTCCGACTATCCTACCGAGTCTTGCTACATGTTGAGAGAGGAGCACTATAAGGAGGGAAGAACCATTTGTTTCCAAGACCAAGAGTATTATGAAGAGTGCTACCAAGAGGTTAGAGATGTTGGTTTTCAAAGGCAAGAAGCTAAGGAGTTGTATCCATACCACGATTCTTACAATCTGAACTAGGGTGGTAATATTGATTGGTGGTTGAAAATAAGCCAGAAATAAATAGTACGAACAAAATAGTTGGCCTTTACCACCTTACACCATACCCCAAAATCAAGTCCAACAAGAAGGTTCAAGTTTGTCACATGAGGAGATCATGAATGCAATAGCAAACTTGAAAAACTTGGCCAAGACTAACGAGGAATCATAAACCCGAATCTCATCTAGTCTTGAGGCTTTGGAGGGGCATGTTAGCAATATAATGGAAGTGGTGACCCAAATGGAAGCTCATTATTCCAAAGATACACCATTCCAAGTTAAACATGAAGATTCGGTGAGTGAGGTCACCTTGAGAAATGAGTTCAAGTTCGAAGGGGATGAGGAGTCGACTGTTGAGGATGAAAATTTTGAGGAGGAGGGGATTGTGATACATCCATTGACATCATCACCCCTACCCCACCTAGTGTACCAACTCCACTATGTTTAGATGTTTTGAAGGAGATAAGAGAGGAGCCAAAAGACTATCCCTAGCCTCCTAACCAACCAACTCCTTTAGAACCATCTCCACCTCCACAAAACTTTCTTCTTGAAAGTTTTGTATACCCACCTCTCTCCTTTTGGATGCTCATGGTGAAGGGGTTCAAACCTTCACCATATATATAACATTAGGGTCGTTCTAACAACCTTAAATATACAGAGCTTCTCGGGACGCAACCTGAGCTTTTAAGTTAGGCTAGTGGTTTTCTTTTCTTGAAAAAAAATCCTCAACCCCATTCTCAGACTCTTACCCAAAACTAAAAAAACACCACCACAGTCCATCACCTAAAACCACCATCAAAACCACCATCTAGGAGTACTACTAGTTGTTACTTTTTGTGAGTGTTGATCGAGACTTGCATAGTTATGGATTTTTAGTTGATGGGTTGAAGTTGCATATTGGTGGAGTTCGAGAACATGGAGAAACATAGATGAGTGAGGATTGCCATCACCGGGAAGGACCATCAAGTTCCTAGTTGTGAGTACGTTTTCTTTTTTCCCTTATTTCTTTATCTTGTCATTTGATTCATATTGAGGACAATGTGTGATTCAAATGTGGGGAGGTTAAGAGAAATATATCTCATTGTATTGTATTGTAGTGTGCATATGCTCTACTTTGATTTTTTTTGTTTGGAAAAAAAAGAATTCCCACTATGTTGAAAACACGAGAGGGAAACTTCGGCAAAAGTGGGAGGCACGGATAGGTTGAGGGCCCGAAAGGGCAACCTTTGCAAAAATTAGAGGATAAATGGTGTGGAAAAAAGTAAGGGTGAGCATTGAAAAAATAATATGAGATGCTAGGATTAAAAGCCGAGAGGGCTCCTAGGGAAAATGACAAAAAATGAGAGAAATTGAAAAATTTTATGCTTCTCTTGATTTGCCTATTGGGTAGCATCTTTGGTAGAGTAAGCTTGTTTTACACTTGTATTTTATACATCACCTTTGATTGGTATGATGATTATTTAGATTATCTTAAACTTTGGGAAGTGAGAGTGTCAGATATTCTTATGTCTTGGGGTTTAGGGTAGTCTAGGAATACGATGTTGGATGTTTTGGGAAAACTTTTGCATGCTAGTTTACACTGTGAACTTCACTTGTTCTTATTTACTCGAGGACGAGTAAAGGTTTGAGTGTGAAGAGATTTGATGAGACATTATATGCATGTATTTTCCGAAGCATTTAACATCTCTTTTGTATCTTTTTGCTGTAAGATTGCTAGATTTAGGTAGGTTTACATCATAAGCGGTTTAGATAACCATTTTCAGTTTTCATATCTAAATCCTTCAGTTTGTAACCTATTTGTAGTTTAATTGATTTTTGGACCTTACGAGCATCTAGATTCCATTTTGTGAGCTTAATTTGTGAATTTCTCATGAGCTCTTTGGAGTGGTTTAGTGAAGGCCACGATCCAAAACATGGTAGAAAATAGAAGGGTTGAAGAAGGAAGATCAAAAAAATGTAATGAGGCCATTTTCTCCCGAGCAAAGCCATTTTTGCTCAAGCAATGACTGCTTCACCCCTTGACTTTTCTTGACCCACTTGGGCTATAAGTAGCCCCCTTTTCTTCCCCATCGCTAAACTCTACCCGGGGCTCCAAAACCCTAGTTTTTCACCCATTTCCTTCATTTTCTTCTTCTTTCTTTGTGGATTTTTGTTCTATATTAGATGTTTTTATTATCTAGGTTAGTTTTGTACTTGGGAGAAATTTAATTGAAGATTCCACATCTATGTAGTAAGAACCTCTATTTCACTCTTTCTTGAAGCTTTTGTTATTTAGCTTTCATGTGTTCTTAATGTGATGTTTTACTTCATTTATACCATGGGTTGTTTGAGTATATGAAGTGTTTTTATGATTAAAAAGTGAGGGTGTTAGGAAAGTTGCAAATTTCTTAGCTCATTTGACATGAAAATCCAAGAACATGGAAGTAGAACTTCTTGTCTATAATGTGTGATGATTATTGCTAGATAAGTGTGTTAGTGTGGATTGTTCTCATATTTATCCAATAGAAGCAATGAAAGGTCAAATCTCAAATGTGGTTTGTTTTAGGTTTAATCTAATGAATGCTTTGTTTGGCTAAGTGGTTATGTGTTTGGCAAAATGCTTGTTGTTATCAAATATATGTGTATAATACCATTGATGAAATACCTTTAGGCATTTGTCTACAGTGATTATCAATGGGGTTTGCAAAATGTCGTGGTTTGCATTTGAAAATTACTCTTAAGAAGAAATGAACGTTGATCTTCAAAATAGAAGTGATAGCATTCCCCATAGATAATGAATGTGCTAGAATGAGTGAATGGTTCAATGATCTACATGGGGTTTGGAAGGGGATATCAATTGCCCCCAAGGCTTTGTCTTTTGTAGTTTTTAGCAATTTTTCTTAGTTGTTGCATGATTCACGTCGTTTCACTCTTGCTCCGTTCTTGGTCTTCTTCCTTTCTCTGGTCTTCCTTCTGTTAACGGCTATATTCTCGCTCTGTGTGCGATTCTTCCGCTGCTATGGCGGCTCCGCCGTCTGGTAGCGGTGGCTATGGGGGAGGGAAATCCTTCCTCCAGGCCCTCGCTAATCGCCCTCCGCCCCTACGTGATTCCCTCCCCTCGAACCCGGAGATTTCACCTAAAGTCCAATTCAAAGGGGAGATTGCGTGCCTTGTCACCCGCAAGGATGCTGAGACTCTTGCCTCCCACTATAGCAATTCTTTGATCGGTAAGTTTGCCCGAGGGAAGCCAACGATGATCCAACTAAACAATGCTTTTAATTCTGTAGGTTTTAAAGGCAAGTTCCAGATAGGCTCGATTGACTACCGCCACATCCTCATCCGATTCCATGAAAAGGAAGATTATCAACGATTCTGGCTCAAAGGACAATGGTCCTTTAACAACGCTCAAATGAAGGTCCTCAAATGGACTCCTGACTTTTCACCGGAGGCAGAATCGTCGATTGTTCCGGTATGGGTATCAATCCCCCAAGTTCCTGTTTATTTTTATAATTCTTTTATGCTTGAAGTTATTGGGAATCAAATTGGGAAATTTATTAAAGTTGATGCTGCTACTGAAGCGCTGTCTAGGCCTTCCTGTGTCAAAATGTGTGTGGAAGTTGACCTAAAAAATAAATTACCAACACATATTAGAGTGGGTATTGAAGAGGAAGGTAATGAATTTAATGTGCGCAAATTACCCCTAGAATATGAGGATATCCCACCCTATTGTTTCCACTGCAAATGTATAGGTCATGAGGACAGTTACTGTGTATATTTACATCCTGAACTTAAGAGAATTTGGACAAAAAAACCAGAGCTCAATATAATGAAAACATCTGATGCTCAACAGATTAATCTAACTCAGGTAGAGTCTCTTAAAGCAGGGAGCTCTGGAGTTTCTATAATGGAAAAACAGAAAAATTCTCAAGCTCAGAAAATGATATATGTTCCTAAGAAACTTTCTAATGTTGAGCAGGACACTAATAAGACTAATCCTTGTGGCTCTGTTCCCCTAATGGCTCCACAGATTTCACTGATTCCTGATGTTGTGACAAATGATCTACCAGCTCATATTGATAAGAATGATTCTATTGCCTATACTAATGAGTTGTCATGTCATGAAGAGAGCCAAGTAGTGATAATAGAACAAGACAATGAGAACCCACAACTTAGTAAGGCAATACTGGTTCCCCCTCATGATATGACAGAAAAAGGTAATGATCTTAACTCATGTACTAACCAGAATGCTCATGTAGTCTCTGGAGAAGATCTATCCTCCCACCTTTTTCATGGGGGTACTTCCCCTTCTGCTCCCTCCTCTGTTTATAGTCCAATTATGCATTTAAACAAGATATCTCAATCTGACCCTACTAACCTTAGGAAAGTCTTTGCTAAGGATGATTTGCATGGTAAGCGAGGTAGATCTTTCTCTCCTTTTAATTCCATTATTGCTGCAAAAAACTTCATTTTTTCTCAACAGAAACATAAGCAAAATAGGTTCTCTCTCTTGGCTGATGAGGCATTGGCTGAAGACCTACCCATTACTGAGGATCCTTTGCAAACGGACATACTGGAAGAAGTTTCCCTCTCAGCCTCTCCTGGAAGAAATGATGATCTGATCCATAAGGTTAGTCCCTCCACCCCTCTCCAAGGTAAGAAAGGATCTGATAACCCTGAAAGGAAACAATCAAAAAAAGGTAATGATTCCTTTTTCTCACAAAAAAATATCATAATGACCAGATCAAAAAGCTCCTCTAATGTATCCCAATGAATAGTACATCCACTAAGCTTAAAATGTTGGTCTGGAACATTAGGGGCATGGATACATCCATACTAAGGCTTTGTAATCTTTCTCAAAGACATAAATTTGACCTTATTTGCCTAATAGAGCCTAAACATGATAACTCTCAATGTGAGTCATATAGACAGAGACTGAAATTGGATTACTGTTTCTCAGCCAATAGTGGTCAAATCTGGTTGTTCTGGTCATCAAGTTTAACTCTAATGGTTAATAATGATAATCTGCAATTTCTAGCAGTTAACTTGAGCAGTACAAAGCTTAATTATCCAATGGATGCCTTCTTCATTTATGGTCTTAGGACTAGAAGTGGAAGACTTCCCCTCTGGGCAGACCTGAGCTCTTACAGTCACTCTGAATCCCTATTTATAGGTGATTTTAATGCCATCTCCTCTATTAATGAGTATAAAGGTCCATCCTCTCCAAATTTAGGTAGTATAAGGGATTTCAATGGCTTCATAAATGGTCTGGCTTTGGAAGATATTAACACTTCTGGTAATCTGTTTACCTGGTCAAACAATAGACTAAGATCTCCCACAATTAAAAGATTGGATAGAGGTTTGTGCACTCAATCTTGGTCTTCATGTTTTCCTCAGTCTTCTATTCAGATTCTAAATAGAGCTACCTCAGATCACAGTCCTCTGTTATTAACTGTAGGTAGTGACTCACCCTCTTGTCCAAAGCCTTTTAGATTTCTTGATACATGGTATAAGAGGAAAGAGCTTAATGAAGTCATCAAACAAAACTGGGAAATTCCTGTAAATAATACTGGAATGTTAGCTTTTTATCTTAAGTTAGTCAGACTTAAAAAGATTCTTAAAATCTGGAATAAGGAAAAATTTGGTAATATTCATGATAATGTGATCCAAGCTGAACTTGCATTACAGACTCAAGAATCTCTAACTGATTTTTCAGATTCCTTGCCAGATCAGGTTAAGTTGAAAGAGGCTAGGGCTAGGTTAGTTTTGGCATTGTCTGAACAGAAAAATTACTGGAAACACAAGGCTAAAGTTAAATGGTTGCAAGAGGGAGATAACAACACTAGTTTTTACCATAATTCTGTAAAGGAGAGAAATAATAGACTGAAAATCACAAAAATCAGGAGCAAAAATGGACAGTGGCTAGACAACACTAATGATATTGAAATGGAGGCTATTAATTACTATCAGGAACTCCTGAGTGAGGAATCTGCCACTTTCAGCTCTCCTTTTCAGTTTCATTTTCTTAATCAGATCCCATGTTTAGTCACTGAGGCTGATAATGAAAATTTACTGATGCCAGTCTCTTTGGAAGAGCTTAAAAAGATTGTTTTCAGCTTGAATAAATCTAGCAGTCCTGGTCCAGATGGTTACACTGCTAAATTCTATATCAAGTCTTGGAACATTATTGCTATAGACCTTCTTAGTGTTGTTCAGGATTTTTTATCTTCATCCATTATGCCTAGAGGCATAGGAAGCACATGGATTACTATTATTCCAAAGAAGAAAACACCAATCACCTTTGATGATTACAGGCCTATAAGTCTCTCTAATGTGATTAATAAGATTTGCTCTAAGGTGCTTATGGAGAGACTTAAAGCTATTATGCCTAAATTAATCTCCCCTAATCAAACAGCATTCCTACATGGCAGGGACATTTCAGATAATGTGATTTATTTACAGGAAATGGTAAGGCTGCTCAATAGGAAGAAAAGGGAACCTAATTGCATAATAAAACTAGATCTTAAAAAGGCTTTTGATAGGGTTAGATGGTCTCTTCTATATAAAGTACTTGCTAAATTTGGTTTTCATCCAAAATTCATTTTTTCAATTATGAAAACCTGTCTCAAGCATGGTTCTCTGTTCTTATTAATGGTAAGCCTTGTGGTTTTTTTCAATCTTCTAGGGGTATTAAGCAAGGGGATCCTCTATCCCCATTTCTATTTAATATTTTCTCTGAGTCATTTTCCAGGAGTATGGATTACATATTCCAAACAGGTAAGCTTTCACCCTATGACCTGCCAGGTAATCCTCCAAAAATCTCACACTTATCATATGCTGATGACACTGTCATTTTCTTTAAAGCAAATAACTTAACTTTGGTAAGATTAAAAGCATTCTTATCTACCTTTGAAGAAGTCACTGGACAATCAATTAATTATAATAAGAGTGACATTTTCATAGGTAAGTATGCTACTGCTCAAAGGGTGAATCACATTAAGAGAATTATGGGAATGAAAATTGGTACTTTTCCATTCATGTACCTAGGTGTTCCAATCTTTTCTGTTGCTTTAAAGAAGATCTACTTTCAACCCCTTTTTGAGCAGATTGTTAACAGGATTAATAATTGGAAAAATAGGTGGTTAACTACAGGTGGAAAACTGATACTAATTGAATCCTGTATTTATTCAATTCCCCAACACATCTGGCAAGTAATTAAGCCCACAAACCTGATTATTTCCACCATGGAAAAAAATTGAGCAGATTTTTTTGGGGTGAGAATGATCATAAACCAAAAAGAGCATGGAGAAAATGGACTGCTCTTTGTGCATCAACTGATCAAAATGGCTTGGGTTTTAGAAGTATCAGAACTATTGTTAAAACTTGCTCAGTAAAGTTGTGGTGGAAATTCCAGATGGCAGATACTCTATGGTCTCACTTGTTGGCTAACCTTCCTCCATCTTATAGAACCTCCCCTAATTGGAAAAGAATCTGCTCAGTTCATCCTTGGGCAGAACCTAATTCAAGGGTAATAATTGGAAATGGTGAATGCAATTTCTGGAATGCAAATTGGCTGGGGATTGGGATTCTATCTGATTTGTGTGATCAAAATAATATAGGAATTGATGATAATTGTTCTGTTGCTGAATTTATAGCCAATAAATCTAGCCTTATTCCTTTAATTCAACCATTTCTGCCACCTCACATTACTCTTCTTTTGCAGGACTCAAGAACCTGGCCACATAGACCTGATAGACTAATTTGGAAGCTAGGAGCTGATGGTAACTTCTCATTCAAAGCCACTTATTTGTTACTGTGTAACAACTCAGGTCAGTATTCATCCCCAAGTCATTTCTGGAATTCTAGAATTGAGAAAAAAATATCTATGTTCATGTGGAAAGTGACAAACTCTCTTCTTCCTTTTGATAATACTCTTCAACATCTAAGAATCAGTTTGGCCTCTAAATTCTGTATGTGTAACTTACATGTGGATGATCTTGATCATTTTTTTAACTCCTGTGAGTTTTCCCTGAAAGTCTGGAAACCTATACATCAGTTTATGGGAATTAGAGACAGGTTTTTGCATTCTGTGTGGGATAGACTATCTGCTTATTTATCCCTCCCCACCCTATCCAAATTACACTCCATTATTGTTAGAACAGCAGCAATTTATACATTCTGGAATCTATGGAAGATGAGGAATAGATTTATTTTTGATTCAGTTAAGCCCTCATCTTCCATAGTGCTTCAGCAGATTAGAGATCAAATTTTCTACTCATTCTCTGCTAAACCAGTATATATAGTCTCTCCACTTGATCTCAGTATTGCAAACCACTCTTACTTGCCTCTCATTAAGAGACCCCCAAAGCCAAAAATCTGGAAAATTGCATGGGTCAGACCAACAATTGGTTTTAAAGTCAATGTGGATGCTGCTTGGTGCTGTAAGACAAATAAATGTGGCCTCAGCATGATCATTAGGGACTGTAGAGGGGGTTTTAAGGAAGCATATACCTCATTTACTAATGCAAAATCTGCCCTAGAAGCTGAGTTAAAAGCTATTTCATTTGCTATTCAATTTTGCAATTCTCTGTCCACTGTTTGCATGGAATCAGACTGCCTTAATGCTGTGCTATATGCTACTAATCCATTAAAATCCCCTTGGCAACTGTTTGATTTAGTAGATGAGATTCATCTCTCTTTGGGGGATATACACATTATGCACATATTTAGGGAAGCCAACCAGGTTGCTCATTTTTTGGCAAAAACTTGCTTGTCACAAAAATGTAACCTGGCTTTTCCACATTTCTCTCTGCTGCCTAACCGAGTCCAGGGATTAGTTAGACTAGACCAAATGAATACACCCTCTCTGCGGATTGCCTCCTAGTTCGGATGCTACTCAGTCAAAAATATTTTTTTTCTTGCAGATCAAAGGTTGATATCAGGCTTCATGGAAACAGGACTACCTGCTGCTTTTGTAGCTGGATTCGGACACAGATGGTTTGATCACACATGTTCATATGGGTGGATACTATTGGCCACCTCTCTTCTTTTGCAAGCAGCTAACTTAGTTTTACATTTCAACTTCAGGCTAGTATGTGGAGGCTAGCTCTTTATTCATGTGGAGAGGGTTTCGACTGCCTTGTATTTCCTTTCGGACTCACTAATAAGTTTCGATCCTTTCCATCATAGATAAAGAGGCCTCTGACTTGATGTTTATATGTATTTTTCTTCTCATTCTTTTGGGGGCAACAAGCGTTGCTCTATTAGCCAGCGAGCATTCATGTATATCCTACTATTGCTTCGGCTTTTCTTTTCTGTCTATTTTCTCGGCTTGGGAAGGCCTAATAGAATTTCCCCCATCTACGGATGGTTTTTAATTAAAAAAAAAAGTTGTTGCATGATTAGCATAGTTACTTGACTTTGCTAGTTAGCTTGTCTTTAATTTCATAACTTAGGAAAAAAACAACCAAAACCCCCCATTTACTTGCGTTTATATATCAATATATATCTACCTCTAGTCTACTTTCCAACTTATATGTTTAAACCCTTAGGAAAATCCCTCTTCTTCGTGGAAGACCCTAATTTGCCACTATCTACTTAATTGTAGTTAGTAATAATTTAGGGCTTATAAATATTACCTTTGAGAGGTATGGCGACGACCTCCCAAATTTTGGCGCCGCTGCTGGGGAAGAGTCTTTTATTTTTAAGTGTTTTGGGCATATTTGGTTGCATATTAGCTAGTTGTTTTTATTTTCCACTTCTTTGGGGTTGTTTTTGTTCGGAGTAGGTATTGCTTGACTTCTTCGTGAATTTTTATAGAGAATCCTTGCAATATGATTCCGGACTTTTTAAAAAGAAAAAAATTAAAGTGTAACATCACACCTTGAGAAAACTCATGATGAAAAGAGAGGCTCGACAAGCAAGGTTTTGTAGGATGTGTCATTCTGACCATCTTACCAAGTCTTGCTATATATTGAGAGAGGAGCACTATGAGGAGGAAAGAATGGTTTCCAAAACCAAGGGTATTATGAAGAGTGCTACCCAGAGGTTGGAGATGTTGGTTTTCAAGGGCAAGAAGCTCAAGAGTGGTATCCATACCACGATTCTTACAATTTGTAGTAGAGTGGTAATCTAGATTGGTGGTATGAGAATGAGCCGAAAACAAATAATATGAGCAAAATAGTTAGCCTTCATCACCTTACACCATACCCCAAAACTAAGTCCAACAAGAAGGTTCAAGTTTGTCACAATAGGAGATCATGAATGCAATAGCAAACTTGAGAAACTTAGCCAAGATTAGTGAGGAATCGGACACTCGAATCTCCTCTAGCCTTGTGGATTTGGAGGGGCATGTGAGCAATATATTTGAATTGGTGACCCAAATGAAAGATCGTTATCCCGAAGAAACACCGTTCCAAGTCAAACTCAAAGACTCGGTGAGTGAGGTCAACTTGAGAACTGAGTTCGAGTTCGAAGGGGATGAGGAGTCGGTTGTGGAAGAAAAATAAGTGGAGGAAAAGGTGATTGTGCTTTTTCATTATTCTTGCCATCATCACTCGTATCCCCACCTAGTGAACCAACTCCACCATTTTTGGAAGTTTTGAGGTAGATAAGAGAGGAACCAAAAGACTATCCCAAGCCTCCAAACCACCCTACTCCTTTAAAACAAGCTCTACCTCCACAAGACTTTCAACTTGAAAGTTTTGTACCCCCGCCTCTCTACTTTTAGATGATCATGGTGAAGGGGTTCAAACCTTCACCATATGGATAACATTAGGGTTGTGTCGAGGAACTTAAAAATATGGAACTTCTTGGGAGGAAACCGAGCTTTTAAGTTAGGTAAGTATTTTTCTTTTCTTGAAGAAAAAATCCTCAACCGTGTCCTCAAGCCCTTACCCAAAACCACAAATATACCACCACAATTCACTACCAAAAACCACCATCAAAACCACCATCTAGGAGTACTACTAGTTGTTTCTTTTTGTGAGTGTTGATCAAGACTTGCATAGTTATAGATTTGTAGTGGATGGATTGAAGTTGCATATATGGTGGAGTTTGAGAACATGGAGGAAAGAACATTTATTTAGAAGTGAGCATTTCCATCAACGGGAGGGACCTTCAAGGTCCTAGTTGTACTTATTTTTTCTTTCTTCCTTATTTCTTTATCTTGTCCTTTGGTTCACATTGAGGAAAACGTGTGCTTCAAGTGTGGGGAGGTTATGATAAATATATCTCATTGTATTGTATTGTAGTGTGCATATGCTCTACATTGATTTTTTTTTTTTTTGAAAATAAAGAAAAAGAATTCCCACTATGTTGAAAACCCGAGAGGGCAACTTAGGCAAAAGTGGGAGGCCAGGATACGTTGACACCCCGAAAGGGCAACCTATGCAAAAATGAGAGGCCAAATGGTGTGGAAAAAGGTGAGGGTGAGCATTGAAAATAATTTGTGAAGCTAGGACGAAAACTCAAGAGGGCTCCTAGGAAAAATGAAAGAAAAAATTAGAGAAATTGAAAATATTTTATGCTCCTCTTTATTTGTCTATTGGGTGGCTTTTGGGGTAGAGCAAGTGAGCTTGGCATTATATGTACACATAAATTTTGTTATGGTTTGTTGGTTGTTTGGGTTATCTTAGGCTTTGGGATGTGAGAGTGTTAGAGATTCTTATGTCTTGGGGCTTGGGTAATCTAGGAATACAATGTTGGATGTTTTGGGAATACTTGTGCATGATATTTACACTTAGATCTTTGCTTGTTCTGGTTTAGTCAAGTGTGGGGAGATTTTATGAGATGTCAAATGCATGTATTTTCCAAAGCATTTAACATTTCTTTTGTCATCTTTTTGTTTTAAGATTGCTTTATTTAGGTAGGTTTACATCATAAGGGGTTAAGGTGACCGTTTTCGGTTTTCATTTTGTAATCTATGTTTAGTCTAATGGATTTTTAGTCCTTACGGGCATCTAGATTCCGTCTTGTTAGCTTAATTTTTGGATTTATCGTGAGCCCTTTGGAGTGTTTTAGTGAAGGCCATGAGCTAAAACGTGGTAGAAGATAGAAGGGTTGAAGAAGGAAGACAAAGAAGCGGATGAATTGTGACCCGGAAGTCTGGACCAAGTTCTTATAATGATACAAGAAGAACCAGCCTTTAACAATGGCATCATTGGATTCATCTTCTTGAGAACTATAAAATCAACTGCAAGAACTTTAAAATATGTCAACATTTCACCCGTAGGAAGCAAAACAAGAAGCCGAGAGCTGCAGCTCGCCCAGGCGGATGAGCGAACGATGATTAGAAAAATTTACTGAGGCCATTTTTGCCTGAGCGAATCCATTTTTGCCCAAGAAAATCCATTTTTCCCGAGCAAACGCCATTTTTGTTCGAGAAATGCCTGCTGCACCCTTTTACTTTCTTGACCCACTTGGGCTATAAATAGCGCACCCCCCCCCCCCTCTTCCCCATTTGCTAAGCCCGACTTGGGGCTCCAAAGCCCTAGTTTTCACCCCTTCCTTCCATTTTCTTCTTCTTTATTTGTATATTTTTGTTCTATGTTATGGGTTTTATTATCAAGGTTAGTTTGTACTTTGGAGCAATTGATTGAAGCTTCCACATCTATGTAGTAAGAACCTCTATTTCACTCTTTCTTGAAGCTTTTGTTATTTAGCTTTCATGTGTTCTTAATGTGATGTTTTACTTCAATTATGCCCTGGGTTGTTAGAGTATATGAAGTGTTTTTATGATTGAAGTGTTAGGGTGTTAGGAAAGTTCCAAATTTCTTAGCTCATTTGATATGAAAATCCAAGAACATGGAATTAGAACTTCTTGTCTATAATTTGTGGTGATTCTTTCTAGATAAGTATTTTAATGAGGATTGTGCTCATATTTATCATATAGAAGCAATGAAAGGTCGAATCTTGAATGTGGTTTGTTCTAGGTTTAATCTAATGAATGCTTTGTTTGGCTAAATAGCTATATGTTTGGTTGAATGCTTGGTGTTATTGACCTACCTCCCCCCCCCCGGGTTGTTAAAAACAGTAGCTTGGAAGTAACCCGGTTGGAGGTGGTGAGGGTAAGAAGATAGAAATTTATAATTCTGCACCCTGTATAGGGTAGTTGGCAGTAAGCCTCTGGTTTGTCTACAGAGATGCTAGATCTAATGTACCAACTCAAAACACAACCTCGTACGAGTCGTCAATCCATACGAGTGAAGGAATAGCTAGTAAAGAAAACATAAAAACAGGGGGGTTTTGTTTTTCAAACTAACTACAAAATATGAAAATTAAAAACAAAACTACAATATTAGCTAAGCACTTAGGTAAATCATTACGCAACTTTGTCAATTTAATACTTCTATCCTTGATTCATTCATATAGAGATCTAACCAAACCTAATAAAGTGTCTATAACATGTGGTGTGGCCGATAGCATACACTTCCCGATCCCTGTCATGGTTCCCGGTCCCTGTCATGGCGGGTGCTCTCGCAACCCTCCATCGACACCGCCATCATAATTAGGGGAGTACAACACGGTTCAATCATTGTTGTAGGTCTGATTCACCCCTGTGTGATTACGTCTCAGGCTTCCACCACGAATGCACTACTCCTCTCAGGTCCTATCAATTAGGCCCAAGGATCGTAGGCACCTTATCTATGATACTAGGGTTTCTTATAACCATAGTTTGCTACTATTTAGTTTTCTCTACCAAGAATCTTTAAGACAACATTACAAAGTCAGCTAAGCCTAGTGCGATGGTAAGGGGATTAGAGTGACCTCGAATCTCCCACGCACACTCACGTAGATGCATTCTCTTCCCAATGGGGCATCGATATTTGTTCCTATCCTAAATACAAACCAAAGTGTGTTCTATATATAGGGTGTAATACTCATGCATTCAAACTCAAAAGCAAATATGAACACAAAATAAGGATGAACTAGAGAATCTCAAAAGGCATATAGATTACCAAGTCACTAAAATTTATCCCCAAGCTAGGAAAACTACTCCCTTGACATGAAATTCAAATAAAGATTTGAATTCCACATCTTAGGATCAAAGAAAATAAAAAGAAGAAAAGGATAAAGTTTCTCCTAAGGAGAGAGTTTACAAATTACTCTTGAAAAGGAAGTACGAGATATGAAAACCTTGTAGACAAAGTTTCTATTTATAGTAGTACGAGATTGGGTCTAAAAATATGCCCAAAATAGGGTAAACCCTAGCTCAGCCGCCGCCCGGCCTAGGACGTCATGGATGATGCGGCCCGTGGCTTATACTTGGCATGGGGCGCGAGAACTGGCGATGGTCATGTCACTTCATGAGCGTGGGGTACCTATTCTTTGGCATTGTGTAAATCTTCATCACGTGCAATGTGTGAGGCTTCATGCAGGTCGCATTTGACACCAGGTGCAGGTCGCGTTGTTTGCTGCAAGGCACTTTCAGAGTGCTGAAACTTGAAGTCCTGATCCAAGCTCGTGGTCATTGGTGCGGGCTATGATCAGGAAGGGTGCTTGCTCAGAAAATTTGGCATGGCCTGTTTGATTTCCCACACCCTGCCTGCTGGTCTTGGTATAATAGACTAGGGATGGTGCGGGATACCCAAAACAAGACGTCCCACACCCTACTTAGCGGCGTGAGGGGTTATTCACTTTATGGTGATGGGTCACTCCGGATCCTCACACTGGTCTCCTTGGTTCAAGGCATCTCCTTTGGCGTGGACCGTTGGTGCCAAACCATGCACGGCCTGCACTGACCCATTGGTGCGGTTGCTGGCTTAACTAGTTTCCTTCACTATGGGAGAAACGTTTGTCCGATTTGAGAGTTTTAGTAGTCTATATTGTAGTAATCGAGAAGACAGATCCAATGGAACCAGCCTTGAAGGCTAATTCTTCTTTTATTTTTCTCGGACTTAACCACAACTCATCAGACCACGATTTCCCATTTATTCGTTTGCCGCTATGAACTTTGTTGCCGCCCAACTCATCAGACCATGATTTCCCATTTATTCGTTTGCCGCTATGAACTTTGTTGCCGCCTATCTTTGGCTTCAATATCCTTCTTTCACACATTGATGGTCGTGGCCTTTGTCAACTACCATCATAATGTAAATGGCCTTCGTCTTTATTACCGCCCTTGCGAATGGCCTTAAATATCTTTTACCGCCCTTACGATTGGCCTTCACATAGAATGTAAATAAAAAGTACCCATGGCCGACCTACTAAAGATGATCACAAGGAAGATCAAGGAACTTGTGGATACAGTATGTCCAATAATTCCAATTAAATCTACAAAACACGGGATTTAGATTTTAAAAAACCAAACATTACCGTCTAAACCCCTTGTCACGTAAACTTAACTAATACTAGCAATACACCAAGTAAAATTAACTAAAAATTATGTCAAATGCATCGGTTAACGCACGCAGAATGAAGTAGATCAGTTATCAAATCTATGGTTCTTCTTGTATAATGCCATTGACGAAATACCTTTAGGCGTTGTTTGTCTAAAGTGATTATCAATGAGGTTTGCAAAATGTCATTGTTTTTGCTTACAAATTACTCTTAAGAAGAAATGAATTTTGATCTTTAAAATGGAAGTGATAATATTCCCCATAGATAATGAATTTGATAGAATGAGTGAAATGTTCAATGATCTATATGAGGTTTGGAAGTGGATATCAACTGCCCCCAAGCCTTTGTCTTTCATAATTTTTAGTTCTTTTTCTTAGTTGTTGCATGATTAGCATGGTTACTTGACTTTGCAAGTTAGCTTTCCTTTAATTTTATAACTTAGGACAAAACCAACCAACCCCCCCCCCCTTTACTTGCTTTTATATATCTATATATCTACCTCTAGTTTAGTATCCACCTTATAAATTTAAACCCTTGTACGACCCTAATTTGCCACTATCTACTTAATTGTAGTTAGTAAGCATTTAGGGCTTATAAATATTAACTTTGAGAGGTACGGAAACAACCTCTCACATGTTTATCCTAAGGTAGCGCTAAAAGGTATTATCTTGAATGTTGATCTTTCTAGGTTAAACCTAATGAATGCTTTGTTTGATAAAATGGCTAGGCATTTGGTAGAATACATGTAGTTGTTATCAAATATGTTGGTTCTTTAAGTATAATGTCATTCGTGAAATGCCTTTAGGAGTTGTTTGGCTAATGTGCTTGTTTGCGAGAAGAACGGAATGTTTACCTTCAAAATGGAAGTTGTATCATTCACAATAGGTAATCAAGATGATTAAATGAGTGATTGTTTTTATGATCTATAATAGACTTAGAAGTGGAAATCAATTGCGCCCAAGGCTTTGTCATTTGTGTTTTTATCCTCTTTTCTTAATTTTTTGCATTATTAGCCTAATTATTTTTGTGTGTGCTTCATTATGCATGCGTTAACCATTTCATTTGGCATAATAATTTTCTTGTTTTATATGTTAGATTCCTAGTATGGGTTGAGTTTACGTGACAAGGGGTTTGGATGGCCATATTTGGTTTTCTTATCTGAATTCCACGTTTTGTAGACTTAATTGGTACAAATGGACATCTTGTATCTACAAACACCAAGATCTTCCTTTGTGATCATCCTTAGTAAGTCGCTCGTGGGTACTTTTTGTTACATTCTATGTGAAGGCCACTCCCAAGGACGGTAGAAGATATTGAAGGATATTCACAGGGATGGTAGAAGAGGCAAAGGTCATTCACAGTAGAATGATATTAGATAAAGGCCACAAGCTTCAATTTGTGGTAGTAGAAGGATGGAGCCAAAGATAGGCAGCATTGGAGTTCAAAACGACCAAGGAAAAAATAAAGAATTGTGGTCCGAGAGTAGCGCCAACTTCTGGGAATGATCCAAGAATAATCAACCTTCAATATTTGTTCCATTGAATTTGTCTCCTCGAGAACCATAAAATTGAGCACAAGAACTCTCAAAATGAACTAACGGTTCATCCGTAGAGAAGGAAAGAAGTTCAGTCGGCCGAAGCACAAATGGGTCAGCACGGACCGCACAAAGGTGGCACCAATGGCCCACACCAAATGACATGGTCTATGCCAAAATTGACAAGCCATGAGCTCAAGTGCCCATTCTCACTCAAAAAGGCTAAGTATGGGTGCGGATCATCTTGTTTTCAACGGCCCGCGCAGTTTCAAGTGCATAGTATCAAGACCAATCGGCGGGATATGAAGAATTGAGCGGCCCAAGCCATAATATTTAGCAAAATGAGGATTCTAATGGCAGCACATGCTAAACAACATGGCCCACAGATAAGAAGTATAATAATGAGCATCATGTTGATGGGCCGCGCCCGACGCCACCAGCCAGACCCGCGCCAAGAAGTTAAAGTGGATCGCTCCAGACCCCATGTTCTGCGCCAAGGAGTCTATGCGGATAGTACCAAATCCCACGGTCCACGCCAAGAAGTCAATGCAGACCGCACCAGATCCCACGCCTGTGCCAATACGAACCCAGGAGGCGGTGCAGACCGCATCATCCGCTGCGATCTGCGCCGGTTGTGGCTGGACTAGGGTTTTACATATTTTTGGCCTATTTTGGGCCTATTTTTAGGCCCGATCCCCTACTACTTTATATAGGAGCCTTTAGTCTTCTAGAAAAATCTATGTAGGTAAAATGTAGATTCATCTGTCTCTAGTTTAGATAGGAGGAAGAGGAGAGTTATCTCTCTCTCTATAATTCTTCTTCCCTTTCCTTCTCTTTTTATCTTCTTTCTTCATCTTATTTTCCTAGATCCATGGCATCTAACTTAATATTTTCCATGGATATAATTTATAGGGAGTAAGTTTATAGCTTAGGCATAGTTGTATTCATGTGTTGATTTATTCTTTTATGAAATTCCTAGTTCATTTTAATTATTAAGCTTGTGATACTATTGTGATTTGTTCTTGAATGTTAGAATTTCATGAATAGTACACTCCATTAGCACACACTCTAGTCTATATTCAAGTTCGTGAAAATATTGATACCCCCCAGGGAAGAGAAACCTCGAATGTGTTATGGGCAGCAGGGTACGGGTCCACGTGGGTGTGTGCATGGAGGTCTTTTCTGAGTATTCCTCTATTATATTGCCAGCACACCAGTCTCAGCTGCTTACATAGAGTAGTCTGATGGGTTACTGGTAGAGATTGTGAAAAGTGGCAAGCTAGGGTTGTAAGAGGCCCTAGTATCATAGATAAGGTCCCTACTTCCCTTTTCCCCATTTATAGGCCTAGGGAGTAGAGCATCTATGGTGAAGTGTCTGGGACGTAATCGTACGGGGGAGAAATAGACTAACAACAATGGTCGGACCTTGTTTTACTCCCTTAATTATGGAGGTGATACCAATGGAAGGTCCCAAGAGCAACTGATGTGACAGGTATGGGGAAGTGTATGTCGTTGACCACACCATGTGTTATGAGCACTATATTAGGTTTGTATAAATGTCGCATGTGAATGAATCAAGGATCAAAGTATAAAATCAACCATGTTACGCAAGCATTCCCCAAGTGTTTATCTAATATAGTTTACTTGCTTTTACTTTCATGCTTTGAAGTTATTAGTCGAAAAACCAAACCCCTCAGTTACAGTAATATCTATTCCTAGCAACACGTACGGATTAACAACCCAGACGTGGTCATGTGTGATAAACTTTTTGGCCCTAGTATCTCCATAGACATACCCAGGTGATGTGCTTCATTTTTTTGTGCGTTAACCATTGCATTCAACATAGTTTTTTGCTTGTTTTATTTGGTGGATTGCTAGTATTAGTTGAGTTTATGTGACAAGGGGTCTAGATGTCCATGTTTGGTTTTGTTTTCTAAATCTCGCGTTTTGTAGACTTCATTAGTACTAGTGGACATCTTGTATCCACGGGCTCCTAGATCTTCCAGGTCATCATCTTTAGTAGGTTGCCCATGGGTACTTTGTGGTTATATTCTATGTGAAAGCCATTCGTAAAGGTTGTATAAGATATTGAAGGCCGATTACAAGGATGGTAGAAGAGATAGAAAATCATTCATCTCTAGAATGGCAGTAGACGAAGGCCACGAACATCAATGTGTGGTAGAAAGAGATTGGAGCCAAAGATAGACAGTATTAGAATTCAAAGCGGCCAATGAATAAATGGTGAATTGTGGTCCGATGAGTTGTGCTAAAGTCTGAGAATGATCCAAGAAGAGTTAGGCTTCAAGGATGATTCCATTGGATTCATCTTCTCAAGCACTAATTGATATGTGATTGGGAAGTAGTGCATTCATGGTGGAAGCCCGGTACGTAATTGTACGGGGGGACAAACAGAGCTACAACAATGATCATACCTTGTTTTACTCCCCTAATTACTATGGCGGTGTCGATGAAGGGTTGGGAGTGCACCTGATGTGATAGGTACGGGGAAGTGTATGCCATTGGCCACACCACGTGTTGTGAACACTCTATTAGGTTGTTTAGTAAATCTTACATGTGAATTAATCAAGGATCGAAGCATTAAATCATTCATGTCTCACAATGGTTCTCAAGTGCTTAGCTATATAGATCACTTGCGTTTTATTATTATGCTTTGTAGTTGTTAATGTGAAAAACCACCCCCCCCCCTTTGTTTGCATTTACTAGTTATTCATTTCACTCGTACGGATTAAAGACCCATACGAGGTTGTGTTTTCATTGACTCTTAGGCCCTAGCAGCTTTGTGGACAATTCCAGGGCTTACCGCTAACTACCATATCGGTAGCGTAGCAGTAAGAATGGGTGCAGAATAAAAATTTTATGTTTGACCCCTTTGATCACAGCCTCTGCTCGGGTTAAGTCAAAGCTACATTTTTAACAAACTTGGGTGGAGGCGGGTTAAATTTTGGCATTTCTGCCAGGGATGCTATTCAGTTTAAGTGTCAATTAGCACAGCGTGTTAGTAGAGTAGTTAGTAATTGCTTTTTTTTGTTTTGATAGTTTGGTTGTTGAGATGTTGCAATAGTTGTATTTTTACCTTTTCATCTGTTTTCTAATGTTGTATTTGGAAGGGTATTGTTAGCCCTAGCTTATAGTACACACCCGTACTACTAATCTAGGAATCTTACACTACCCAATTGAGAACACTGGTGTTCGTAGGTGAAGGAGATGAAGAACTAGGGCAGAAGTTTGACCGAAGCAAGCAGTGTTGGTTGAATAACCACAAATAATTGTGGAAGACAATCGTACCTTACAAGAGCTCATGGAACCCAACCTGGAGAATTAGCCACTATGCATTACCTTCCTGCCATTACCTGCCAATGTGAGTTGTGAGCTCAAAAGTGGAATGATATACTGCCTACGAACATTCCATGGATTGGTGGGAGAGGACCTGAACAAGCATCTATCGGAGTTCCATTTGGTGTGTACAAACATGAAGCCACCAGGAGTTTCTGAAGACGACTAAAATCAGAGAGCCTTCCCTTTCCCTTCAAGGCGGAGCTAATTACTGGCTCTACTAATTACCACTGGGATGCATAGGTTCTTAGATAGACATGAAGCGGAAGTTCATAGAGAAGTATTTTCTGGCTTCTAAATTGGAGGGGCTAAAGAAAAAACTGTCAAACATCACCCAAGGGGCTACCGAGAGCTTGTATGATTATTGGGAACACTCTAAGAGATTGTTGATGAGTTGCCTCTACCATCCCTTCAAGGAAAAGGATCTATTTTATTATTTCATCGAGGGGCTATATGATGAAAATATACGAATGGTGAATGCCTCTTGCAATGGTTTGATAGAAAACAATAGCCCTAAGGGTGCAATGCCTCTCTTTGAAGAAATGGCTAATGGTATGCGACAATTTGGTACAAGGTCAAGGGTTAGGGTCTTGGGTGAACCCACACAATCTCCTAATTTTGAGGAGAAAGTCCAAGTTCTTGCTTCTAAGATAAAGAAGCTCTTGCGAGGAAACGTGCATCAAGTTAAACTGTTTGGGGTGTGCAACTTAGACCACAACACCGAGGCATGCCTCGAAGTTGTAGACAATTTGCAAGAGGTTAATGTTGTTGAATACAAAATTTGAGAGAGGGCACAAATTTCAAGGGGTTAACCACAAGGGTTTTGGGGAAACAAAGGAGATGCAAAGCCGGATCCCTATGAAAACTCATTCAACCTAAGGTATTGAGATCATCCAAATTTCCGATGGAGGGAGGATAACAAACCTCAAGGATACCGGGGTGGACAAGCCTATCCTCAACCATAACCTCGAGGTGAAGGCCCTTCCAACAATCATGCATCGATCTAGAAATTGGATAGGGAGGAAATCTTAGAAGTCATCGGTCAATTGGGCAAGAAATATGAAGTCTTTGCGGAAAGCACAAGGTATGAAACTGAAGACCTTTGTAATAGAGCATTTTTGAAGTTCAAGTTTTAAAAATCTTGAAGTTCAAGTTTGCAACTTGCCACCTCGGTGAGCCAACTTGAAGCTAACGAGTCTGGCAAACTCCCTTTCCAACCAGAGATCAATCCAAGGAACGTGAGTGCTCTCAAGTTGAGAAGTAGGAAGGAAGTTTGTGAGTCCAAGAAAAAAGTCATGCCAGAGGACGATAGAGTGTTGGAGGCTACCGAGGCAGGCTTCAAAAAAGATGAGACTGTGGTTAATGAGGCACCTTCCATTCTACCAAGGCACACTTCGAAGAAGATGAGACTGTGGTCAATGTGGTCAATGAGGCACCCCCTGAGGCACAAGCTACCATTCTACCTCCATTTCCAAATGCTTTAAGAGGAAAGCTAAAGGTGGTGACCAATGATGCAAACATTCAAAAAATCTTCGAAAAGGTTGAGGTAACAATCCTTCTCTTGGAATTGATTGAAAATGTTCCCTCATATGCTAAATTTCTTAAAGTTGCATGCACAAAGAATAGAAGTAGGCCACTAAGAGCTTAGGACACTTGAAAATGGGGGGAGTCTCCATTTTGAACCATAAAAATTTTCCTAAGAAATGCGACGACCCCAAAAATTTTTCTATCCCTATCTCCTTAGGTGGTAAAATTGTTGAAAATGCCATGATAGATTTAGGCGCATCTATTAATGTGATCCCATTTAGTCTATATGAACGCTTAGAAATAGGTGAGCTTAGAGATACTAGAGTGATTTTCCAACTCGTCGATCACTCACAAGCTAGTCCTCCTGGACTAGTAAAGGACATGATTGTATGAGTTTGCAAGTTGGTTTTTCCGATGGACTTTTATATCTTAGATGTGGTGCACGATGGAAGTGCACCCTTAATACTTTTGGGGAGACCTTTTTTCAAAACGTCTAAACTAAAATAGATGTCTACTTGGGAACCTTGACTCTAGAAGATAACATACATAAAGTGGAGTTTGATATCTATAAATCTAGGCATGATTCAAAATTTATTATTTTATTTGCAAAGGTGTAACCCTATGTGATGAGCATGAACCCCATGAAACCTCTTGTGTTACAAATGAGCATGAACACTTGGATGAGTCCCGTGTCAATAATGTTGTTGATGAGTCTGATGAATTGCATAATGCTATCGATAGTATGTCTGTGCCAGATTGTTTTTCCATTCTAACTAACCTGCAGCGGGCTAGGAAGAATTTCGAGGGTTTAAAACCCCCCACAACCTCCTCCTAATCCCAAAGTCAAATTCACGGACTCAATTTGTGCAAGACACGGAGATTCATTACATATAATGGACAAGAGGTCCGAAAGTAAGGATGGCTCATTGTGGAGACCCCTCCACAACGATGTCATCGTGGGTGCAATCGCTGATGGCCATTCCGAAGACCCATAGGTAGGTGATTCTAACTACACTTGCATGAAAAAGAAATAAGACATGAGGACAAATATATAAATATCCAATGTTTCATTTTGCATCTGTGTTTCATGTAATGATTAGATAGATTTTTCATGTTCTGGTTTGCAAAGAGAATTTTTGAAATGAAACTCTTGTTGGTTTAAAAATTTAAGCTCCAAACTCATGATTGTGTTTGGATGGAATTAGATTTGATGGGTGACATAGTTTTTTTTCAAAAAAGAGGGAAAACTAAGGAATAGGTCAAAATTTTTGGATGCCTCGTGCCGGAAAGTTTGGCAAGAGGTTCGGCATAAGGAGATGCTTTGTGCCAAGAGGTTTAACATGAGGGGATGCTTCGTGCCAAAATTTTTGGAAACAGGGGAATGTTCGTGCCAGAAGATTTGGCACGAGGCTTTGGTCCATGCCAAACATCTTCTGTGCCAATTTTCGTTTTTCAACTCTTAAAATGTTCCAAAAATGCAAACTTTTGAAAATTCTGAAATTCTTACTCAAAAATGCATTTTCGGTTCAAACATTTTGTTATACTCTAATTCCTTAGGATTTTTTATGCAAATAGTACTTCCTACATCCCAGGAATTAATTTATTTGTACTATTGTCCCCTAATATGCAATTTTAAAATTCCATTCTTATCCTAATTGTACCTCTCTCTCTTATCACCTATGATGAATTTCTAAACCCATGGTACACTTTTTCACCTAATTTCATCATTTGACACATTCTTCCTTCTCAAGAAACACTCACTCACACACACTATTGAAAACTTGAAAATTGAAGCTTTTCTTCCAAAAATTAGCAATTTTTTCTTCTTCTTATGTGGATATTGCGGTTCTTAGCTTCAAATTCCAGGTAATCAACTGAAATCCTTGTTTATATGCTTGATTGACATTGTGGTGGTAGTGTTATGAAAAGGATGATTTTCGAATGGTTTTGTGTTGTTGGGATATATGTTTGGTCTTGTATGTATAATTATGTGTTGAAGAAAGTTTGGTGATTTGATGTGCTATTGAGTTTGAATGACATGTTATTCATGTATTGGGTGATTTGGGAAGAGATGAATCTTGGTTTCATAGTCTTATTTATGGGTTGTTAATGACTTACATGAAATTGTTATTCAATGGGGATATTCTTGTTTAAATGGCCACCATGCTTGGATTATCATGTTTTGAATGCCTAGGCTATTTAGGTAGGGTTTGCTTGTTGAATGATAATATGAGCTATGCATTTTTTTTTTAAGATCGCATTACCACTTTTTGCCTTATTTTGTTAGGATGCACCAAAGAGGAATACTTCAGAGAAAGGCAAGTCCACTCAAGGTGAGAAGAGGAAGAAACCGGTAAATGGTGCAAACCATGAACCGGTAACTCCTACTCTTCGAAACCCCACAATTATGATCGATGAGTTTATGGGACTATCCAATATTTCCATGACTATAGCATGGAGGTGAAGGAATTTGAGAGAGCTAAAGAGGAGTATACTAGAGTCCGGCTTTGCATGAAAACACTCGGGTGGCTCTAGGCTTACTCAAACCTGTGACCTATCTATTGGGATTGGTAGGTCTAGAGGGGTTCTTAGATAAACCTTCTAACATAAACCTTTGGTTGATCACAGACGAGAATGGACACAAGACGATCAAATTCAATCTTGATGACAATGAGTATCATATGACACACCGGGAGATAGCCCGTGCCTTTGGATGGAGGTACGGAAAGGAAATCCCTACGACACACAGTCAAGGGATTCCTTTTTCTCTCGAGAACATTTGGAGGCAGCAGAAAGGGACTGATCGAAAGAATGTGTGCAAGAGTACCACCTTGGTTTCATCCGGCATTTCGTTACGGTCACCGACTATTAGCAATGGGGGTTTTCTGCCAGGGTGAGCTAACGCAATGTCTGGGTTCGGATGATCATTGCCTTTGAGCAATGACTCCTGAGGGTAACTTCTACCCAAATCTAGTGGGGAACTTTGTACATGAGTGCACGATGATTGGGAAAGAAAGAGTGGTAAGATATCTATGGGTGGCATGGTAGAATGACTAGCACAATACTTGGGGTATCCGGTCAGATAGAGAGAATTGGCTAACTTGGGACAATCGAGTATGAGGTATAACATTGAGAAGTTAGCCAAGACATTCATGGTAGGACCTACGATGTCGAATGGTAGATATGTGTGGATATATGGCGGAGTGAGCACTTTTAGTTTCATGGTACTTCCACAGTCGGAGCGCAAAGCTAGCACGAGGCTAGACCAAGAATGGCCCATGCCATGCAACACGGCTCGTGTCAGGGGCCTTTGGCATGAGCCATTCCAACCAACACGAGTAATGCCAAGCCCCAGCACGGACCGTGCAAATACAGTTGGTCGTGTTCCACATGTTCTTCTTTTCACTCCAAAACTTGGCTAAGTATGGGTACGAATTGTTCTGTTTCACAAGGTCCGGATTGTTTCAAGTTGCAAATTCCAAGACCAGCCTATTTTGTGTGAAGAATGATGCGGTTGGTGCCAAGATACTGGGCAAAATGAGGATCTGGTTAACAGCCCATGCCAAACGATACAAGGTGTGAACAAAAGACCAAAAGTGAAGCTCCGGCCGATGGCCCATGTCATTTTACACTGACTATGCTGGCACGAGGCTCACGGCTTGTGTTATGACCGATGAACCATGTTGGCACAAAGCACACAACTATGCCAAGACCGATGTTGCATGCCAGCACTGGTCGTACTAGATGTTATCACCCATGGCATTTACGACTGCTAGAGTTTTTGGTATACTTTTAAGCCCAATTCCCTACTACTATATATATAAACCTTTGTCTACTTGGGTGGAAGTGTATGATTATTTTTATATTTGAAGAGTAGGGTAGAGAGAGAAAGAAGCTTTTCCATCTCTCTAGAATTTCTTCTTTTCATCTTTTTATTTTTGCTTTGCCCAAAGGCATTGAACCCAATGAAAATTTTGAGTTCAATGCTTAGGGAGTAGTTTAATAGCTGGGGGATGATACTTGTATTCATGATTTAACTTGTGTTTTGTTAGATTCATTAGATCCACCTATTTCTATGTGTTTATGATATTATGTTGCCTTGTTCTTGAATTGCTTATGAACTGCATGAATGATACAATAAGATCGGCACACACTGTAGTCTACATTTATGTTTGTGCATCTATTGATACCCTCACGGGAAGGGAAACCTAGATGTGATATGGGTGGCGGGGTCTGGGTCTAGGTCCATGTGGGTGTGTGCACATAGGTATATTCCAAGTTTTACCGCTACGATGATAGCACACTAGTCTTAGCCGACAAGTTGGCCCGAATGGTTACGGGTAGAGATAGCATTTGGTAGAAAACTAGGGTTTAGAAACCCTAGAGACTTCAATAAGTTGCCCAATCTCCTTTGCCTCTGTAGGCATAGGAATAGAGCATTCATGGTGTAGTGTCCGGGACGTAACCGTACAAGAGAGAAAAAGATCTGCACAATGGCAGGGCCGTTATTACGCTCCCCTAATTACAGAAGCCGTGCTGATTGAAGATTGCAAGAGCACCCTACGTGAAAGGTATGGGGAAGTGTTGAGCATTAACCACACCACGTATTATGAACACTAGAATAGGATTTGGTGTCTTGCATGTGATGGAGTCGAGGATCAAAACATTTAGTCAACCATGTTACACAAATATTCCCCAAGTGCTTGCATATATAGTTTTCTCTTGTGTTAATTATTATGTTCACAGTTGTTAGTTGAAAAACCCCCAAAAACCTCCATTTTGGAATATCTAGCTATTCCTAGTACACTGACGTATTGACAACATGTACGTGGTTGTGTGTAGTTGGCTATTAAACCCTAGCATCTCTATGGACAAACCCGATCTTGCCACTAACTACACCAATGGTAGCTTAGTAGTAAGTCTAGAAGTATAATATAAATTTAAATTTGACCATCTCTCATTCATTCCGTTTGACTTACTGAATGCCTTTGCTCAGGTTAGCTACGCTCACTTAACGACCCCGAGTGGAGGTGGGTCACTGCACACATTTTCAACCATCTCAATTTCACTTTTTTGGAATTTGAAAAACACTTGCCCAATATCCAGAGATGCTAAGGAGCACTGAGTCAATCAACATCACCTTACCAGCATGGAAAATTATGCATGTTGACCATGTTTTCACTTTACCCCTGATCTTGTCTACCACTTTCTCCTATTCAAATTTATTCCATTTTTCACTAGAAATTGGCAATCCAAGAAAATGAATTGGAAACTCACTTATTTTAATTCCCATAATATCTACTAAGGACTGTTTCTCACCTTCTTCCATGCTGGAAAATTAAATCTAGGACTTCTTTTACCTTATGGACAATCCAGACACCTGCAAAAAGTCTTTCAAACAATTTTTAACCCCTTCTGCTGACTTCCTGCTAGCTCCACAGAAAACTAGTACATCATCAACAAACAATAATGAGTGAATTCTCACATGTTTTCATCTCTTATTGTACTCCATATCCCCATTTCTGAATATACTTTCTATTTGTCTTAAAAAGTATCCATACATAGCACAAAGTGAAGGGGTGAAAGCGGATCGCCTTGATTTCCCCCTCTTTTCCGTCTCAAAAGAATTTGTTAGCTTTCCATTAAAAGTTAGATAAAAGGTAGATGCCACTGTGCATTTCTTAATTCACTTAATCAATATATTAGGAAACATAAGTGTTTGCAGCGAGTTAATTAAGAATTCTCAGCTTATATAATGAAATGCTTTACTTATGTCTACTTGTATCACACGGTTTTTCTTCATACTCTTCATACTGTGTTTTTTAACTAGTTCATGTGTCAATCATAAATTATGTGCAATGTTCCTACCTATCACAAATGCACTTTGATTAGAACTGATCAAACTGGGTAGATGCTCACTTGTCATATCTCAAAGAATTTTAGTAACTGTCTCATACACCATAGAGCAACAAGCTATAGGTCTGTAATCATAAGGTACCTGGGGATTTTGTGTATTTGGAATCAGTGTAATTAGTACCTTCCATAAGCTTTCAGGGATGTTATCAGTTTTGAAGAAGCCATGGACTGCAGCAGTGAAATTTCCTTCTACAATATCCCATGCATCTTTGATTAACTTGCTGGTGAATCCATCCATCCCTGGATTTCTTTTTGAAATGATACCCTTCAGTGCAGCTTTCACCTCCTCTATTTTAACTTCTCATATCACATTCATTTGCTGCTCAACTATCAACCTGTCACCCAATTTCATCATATTTTCATCAATCTTTCTTGTTTTTACTATTACTCCCAATTGCTCCTTAAAATACTTCAACAACTCTTCTTCTAAAAATTATGGTCATTGATAATTTTCCCCTCCTTTACCAGAGTGACAATATGGTTTTGACACTGCCTCTTTTTCATTGAGGCATGAAATATATTGGTAGGACTATCCCCTTCTCTAAGCCAGAACACCTTTGCCTTTTATTGTGGAAACTGATATTCTGCCTCCATCAGTTTTTGAGATTCCTCTCTGGCCTTAGTTTCTTTTATCAACTTATCCAAATTCCCTGGATCATCATTTAATTCCCCTTGAGTTCTCCTCCAATATTTAACTGCCATCTGTGCTCTCTTACCAATATCTGAAAATTCATTTTTGTTCAGTCTTGAAAGTTGTGTATGAATTTTCTTTAGTTTCAAAGAGAGTTCCTGCAAGTTACAGTCTTGCTCATCTCCCCAGTTAGACTTCATCATATTTTTAAAGAGTGGGAAGAGTTCCCACATGTTAAAGTATTTGAACTACTTTTGAGGTTTCCTCTCATTCTTTAGCAGTTTTACCACCAACGGGAAATAATCTGACATGCTATCTGATTTCACCTGACAATATGCATCATTAAGCTCTTTTATTTAATTCTGATTTATCATACTTCTGTCTATCTTACAAAAAAATCCTTTCCCCAGCCTCTCTTCTTTTACTCCAAGTGAATTTTTCATTCAATGTTCTCATTTCTATCAGGTTTAACTTATTCACTACTTCCTTAAAGTCTTCAATCTCCTTGATATTCACATCAGCCCCTCCAATTCTACCTTCCATTTCCAATCGTGAACTAAAGTAACCAATAAATTACCTTGTTTTTTTTCCTTTGACTTATCCCCTTCAAATGATTCCATCGTCTTTTTCTTTTCTCAATTGGATTGTAGCCATATACCACTGTCAAGTGTCCTTCCATATTCTTTGCCATTATCATCCAGTTTAAATTAACCCATTGTTCTCATTTTCTCATAACATTTACTTCAAAGTAATTTGATCTCCACCATATCCATATTCTCCCTCTGTTTACCATTTCTTCATTTCACTGCATGTTCCACCCAAGCCCTATCCCGTCCCATACTTATTTTTTATTTACTATTTTTACTTTGTTTCCAACGGACACACCAATCCTACCTGGTTCACCAAGTAAAATGTTTTAATTTTCCCGTGTTTCCCCCCTTTTATTAATATATGTTACATTCCTATATAACAGTTTCCTCCCCATTAGGAGGATCTGCTAAGAGTGTGTACTTCCCATGTATCTCCCCTATCCTTCCCACCTCAACTAATTTATCCCTACTTCCATGTCCTATTGGTTGTCCTGTTTCAACTCCCATCACAACTACATCTCCAATTTTCCTCTGATTACTCCTTTCAGCACTTTGTGATTTAAAATCCCATTTCTTTATTAACTGCAACCTCCTTATTGTGCTCAACTCTCTTGATGGGTTTATAAACTTGTTTCATTTTCAAATCATTCTTCATTTTATTCCTACAAACCCCTTTGTTATGGCCTATCATATCACAACCTATGCATTTTTTAGGTCTTCATTCATACTTAAGATTCTGATGCATGACATTTTATTTTCATTCAAATACATAAGCTTTTCAGGAAAACTTCCACCAAGTTTAATTTCAACCTCAACCCTCACATAAGCTAACCTATCTTTCTCCAAGGGAGGTTTATTTAAACAAATAGGCTTACCTAGGGGACTGATAATTTTGCTAATTAGTTTAGGTACCCAATATACTATATATGGTTCTTCCATATCAAATTTTCTTGACCAAGGCTTAATTATCAGAGGTCTAATTACTATCAAAGAACACAATACCCTTTTTCAATCATCTCATCACAGAAAGTTTTGCTCACAAATTTAACTATAAACATACATGGATCTAGTAGCTATATTTTCGACACCTTATTCCCCCAGATTCTGAGAAAGAAACCTTACATTACATTAAAAGAGGGGTTACACCTCAGTGGCCTACAAATCACTGTTGAATTCCACTGTTTCTCTCTCGCAATCACTTCTTCTATAGTAATCTCCCCCATTAGAGTACCCTCCACATATAGAGGTTTGTAATACCAAACTCCTATCTGCTCAGAGTCAAACAACGAGCTCCAATTTTCCTTTCCAATCCTTTTTCCCTTTTTTATTCCCCAATCTAATTTTCCTCCATCTATGATAGCCTTTTTTGGGGTAGTTACATATGAATATGGAATAACAACTATTTTTTTAGCTCTCGTGTTTGTGTACAATTGATCTTCTCTTCCGATTTAATCGACGTAACCTTTTCCTTCCCTATGCTACTTGCCCCCTTCAAAACTCCTTTTTATCCTCCATCCCTACCTGCGTCAAAAAATTTTAGTAGGTCAATCCCCTTCTTATAGATCTTCCCTTTGTTTTTATTACTCAATTTCCTCATCGGTGCCAAACTCCGGCGAGCAGCCCGATCAAAATAATAGAAAACTGAAGTTACATATAGTCAACGTGTAGTCGCACCTACTATGAAATGCTTAGAAGGCCCCTGATTCCTTGGAAAGTGTAAATATAACCCTTGGATTTTCAAAAGAGCGGATATGCCCCTGGCCGACCAAAATATGTAAACTTAAACCCGATTGCCCTCTTAGATTAGCGAGAATATGAATGGGTACAACTGTCTGCTTAGATGATTTTGGGTACAACTACACATTCAAAAAAACTCGGGGTTACATGTGCACATAGTAAAGAACTGCAGATTATATAAGCACTTAGCTCAATTTTTTAAGTTATTGTGGTCTTTTAAATTCTAGGTTATTTTCATTCATTTCATTTATTTTTTGCACTCCCAGTTCAACACTCACCACTCATTTCATCTTTTTAAGAAATATACTCTCTGTTGATCCTTCTCTAACTTACAGTGATTTCCTTTTTAAATCAAGGTTGTCAAATTTTGACCATATATTTAAATAAATATATGGGCAATGATATTATTGTACTCCCTTCATCCAGCTCAAATTGCACCCTTGCTTTTTTTACATTATTTTTTATCAAAGTTAGAAAGCATATTCTAATATATATATATATATATATATATATATAAGAGTATCAATATTATTGTATATAATATTGTTGAATTTGTGTAGTTTCAAAATATCAACATTTTATTTATTGTAATCATACGTAGTTAAACATATTAACGGTCAAATATGTTTCTTAAAGAACGTGATAATGATTGGTATGCAATTTGACCAGGGACGAAAGAGTATGAAATATTGTTAGATTCGACGTAGCACGTAGTTTCTAAATACAATATTAATTTTTTATGTGCTGTTATTGCCCTTAGTTACATATATTTACAGTTAAACGTGTTTATTGAAAACTTTGAAATTGTACTCCCTCTGTCCCTATTCAAATTGCACACCAATAGTTATCACGTTGTTCAAGAAAAATGTTTGACCATTAGTACATGTTACTTACGTAGAATAACAAATAAAAAATTGATATTTAAAAAATATAAAAAATTCAATAATATCACACATGATAATATAATTTGCATATATATCTATTTAAATATGCAATTAAAATTTAATATAAAATAATGTCAAAAGAACTGAGCAATTTGAACGGGGTCGGAGAGAGTATTTATAAATGTAACATTTAATGAGGACCGATAGTGTTATGACTACTAGTGAAAGATAAGAAGAAAGAGTCCAATGTTCACCCGCATCCCACCACTAGTCCCTTTAGTCATAGGCTATTAATTTGAGGACAGCTACCTTCAGTTGTACCATAGATGAAAATCACAGTTGAAAAGAGAGAGTATGGCTAAACCGAGCAATCCACAGAAGAGTTTAGCATCAGGCAGTTAATTATTTCATTAATAATACAATCTAGTACATCCATGCTTACCTCTTACGTTTTCTACAGCCTAATGGATAGAATGAAATCCCAGGAATACATGATTATTTTGCCACAGCTTACAAACATACAAACAGAGCACACAACATACCACCCATGGCAGCAAATTAAAGGACCGATTAGTCATTTCTAGTTTAGATCATAACTCAAGACATCGGAAGGTAACCCAAGAGAAACCTCCACCGTCGCAAAAGCTCTGGGGCAGTTGTTCTTGACGGCCGTCAGAGCGAAAGGCGGCAACAACCAAGCGTTCATTGAGAATAGCTGCTTTCCACAGGTCTTCTTGTACCCGGTAACGGTGAGCTCCAGAGATGTAACGTACCACCCAGGGAGGATACCCGACCCGTCTGAAGTCACTTTCAATGAGCAAACTGGTCCGGGCAAACACGGACCTTTGCCGCTGAAAATGTCCGATTTCCCTTGTTCGAAGTAGTCGTAACCCGGACCCATTTTGCCTCCCCAAGCCTCTATGTTCCCGATTCGGATCCAGTTGCCCACCGAGTCTGAGAATGTGGCACTTATCGTCGAGTCCGTCCCCGCAGCCGGAAAATCCGCCGTCTTTATGTAGAACGTGTACACGCATTCAGCCGCAGCTACAGAGTCCTGCAAGAGCGGATGATTAAATACACAGACTCAACTTTCCCAATAATAGCTGATGAGAAAATGTTGTACAAGATTACTTACATCAGACCGGGAGACGGCAAGAATGGACATGAGAATAACGAGAGGGAGCAACAGGCGTTTCACTCCGGAAATGGCCATTGTATGTTGTCTGTGATAGAGATGAGTGAATCAGTGACTGGTGCCCATAATATAGGGGTGCTTTAATCATGCGTTTGGAGCACTCTTTTTTTTATTTTTATTTTTTAAGCCATTCGAAGATGGAGGGAAATATATTAGGCTCCCCAAACTATTTAGTTTTTGCCAAAATTGGCGCGAGATGAAATTTGAAATTACAAGAGGTCATCTATTAGATGATCCAAGAGACCAAAGAAGGCTCTAAATACCAAAGGTGGATACACCTATTCTGAGCACTAATAACAGAAAGCCAATCGTGTTCTAACAGTGTTTCCTATGAATTCCTGTAGACTGATTAATCACGAACAGGTCGGGAAGTCGAGAATCGAAATCCCAGTTAGTCAATGATAATCAATCAAGAGGGAATAGAGGGGATGGATCAGAAGAAAAGAAGTTTGGGTAGGGAAGGTGACGCAGTCATCCGGTCTGAGAAGTCCAGGAGCAAATGCTCGATCACAGCAAAAAGTCGGATCTTCTCCTAGTTACGTCTTCGAGCCTGCAATAAGAAGAGAGCAAAAACAGCAGTATCTTTTCGAAATGTATATATTGCAAAGAAAAGATATAGAGAAAATTTCATGTCAGAGATAGAGAGCTAATGGTAACTCTAATTACTCTCCAAATTGATAGCCAATTCTAATTCCAGGGAAGTTTTTGTTGTCTATATGAATGAGGCCCCTAAGAAAAACAGGAACATTATCTAAGTGTAGATCTCCCTGTAAATTATTTTCCAAAGCATATTTGGCCAGAAAAACAGCTGCGGTGTTTGCTTCACATGGAGTGTGTTGGATTGGGTAAACTAAATGCTTATCATAAAGAAAGCTGCAAATAGAGAACACTCTCCATTGACATGTCATAGGTTTCCGAATGCCATTTATAGCCAATAAACAGTCAGACTCAATAACACAACAGTCCAATTCTAGTTCAGAGCACAAGTCATATCCACATTGAATGGAAAAAAGTTCTGCATGTAATGGGGATGGAGAATGAAAGATGTGAGCTCTCATTTTAATCACTGCCCCTTTCCAATCCCTTACAATGACTGCGGAAGAGGATTTACCACTAGGTTGCCATGAAGCATCTGTATTTATCTTGTAACCTGTTAGTGGTTTACACCAGTTTACAGCAGTAAATTGTTTTTTCTATTTTGGAAGGATTTTAGGGATGATTCTTTGTTGGATAAGATGATTATGTTTATCTATATTACCCTTCAAGTTGTGAGCTGAGAAAATAAGGTAAATCAATTTTTTAACTTCCTGGAAACATGCATCCTCTGAGAAAGTTATGTTGTCAAACATGATTTTGTTTCTGATTATCCAAAGAGTCCATGTAGTGATTAAAAGTGCAGCAGTTATCAGATTAGACTGGATCTTGGAATCAGGCTTGAATGAGAGATAGAAATCTACTCTACTCTTCAGATTTCCAAAACTTGTTTGTGGGAAGTGTATGAGATTATTAACTCTATACCATATTGCCACAGATGAAGGACAGGAGTTAAAAAAGTGGTCCAGAGAGTCCGAGTGATTTTTGCAAAGAGGACATATAGATGCTATAGAAAAGCCAAACTTGCACACAATATTATCAAATGGAAGAATATTATTTAAAGCTCTCCACATTAGGACTGACATCTTCTTAGGGATAAAAGGAGACCATACCTTGATAATGTGTTTGATGGTGGCCTTTTTTTGTCTGAGACATTGGTATGCAGAGCTGATAGTGAAATTTCTTGAGGATGAAGGAATCCAGACAAGCCTGTCAGCATGGGGGTAGACCAGTTGAACTTCCTGCAAAAAGTTAAAAGTGTTGGTAGCCAAGTGAGGCTCCAGGGTTGGAAGGAAAGAAACTCTGTTAGTTATGAATGACCTTAGGGAAATATCCACAAAAGGAATGTCCAACTCCTGGGGCCATTCATAACACAAAGCACCATCACCTTTCCAATTAGCATTCCAAAAAGAACATTCTCCTACACCAAAAATGACTCTAGAAAGGTTATTTACCTTAGGTGTAATCTTACAGATTCTGTTCCAGATATGGGATTTCTTGTAAGTAGCAGGGAGTGACCATAAATGAGCAGACCATTGAGTGTTATTTATTTGCAATTTCCACCATAATTTGCAGGAAAAGGAATCAACTATAGCATTAAGATCTCTAAAACCAATACCATTTTCATCTACAGGTAAGCTCATATTTTTCCAGGGTCTCCATTTTTTCCTAACTATGTTTTCACAGCTCCCCCAGAAAAGTCCTGAGGCAAGTTTTTCCATTTTCTTTAAGACTATCTTCGGGGGACTTAAAACTGCAAAAATATGTGTGGGTATTGAGAGGAAACTGTGGTTAATCAGAATGATTTTGCCTGCATAGCTTAGCCACCTGTTCTTCCAGTTGTGAATACACTTTTCCATTCTTTCCAAAGTAGGATAATAATGAATCTGTAAGTTTCAACCTGGAAAGATGGGAACACCTAGATACTTGAAAGGAAGGGAGCCTTTCACCATTCCTAAGATTCTACCAACAGATTGAGCAGTAGCAACACTTGTATTTGTTGCAACATAAAATTCTGATTTAGCAAAGTTGACTTTTTGACCTGAAGTTTGCTTATAAGCTTTCAAAAAAAATTTAAATCTTTTCAGATTTGAGGGATTAGTGTTTAGGAATACCGCTATGTCATCCGCATACATCAGGTGTGACACAGCAGGACAGGACCTTGGTAGTGAGAAATGTTGCAAGTATCCAACCCTAAAAAGTTTTTTTAGTCCTCTTGAAAAGGCTTCGGACAAAATATTGTGCAAAAATGGAGAAAGTGGATCTCCCTGTTTGATACCCCTAGAGGAGGAAAAGAAACCTGAAGTTATGCCATTTATTAAAACTGAGAAGTGAACAGCAGCAATGTTATGCATGATTCGATGCACAAATTTACCATGAAAACCAAACTGGAGTAAAATAGAATTCAGAAAAGACCATGAGACCCTATCAAAAGCCTTTTGCATGTCTAATTTAATTATGAGGTTAGAAACCTTTGATTTCCTAGACAACATTTTTGTCATTTCATGCATCTGTATGACATTATCATATATATATCCCTACCCTTTATGAAAGCACTCTGTTCAGGTGATATTAGTAATGTCATTATGGGTCTAATCCTTTCCATTAACATTTTTGAGAAAACTTTATTAACAAAATTAGATAGGCTAATGAGTCTGAAGTCAGAGAAAGTGATTGGTATTTGTTTTTTGGGGATTAAGGTCAGCCAGGTGCTAGAGATAGCCTTGGGGATATTTCCATTAGTTAGAAAGTCATTAGCTGCCTCTAAAAGATCAAGTTTAATTGTGTCCCAAAAAAAGATGTAAAAAGCACCAGAATATCCATCAAGGCCTGGGGCACTGGATTTATTAAGATCAAATACCGCAAATTTAAGTTCCTGAATATTAAAAGGTGAGAGTAAGTTAAGATTATGTTGATCAGTGATGACTTTAGGGATTTCTTTTAGAAAGTGCTGTAGGTAAGTTCCCATTTTTTGAGGAGTCTCTTCATTAAGTAATTCCTTGTAGAATCTCACTCCTTCTTCTTTAATTAGATGTGGTTCTGTTATCCAGTTTCCACTACCATCCTTAATTTTACTAATTCTTGCTTTTACTCTCTTTTCCCTAATGGAGTGGTGAAAGTAGCTAGAGTTTGCATCTCCATGTTTTAACCAATTTAATCTAGCCTTTTGATGCAGGAAGATATTTTTTTCTTTTTGGGCTCTCATCAGAATGTCTTGTGCTTTAAGTAATTCAGCTAGAACAGTCTCATCCTGTGTTTGTTGGAAAGAAATTTCCAGATCACTTACAGTGTTTTCAGATTGCAGCAAATTATTATTAACATTGCCAAAGTGAGAGTTGTTCCAGTGTTTAATTTCCAACTTTAGCCTCTTTAATTTAAAAACCAAATTATGCATTCCACTGAAAGGGGAAACTAGGTTCCAGTTAGAGGTTACTAGGGCCTTAAATTCCTTTCTATTAGACCACATTTCTTGATACCTAAAAGGCCTAGGAACTTGTTCTTCAGCTGATTGAACTGATAGAAAAAGGGGGGAATGGTCAGATGTCATTCTGTTTAAAACTTGAATAGAACTATTAGGAAAGAGTTCTAACAATTCTAAGGTGGCAATTCCCCTATCTAATCTCTGAAAAGTTAAGTCCTTGCATTTGTCTCTGAATCTATTATTGCTCCATGTGAAGGAATTCCCTACAGTAGGTATTTCATGAAGGTCCATATTGTTTATAAAACCATTGAACTGTGTCATGCTCTTTTTAGGAGTGGATTTCCTACCTTTATACTCGGTTACAGATGACACAGTGTTAAAATCACCAATATAAATGGAGGGAACATGTAATGGGGTCTATAGATCATTCCATAAAGCCTCTCTAGTTTGTCTACTCACGCTAGCGTATATGAAAAAGCAGTTCCAGCTTACAGAGGAGACAATATCAGAAATTTGTACTTGTAAAAATTGATCAGACTCCCGTATAGCAGTTATACTGAAGACATGATTCCATAAAATCCAGATCTTAGCATTCTGAGCAGGAAGGGCATATTTAAAACCTAAGACATGCGTCAAGGTATTTAAATTTTGTTTATCATGCCAAGGTTCTATTAAGCATAACAAGTCTATGCTGTGTTTAGATTTTAAAGCCTCTAATCTATCTATTGAAGTTCCATAACCCCGAACATTCCAGACTAATATGTTTCCTATTATGGTGTGTTTAATCATTTTAAAACAGTAGGGGTTGCTTTTTGAGATGATCTTAGGTTTCTTATTGTTGTGAAAGGGGTCTCGCTTGTGTTTCCTGGTTTGCCCATGCTTTTTTCCATGTTATCCAGGGTAGATATTTCATCAGAGTTACTAACTCTTACCTTAGGAGTAAGTTCTACATTTGAGTTCGATTCAGATATTTTAGAATCACTAACCTGGTCACTGGCCTGATCATCTATACTGATCTCATTACAGTTAACTGGAGGTTTGGTAGCTGGGGTAATATTAAGACTGGTGGAGCCAGGTTCAGTATTCTGAGTAACAGGCTCCTTTGCTGTGGAGATCTCCTCAGAAGTGGTGTGCACATTAGCTTCCTGAGATTCCAGTGACTCGTGGAAAATCTGAACAACTTCATCTAACTGATCATCCTGAAAGTCATCCAAAGATTGAAAAGCATTTGATATAGTAATCATGTTCTTTTTTGTTAAGTCATCCCTGATAGGATTCAAATCAGATTGTGGACTCTTTTTTCTCCAGAAAGATGTGGTAATTGGTTTGGATATATCATCCAGTGAGTAGAAAGAGACATTTCTCTTCTTATGACTCGCAGTAGAAGTGTTAAAGTTATTTTCTTGTATAGAACCTGAAATCATTTTTTGATTATGAGCCTCCTTTTCCTTTTGTGAAACAGATAGATTTGAGGGTCCCTCTACGTTGAGTGTATCTTTAGGGGGGGAATCTGTGGATTTCTGAGTGTAAGCATGTACTGTCTTTAGTTCACTAGCTTCAGGATTTTTCTTTTTCCTCAATTCTGGGTGTAAAAAGTCACAATTAGTGTGGCTATGTCCAATTATCTTGCAATGTGTGCAATAAGTTGGAAGGTCCTCATATTCAATTGGATACTCTGCAACCTTATTTCTGATTCCTACCACAATAGAAGATGGGAGCTGGGATAGAAGGTCAACTTCTACGCATACCTTAGTGGCAGAGGGCCTGGTTAAAGCACTAGTGGCTGCATCCATCTTAAGGTATCTACCTATTTGGCTGCTGATTCCTATTATTGCAGAAGTATTATAGAAATGAATAGGCAATTTATGTACTGTTACCCAGGCAGGAACTATGGAAGATTCCACAGTTGGTGAGAAATCTGGCAACCACTTTTGGACCTTCATAGATGCTCCTTGAATCATCCATTGACCTTTCATCCAGCACCGTTGGTAATCCTCGCTTTCCTGAAAATGGATAAGAACATGTCGATAGTCAATAGAACCAAGTTGGAATTTGGATTTGAATCCAATTGATTTGAAAGCAGAGAGTAAGGTTTCCATTGGGGGTTTTCCACAATTAAATTTTCCAACAAGAGCATTCTGATAATGCGATGCTAGAATTTTGCCTTCCTCCGGAGGAAGGATGTAGGCAATCTTGCCCTTAAATTCCGTAATTGGGTGGAGATTTGGTGTGTCAGGGAGAGAGGAGAAGAGTGGGGAAGGTTTGGAGCTGAGGGCTTGCAGGAAGCTTTTGTTAGCAGGAATCACAGGCGAGGGGTTTGGCGTTGGAGCCGCCATGGACGGCGGCCGGAGTATTGAAAAGTGACCATTATCAGAGAAGAAGAAAGAAGATGAGTTGAAAAATTATCCCAGTGTGTAAATCGCACTCAAAATCGCACATATGAACAGTAAAAACCGCACTCAGACCAGTCCCAAAAGCTTTTTTAAGTTGTTGCCTCAGTCAATGCGTTTGGAGCACTCTGTGAGCTGGACTCGCAGGATCGGTTTATTGCCTTTCTGGTCCCTCATATTTATTTTTATCAAAGGTCCCTAATTTTTGGAAATGCATGCTTTCTCTGCCTCTTAGAATTTGACACTTTTCTTAGACCTTCCCTACACAATTGGGGTTTAATCTTAAAATAAAATCTTGTTTTGAAACAAAATTCGCTATTACTAATTGATTTTAATCAAATTCCTGCAGCCATGATGGGAATTAGAATATTCTTACCATATTACTTGTAACTGTAATTGTATTTTATTACATTTTTCTATCTTGTATAGGTATCATGTACTATTATATAATGTATCTTGAATTCATGAATACAGACACACAATTATTACCCTTATTTTCTACATGGTATCATAGCCTAAAATCCTGAAATCTTAAATAGAAAATTTTTGCTGCCATAAATTCTCGATCTCAGCCACTGCCATCGATTCCACACGGGCCGCCGCTGCTCCACCAAGCGTCGTCACTGAATTTGCCACGCACCACCGCTACCGCTGCTACGATCCGACTTTATCCACTGCACATGCCGCACGCAGTTCCACACCACCGAAAACGTCGATCGGTTCCGCCGCACGGCCATAGCTCTACAACCTTCATGCACAGCCGCTAGTTCAACGCGCCAGTGTGTCCTATCGATCTGATCCGTCGCCGGTTATTATACCTGTTGCTGATCTATACCTGATTTTACAATATGTCTGACTCCGAAGAACAGGCTCGTTTTAATGTTGCTCCTGAGGCTGCGATGCTTCAGGATATGAGTTGTTACGATGTGATTGCAACTTTACTTCAGTAGTTGCAGTTGCAATCTGGCCCTCGGACTGCTTTACCTATTGGTCGTACGACGACTGATCCTTACTTTATTGGTTCTAGCGATGGTCCGGGTTTACAACTTATACCGAACACGCTAAAAGGTTAAGAAAATTACATTGAATGGTCTGACGTAATTTTCCGCGCATTCCTTGCTAAGAACAAGATTGGGTTCATTGGTGGATCCATTACCAAACCCCGGGATGGTCATCCTGATGCTGCTGATTGGCCTGGGGTTAATGCTACCCTTGTCTGTTGGATCTTGCAAACCCTAGATCCGGTGTAGAGATGTTCTACAAGCTCATTTGCCACAGTTAAGGATCTGTGGGATGACCTGAAGGCACAATTTACTATTGCCGATGGTATAAAGGTTTTGCAAATGCAAGAGGCTATTCAGAGTTGCAGGGAAAACGGTCATCCCATCGACATTTATTTTGCCAAAATGAAGAAGTTGTTTGCAGATTATCACTGCATGTGGCATCCCCTAGTTTGTACTTGTGAAGAAAGCAAGGCATTATGCCATTGCAATATTTCTGCGAAAGTCTTCTAAGAAAGAGAGAAGGACTTGATCTACTAATTCATCTCTGGCCTCAACGAAGGTTTTCACACCTTGCGATCACATATTATGAGCATTGGAGCAATCTGTCATAAAAGTGTATGCCCTTGTTGCTCAGGAGGAGAATCATAAAGCTGTCATTCGAGCTTGTGAGCCTTCTTCTAACTCCATGGCTTATGCTGCCCAACGTCCACCACCTGCAAGTTCTTCGCCATTTGTTCTTTCTGCATCTGACCGCAAGAATCTTGTTTGTACACATTGTCGTCGCAAGGGTTATGATAAGGATACCTGTTTCCAGATACATGGTGTACCAGAATGGTTCAAGGAGTTGAAGGAGAAAGCTAGCACCACCAAAAACCCAGGCCCAGCTTCCCGGACGTCCGCCACTGCCGCCGGTACCGGAGGTGCTGCCGCGGCACTCCCTCTCCTGCCACCGTTCGCCGGCGCAGCCATGTCGCTGCCCAGTCTAGTGGTGGCGGCTTCCTCTGGCCGTGTCCCTGCCCGATCCTACTTTGGGCATGCTCTGTCTGATGACCAATGAAGCACGACAATGCATTTATTTAATCAGTTTAATACTCTTACTGACAATGAGTCTGGTAAGCCTACTATACCATGGATACTTGATTCGGGATCCTCATATCACATGACTGGTGACAATGGTTCTCTTACTGATCTTATTACTACTATTGATACTGTGAATGTCGTTCTGCCTGATGGCTCGGTGTCATCCACCACTCAATATGGTTCTATTTGTTTTCAATTAATTCATTGTGATGTTTGGGGACCTTATCGAACATCGTCTTCTCGTGGTGCATTTTATTTTTTGACTATAGTTGATGATTATTCCCGAGCTGTTTGGGTTTATTTTTAGTGGCTAAATCTGAAGTAGCTTCTAGATTTTTAGAATTTAGTGCCTTAGTGAAGATCTAGTGGGGCCGAACAATACAACGAGTTAAGGAATGTTAAGGAATCTAGTGCTCCAACTTGAGGAGGAGTGTTAAGGAATTAGAATATTCTTACCATATTACTTGTAATTTTAATTGTATTCTATTACATTTTCCTAGCTTGTATAGGTATCATGTACAACTATATAATGTATCATGAATTCATGAATGCAGACACACAATTATTACCCTTATTTTCTACACATGACAATACATACACGTGTAATCCCTAAGTTTCACTGTATTTGACACACTTCATTTTTTTATTTTTTCTTTTATATTAGCACACTTTGTCTCTTTTGAAAGATTCCTTCAATTTTATCAACTTTTTCTTTTTCTTTCATTTCAAATTAAATTTCATCCACTCATTTCATTCCCCATAAATTCAAGTAAATCAAACTACGGTATCAAAAACAGAGAAATATAAGTACATGTAAATGTAGAGTTATTAAAAACAGAAAAATATAAACCGAGAAATGTAAGGAGTACATGTAAACGTAAAGTTAAATTAAGAGTAAGAATCAAATACTAGTTACTCTCTCTATCTCATTTGTATTTGCACAACCAGTACTTTTCATTTAGTTAAAATTGGTTAATTTGAAAAGTGAAAATCGAGTAATATATAAGATAATATATTATTACATGTGATCTTGTTAGAATCGACGTAATATCTGTTTTCATAATATCATTTTTTAATTATTTTTAAATGTGCACAAGTAAAGATATTGATGGTCAAAAATAATTTTGGTCAACATGTGCAAATACAGCTAGGATGGAGGTAGTATAAGAAAATGTTGAGTTAACCATGTTGCATAGGTAGTGATTATTATTATTATTACTACTACTTAGTGCTAGTTAGAGGTTATAAAAGTTTACATAAGTTATGAACTTAAAAAAAGGCTTTAGTGGTAGGAGGTTGAAGAACATAAAAGCTTGGAATAATATCCTTTAGTGCTAGTTAGTAGTGGTGGGTGGTTGAAGGAGTTACAAGCATAGAGGGGAATGCTGATTGTCATGAACATAGGTAGGCACTCTCTGCGATCCTGTGAGCAGTGCCGCCGGAGATGCTATCCATATTGGCTGTGAAGGACACAACCAAAGAGGCTTGGGACACAGTGAAGACACAACGAATGGGCATCGACCGTGTCTGCGAAGCCAATGCACAAAAGTTGCACAAGGAGTTTGAAACCATTACTTTCAAGGATGGTGAGAACGTTGATGATTTTCCATGAGAAACATAGGCCTTGTCAACAATCTTTGCATCCTTGGTGATATGTTGGAGGAGGGGAAAGTTGTGAAGAATTTCTTGCGCGTTGTGCCATAACGCTACGAGGAAGTGGAAATTGCAGTTGTAACTTTTCTTGATCTAAGCATGCTCTCAGTTGATCAACTGACCGGACGACTACCTTTGGTGGAGGATCGCTTTGGACTCAGTGATCCAAACGACAATTGTGGTGCTAAATTGCTTCTCATGGAGGAGGAATGGCGAATGCGCTAGAGCCACAAGGAGAAGGGTGAAACCTTTGAGGCTGGTGGAAAGGGTCAGGGTTGCGCCAAGGCTAAGAGTCATGGTCGTGAAGACTCGGGGGACCAGAAGGTAGGCATCTCAGGGACTCAAGAAAAAGGTCAAATGAAGGGGAATTGTCACAATTGTGGCATTTACGCCATTTTTCATTTGAGTACTGCAACATAAAATAAAGAAAACGAGATGAGAAACACCTAACCATAATCGAGGATGATCAGCCAGCCTTGCTATTGGCATCTGTGGTTGAGGTACAACCCCTAAAAATCACTAGACAGACACCAGGAAGCCACAATGATGAGGCGCTCCATGTTGGAAGTGTCACGACAAGACCCGCCATAGAGAGTGTTGTTCTTGTCAAAGAGGTATAAATCATATCTTTCTCAATGTGGAGCATGTGTTTCCAATTTACGCAGGAGAGGAGGTGTGGTACCTCGACACACGGGTGAGTAACCACATGACTGGCTCCAAGGCATTGTTCACATCCCTTAATGAGACTATGAATAGCAAGGCCAAGCTTGGTGATGGATCAATGGTGGAGATCTGCGGTCGAGGTGCTGTGATGTTCCTATGCAAAAACAAGGAGCACAAGTTGCTAACAGATGTATATTTCACGCCTAAGTTGAATAGCAACATTGTAAGTTTTGGCCAACTAGATGACAATGGTTGTAAAACTGTGATTGAAAATGGGGAGTTTTGTATGTTTGATTGTGACCGAGCCTTGTTAGCACAGGTGGCACGAAGCAAGATTAGGCTCTATGTCTTGACGGTGAATGTATCTTCACCAATGATTTTTATTTCTAAAGTGGACGATGTAGCGTGGTTATTGCACTCACGCTACAGACACCTTAATTTTTGTCATTGTGCAAATTGGCACAAGGAGGCATTGCTGAAGGGGTCCCGTTGATTGACCATGTTGAGCAGTTTTGTAATGGGTGCGCTTTTGGAAAACAACACCGAGTCTCATTCCCGAAGGTCTCGGCATACCGCACTGCTCAATGTCTGGAGTTGGTACACATCTTGATTGGCCCTATCATGCCGACCACACCTGGAAAGGACCGTTACTTCTTGCTGATTGTTGATGACCATAGCCTCTACATGTGGCTAGATGTGCTTAAATCAAATAAAGGTACGTGTTAAGGTTTAAAATAAAGGTAAGCTCAATACATTCCGATCTAATCAGGGTGGTGAGTTCAATTCCCTTGAGTTCCAGGAATATTAAAGCGAGCAAGGCATAAAACACTACACCAAGGTGCCATACTCTCCACAAAAAAAAGCATGGTTAAATGGCATAATCAAAGGGTGGTGGAGATAGTTTGCTGCTTGCACAAAAGCATGAGCTTTCCAGATAATTTCTGGGGCGAGGCGGTGAAGACCGATGTTTACATCTTTAATCGAGCACCAATACAAAGCTTGGATGGGCAGATGCCTTATAAGGCGTCGCATGGACGCAAGCCAAATGTGCATCATTTTAGAACTTTTGGGAGTATTGTGCATGTTAAGAAAGTTGGCCCTGAGGTGAAAAAGCTAGCTGATCACTCAGTACCGATAATGTTCTTTGGTTATGAAAAGGGATCTAAGGCCTACCGTGTGTATGAGCCAAATACAAAGAAGCTCTATGTAAGTCGAGATGTTGTGTTCGAGGAGCACAAGAAGTGGTAGTGGAAGTCAGAGGTGCATGATGCAGTTGCGACCACGGATGACACCTTTACGGTGGAGTATTTACCGAAGCTTGATGTGCTGAGTGACACAAGCTCTGACGTGCAACAAGAGGCACCTTCCCCACTTGTGTACGAGACACTGATGATGGTGTAAAATGGGATGATTCACTAGATACAGATGATGGTGTAACACGGTACCGCAAGGTGGCAGACATCTAGACACAACCGAGGAGGTTGAAATGACTAGTCTTTGTTTCTTAGCCGTGGAGGAACCCATCAGCATAGATGAGGCTCTGGGTGAGGCATGTTGGAAACAAGCCATGGATGATGAGATCATGTCAATAAAAAACAATGGGACGTGAGAACTAGCTTCTCTCCCAGTTGGGTATAGGGGAATACGGCTCAAGTGGGTGTTCAAGGTGAAGAAGGACCCAGATGGAAACGTGGTAAACTATAAGGCCCGCCTTGTGCAAAAAGGCTATGTGCTTTGCCAATGAGTGGATTTTGATCAAGTATTTGCTCATGTGGCCAGGATGGAAACAGTGCACTTAATACTAGCTGTAGCCGCGCAGCAGGGCTAGGAGGTGCATCACATGGATGTCAAATCAGCATTTTGAATGGAGATCTCAATGAGGAGGTCTATGTGCACCAACCAATAGGTTACGTTGATCCCAAAAAATGAGCACAAGGTACTCTGGGTGCACAAGGTTGTGTACGGGTTGTGCCAGGTAACGCGAGCTTGGAATGCCAAGCCGGGTGCAGCACTGCTCTCCTTAGGTTTCCGTTGCTGCACATTCGAGCATGTAGTGTACCAAAAGACAGGTAGCTTGAATATTCTAATGTTTGGAGTTTACGTGGATGATTTGATCATCACGGGGGTAGGCACAAAGGAGCTAGTCTTCTTCAAATCAGGGATGCAAAAATTGTTTGACATTTGTGACTTAGGTCTCTTGAGTTACTATCTGGGGATAGAAGTCAAACAAGGCAAGAAGGAAATCACTTTATACAAAGTGATTTTGTTTCCAAAACTCTTGATGTGTGGGGCATGGCAAGCTGAAATCCATGCTCCACACCTATGATGAACAGGCTAACTAAGAAAGGTCCAGGGGATGTTATAGACAAAACAAGGTACCGTAGTGTGGTGGGAAGTCTAAGGTATTTGTGCATTAAAAAGCCCGATATCAGCTATGTTGTTCAGATAGTTAGCAAGTTCATAGAGGAACCCAAGGCACCGCACTAGGCAGCGATGAAGCATTATGCACTACGTGAAGAGCACCATTGGCATAGAATGCTACTACAAGAAGACAGACAAGTTGACACATTTGATTGTAAGAGTACAACAGGGATGGCTTTATTCCTTGGCTCTAGCCTAGTTGCTTGTTTGTCCCAGAAGCACAAGGTAGTTGCACTATCGTCTTGCGCAGCGGAGTACACTGCAATAGCGGCAGCAGCGTGCCAAGGAGTGTAGCTGAGTCGCTTGTTAGGCAAGCTCACCAACCGCAATCCAAGGGTGGTGGAGCTTCTTGTGGACAATAATTCCGCAAATGATTTGAGCAATAATCCTATGCATCACAAACTAAGTAAACCCATTGACATTCCTTTTCATTTCATCCATGAGTTTATTGAAAATGATTTTGTGGAATTTTTCAAGTTGGTACGATTGAACAACTGGCTGACACCCTGACCAAGCTACTCAGACGAGTCAAGTAAATCGAAATGAGACTAAAGCTCAGTATAGTTGAAGTGGTTCCATGCAACAAGGTTAAGGGGGCGAATTGTTGAGTTAACAATGTTTCATAGGTAGTTGTTATTGTTATTACTACTACTTTGTGCCAGTTAGAGGTTATAAAAGTTGCATAAGTTATGAACTTAAAGCAAGGCTTTAGTGATAGGAGGCTGAAGAACATAAAAGCTTGGAATAATAGCCTTTAGTGCTAGTTAGTAGTGATGGGTGGTTGAAGGAGTTACAAGCTTGAAATAAGGCATGTTGTTTAGCCTTCATTAGTAGAGTTAGTGCTACCTAGGTACTGGAAGGAGATTATTGAGGTTAGAAGCTTGTAGTGTGGCTCTTCATTGTTATAGGAATAATGTTCTAAGGCATTTTGTAATCTATAAATAGGTGAATGAAAAATCAGAAAAGCTGTATCTTTTCAGCACCAAAACTTTGTCTGCATTTCTTCCATTTTATAATTGTTCCAATAGGAAAGAATATTAAATTTCTGAGGAGAAAGCCCTCTCTCTCTGGGAAGCCAAAACTATCACGGTGGGCGGAGTTTGGTCTCGAGTCGTGGAGGTTGTTTCTTTTTTTCTTTTCATTTAATTTTTTTTATCTGTCTTTCCATTTTTGTTTTCACTTTATCTTAGTTTGATTTCTATTCTATTTTTTAAAAAAACAAATTAGGTGTTTTTATAATATATGTTTTTTCAAAAGCATTATACACAACTGTCTCTGCCATGTTAGATTTTTCTGACAATTATTCTTCCAGTAAATTTTATTGGCTTCAGGTTCGCTACTCAAATTTTGTCTGGGGAAAATCTGAGTTAAAGTTGTTTTTTTTACTTTAGGTGATTCTGATCTGAAGAATTATGATAGATTTGTAGACTTCGACCACTTTGAACAGTTCATACTAGTTACATAGTTCATTCCAATTACATTGCCTGTTTAAACCAGTTCACATCGGTTGTCCAACCTAGATTATGTTATAGAAATTTGTACGCATAGAAGATGATAAATATACAACTACGGAAATGCATTTTTTACAATTAAAAATCAAACGAGACACTACAAGAAATAGGACCATTTACCACGATTCTACAAGACTTTTTACCTTGGTTTTTAGTCCAAAAAAAGCCGAGGTAAGTACTACTAGAGTAAAAAGTACATTTTTTACCTCGGTTCAAAACCGAGGCAAACAATACCTTTTACCTGAACATCGGTAGGTTTTGTGAGCCACATCGGTCAAAGCAAGAAGCCCGGTGATAGGTGACCATAGCTGTAACATTTTTATGATTGACGTCGGCATCCACTTGCATGCAATATCATCCAGAGAAAGAAGGAAGTCAATCGAAGAAGAAATGATGCGACGTCGTTCAAGCTGACGTCAGTCCAAATAAGAGCAACATCATTTAATGTGGGGCATGCACGTCATATGCCAGATATCGTGGAATGCTGAAGAATACGTTGTTGTTATAACTGGCCGACATCGCAAACAAACATGACACCGGTTTATGCGACATAGATGAGACGTCAAATGCATGTATTCTCCAAAGTATTTAGCATCTCTTTTGCTATCTTTTTGTTGTAATATTTCTAGATTTAGGTAGGTTTACAACATAAGGGGTTCAAATGACCATTTTTGGTTTTCATATCTAAATCCTTCATTTTGTAACCTATGTTTAGCTAATAAATTTTTGGTCCTTACGAGAACCTAGATTCCTTTTTGTAAGCTTAACTTGTAGATTGCTCATGAGCACTTAGGAGTTGTTTAGTGAAGGTCATTCAAAAGGATGGTAGAAGATGGAAGCCCACTCACAAGGTGGTGGAAGATAAAGGGAAGAAAGGAGAGCAAAGCAAAGGGTGAAGAATGATCTATGTTTTGAAGCACACATCTGAGAATTATCCAAGAATAATCGGCCTCCAAGGGTTGTACCATTGAATTTGTCTTCTTGATTGCTATAAAATCGACTACAAGAACTCCAAAAATGGATCAACTGTTCACCCAGAGGAAGCAAAAAAGCTGAATATTTTTGTGTTGTGGCTCGCAAAATGATGTTGCTACTCACGATATGTCGACCTGAGATCTCACAATTTTCAAAGAATTCCTGATCTGGTCACAAGTCACGAAGGAGGCGTTGCGACTCGCAAAAATTGCCCTTGAACTTGCTTTTTACTCCCCTTTTTCTTGTACTATAAATAGCATTGCATCCCTTCTTCCCCAACTCTTTAGGCCTAACTTGGGGGCTCCAAAACCCTAGTTTTTCACCATTTTCTTCCATTTTTCTTCTTTCTTTGTGGATTTGTGTTCTATGTTAAGGGTTTGATTATCTGGGATAGTTTTATACTTGGGAGCAATTGATTAAGGCTTCCAAGCCCATGTCTTGAGAAATTTTTTTATCTATTTATTGTTTTTTCTATTGTGCATTTATGAGCTCTTAATGTGTGCTGTTGATATCATTAATTTGTTTGAAGTTTGAGTATATTAATTACTTGTATGATTGCTTGTTAGGGTTGGAAGAAAGTAGCTAAGTTTCCCCTCTTTTAATTAGAACTTCTAATGGTGTTGATGTGTTGATAATTTCTAGATGAATGTGATAATGTTGAATTCTTTGTCATGTTTGTTTATTGTAGCAACTAGGAAAGGTCTATGAACGTTGAACCTTCTTGACTAATCTTGTGTAAATGAATGAATTGGTACAATGCTTAGACACGGTGTAGTGTTTATAAGTGTTACCATGCTTGTTAATTCTTCATGCTCAACACCATTAATGGGATACTTTTAGCCTTTTATCGACTAAAGGAGTCATTAGTGAGGTTTGACAAGAGATTTCAAATTCACTCTTACAAACTACTATCTAAGAAGGACAGAAGATTTATCTTCACAACAAGTAGTGAAAGTATTGGATAGGTTGTAAGTTCAAGGATAGATAACAAGTTTGGAAGTGGAAAGCAATTTCCCCTAAGACTTTGTCTTTTGTACTTTTTACATTTTTTTCTTAGTTTGTTGCATGATTAGCATTGTTACTTAACTTTGCTAGTTGTCTTGTCTTTTACTTCATAACTTAGGACAAAACCAACCAACCTCCCCCCCCCCCCTCCCCCTTTTTACTTACTTTTATATATCTATACATATCTACCTCCAGTCTAATTTCCACCTTATATGTTTAAACGCTTTAAAAAATCCCTCTTCTTCGTAGATGACCCCGATTTGCCATTATCTACTTAGCTATAGATAGGATGGATTTGGAGCTTATAAATTTAACTTTGAGAGGTACGACGACCACCTCCTTGACATCTGTCCAGTGTTGTTTGGGTATCGGTTTTTGCGATGTCGCAGATGAATCGGTTAGACATCGTTTCTCGTACAATATTATAAAATTTAATATTTGTTGACACAAGTAGTTGTTCATCGATAACCATTTTAAAATGCAATAAATCATGAAATGGTTAAACGTGGTTCAACAATCAATTGTTGTTCAATTAATATGGGAAAGAATGACATGTTTAAACCAATAAAACCATGTTACTTCATGTGTTAATGCAGTTACATCCAGTGTTCATCATATTACTTCAAACGTTTCAGTAAATTAAAAAACACTTAAATTTTCTCAAAAATATTCATATAGCCAAATTTGAGACCTTGAGGAATTATCCAGAAGAATAATATCGCTTTACGCAGTTACATCCAGTGTTCATCATATTACTTCATACATTTCAGCAAAATTGGAAAACCCCTAAATTTCCTCAAAAAAATCATATAGCCAAATTTCTGACCTTGAGGAATTATCCAGAAGAATAATATCACATTAATTCATGTATTCATGCAGTTACATCCAGTGTTCATCATATTACTTCATACATTTCAGCAAATTAAAAAGGACCTAAATTTCCTCAGAAAATTTCATGTAGCCAAATTTCAGACCTTGAGGGATTATCTAGAAAAATAATATCACGTTACTTCATGTGTTCATGTAGTTACATCCAATGTTCATATGTTACTTCATACGTTTGGAAAATTTAAAAACACCTCTATTTTCTTCACATCATGCATATAACTGAATTCTAGATCCGGCAAAAAGAATTCCACAACATAAAAATGTTACTTCATGTGTTCATGCAATTTCTTCATGCATTTAACTGTATATGCGAAATCAAAACCAAACATAGATGTAAACTTGTTAAATTTTCAGCTTGAACATATTCATTGCCTTCTTCCTCATACAAAAAAAATTCCATTGCCTTGAATTGCTTTTATTACATCAACACCTTAGATCGTAGATTTCAACCGTTAAAAATAAGATTTTAAACTGTAAAACTAAATATCTTAGATCATAGATTTCATATAATTGATATTTCAACCATAAAACTAATATTTTCAAGAGTAAATTTCATTTTACCTTGATTATTTCACCTTCGGAGATATTAGAAGTTTTGAAATGTGTTGTTCTTCAATCTTTCCGCCGGCAAATTCAATCACAAAATTCAATTTCATCAGATTTGCAAAATTTTCAAATTTCGATCTTGGAGATTGATCGCAAAACTGAACCGAAGATTTACAGAGCTTTGATTGGCGATTTCAGAGCTTGAATCCGATGTATAGTAGCATGAATTCGGTATCAGTTTGAAAAGAAATGAAATTCCTTGATTTTTGGAAGGAAAGGGGTCTGGCATTTATTTGGAATGAGAGGGAAAATTGGGTTGGCCCATTTTTGTTATAATCCAATTTTTAACTCAGTTTTTAGCCTTGTTTTCTAGTTTCTACAATTTGGTCCCTTTTTTAGCTCCCTTGCTATTTATTGCAGTTTGGTCCCTGGTCTCACCATTTTCTATGGTGAGACGGTCTCACAGGAATTTTTCTCTATATTTAAAATACACAATTGATGTTTCTAGAATTCACTATGGTGAGCTACTTATTTATGTTTGATATTTGTGAAACTCTCCTTGTTGTTTGTACAATAATGTTTGATCTTTTATGGCATTTTTCACAAGCAGAATGCAAGGATAATTGTAGAACAACTCATGGTAAGAGTTGACATCTAAGTTATGCTTGGTGTTATATATACTTTTTATGATCTTTAATCACTTAGCAATGATATTTACTAGACAAAAAAAACAAGAACACATTGTAATCATTGAATGAATATGTGTTTGCTATTTATGAATAATTGTATATTTAGTATCATGTTAGTTGTTCCTCAAAATGTGTTTGATGTTCTTGCAATATTGTTTGATGCACTATCCCATTTGAGGTGTTCAGAACCTATAGACACATTCTTTATCAAAAGGAGGCTAAGGGGAATCTCCATTCGCGAGATCACTGATAACGAGGGCTGAGGGAAACTGGCGTGAGGGGAAGACTAGACTCGCGAAGTATTGGCTCTACGGGAAAGATGGGTTTCATAGTTTACGAACTCATGGAACTGGACGAGATTCACAAGTTCGTTCAACTGTGCATGGACAGAAGGAAGTATGCCAAGAGAGCAACAATTGCATTACTAGCATGACAATGGTTCTTTTCATGTCATAATTTCCTACTTTCGGGTCGGTGCCCCTTCGTCAGGGGTGCACCATGGAGTACAAGGTGCACTGGTACGGGAGAGTTGTACGATGTCTGTCCAGCGACCTCGCCTTATCATACGGCCATTATAGGTAGCTTACGGCCAGAGACTTAGTTGACTATTTTACCTATGTGATAGGTTTTGTTAATTTTATCCGATGTAATCCTCTATGAAGAGTCCTTATATATTATGAAGGAAAATATGTTGTAATCATTGGTTTCTATGTGATTTTTTTGTATTTTCGACTAAAGATAAGTTATCGTCTTTTTAGCTGGACTTTGGTTGTTATTTCTTCATATTGCTAGCCTTAGTTTAATAATTGTTGCATTGCTGCTATTATGGTTCGCTTGATATGGGTATAACACTACTGGATGCCTTTCCATTATAGTGTTGAGCTTAATTTCCATTGCTAGGCCATCTTTTTACATCTTTTAAGATAAATGGAAATGGAGGATTAGAAAATCATAGTTCCTCAAATAAGGTTTAAATTTATATGCATGCAGAGTATTTGGTATGTTGTGGCGTACCTTTCTGATGGGGGTGTTAAAGAGGGGTGATCTTTTGTGTGTGACTACCTTTGATTGGTTGTTGTTGTTCATTTCCTTTAATGCATGCATGTGTTGCTTTGTTCTTGATGTTCCCATTTTATATGGTTACATTATGACTTTTAGGATTCACTTTTGCACAATTTTATGCTCTAAATGTGGCATTTTGCCTTGAAATTTTCTAAGAAGAGTTAAAAGAGACTTTTACGCGTTTATTACTTTTCTAGAGAATTTTGTGTCATAAGGCAGTTTGTTTGAAGACTTTGAAGATTTTAAAGAATACTTTTGAAGATTTAAAGACTTGAAGACACGTATTTGATCTTTTGAAGAAAAGTGAAGTGAAGAGGAGGACTTGAAACAAAAAGAAGAAAGAAATCAAGATGCTAAAACTGGGCTCGATCGCTACTCACGACAAATTGGTCGCGAGTCGCAATGGACGTGTGGCCAGAAACTTTCTTACTTTTTTTGTAATATAAATTCTGAATCATATCCTCTTCTCTGAGAAACTTCTTCTTCCTGAGATTTTATGGGTTCAAACCCTAGTTTTTCCTTTCTTTCTTTTCTTAGTTTTGTAGGTTAATCATGTTTTTTCATTATCTAGGTTAATATTGGGAGCAATTTATTGAAGCTTCCATATCTAAGTAGTATGAACCTCTATTTCACTCTATCTTGAAGCATTTGTTATTTAGCATTCATGTGTTTTAATTTGATGTTTTACTTCATTTATATCATCGGTTGTTTGAGAATAGGAAGTGTTTGTACGATTGAAGTGTTAGGGTGTTAGAAAAGTTGCAAATTTCTTAACTCATTTGGCATGAAAATCCAAGAACATGGACTTAGAACTTCTAGTGTATAATGTGTTGTGATTCTTGCTAGATAAGTATGTTAATGTGGATTGTTCTCATATATATCCTATAGATGCAATGGAAGGTTGAATCTTGAATGTGCCTTGTTCTAGGTTTAGCCTAATGAATGCTATGTTTGGTTAAATTGCATGTCTTTGATAGAAGGCTTGTTGTTACAAATCTATGGTTATAGTGCATAATGCCATTGATGAAATATCTTTATGGTGTGGTTTGGCTAGAGTGATCATCAATGAGGTTTGCAAATGGTCGATGTTTGTCTTTTTGAATTACTCTAAATAATAAATGAATGTTGATCTTCACTTGAGAAGTTTTAGCATTCCCCATAGGTAATGAATGTGATAGAATAAGTGAATGATTCAATGATCTACATGAGATTTGGAAGTGAATATTAATTGCCTCCAAGGCTTTGTCTTTTGTAGTTTTTACTCATTTTCTTAGTTTGTTTGATGATTAGCATAGTTACTTGACTTTGCTAGTTATCTTTTCTTTTAATTTCATAACTTAGGACCAAAACCAACCCCCCCATTTACTTTCTATTATATATATATATATATATATATATATATATATATATATATATCTATCTATCTATCTATCTATCTATCTATCTATCTATCTATCTTGTTACTCGCACTTAGCGATTTGGTCCATTGATGCAAGGTGTTAATGGAATTCTCCCATGTATGGGTATATACCAAGAAGGGAGTCACGACGGATGGCATTGAGTATATCAATTTTCACATAAATGATGGGGAGTTTTCGAGTATATCAATTTTCAAATTGCGAGGTTGCAGCGACATTTTCTTGTACTTATGTGGGTGATGTTCCAGGAGAAAACAAAAATTCTTCATGATACTCTTTGAGAAACTTTTGGTACAAGACCACCATAACGGAGCATAATAGCAGTCAATAGTATCTTAATAGCTTGCCCCACAGTAAGATGTGTTCATTTCCCCATATCTATCATAGTTTTTTCTCATAGACAGGGCTCGCAGTGTAGCAACTCTTACGTCAGGTGTATGCTATTGATGTCACTTAAGGGAGTGGGATGCCCAGACGTGGTAGACTACTTTGTACAAAGTTTAATTCATATAGCCAAAATGAGAGCTATAAATATCAATATAGGTGGCATGGTGGGTCTGTTATCATAGTGCCTAGGACATGAATGACCTGAGGTTGTTCCATCAAATTGGGTATGACTACTTGGGTATATTTTACACCATAAAGAAGCTAGAAGAAGCTAGGAAGCCTGTGACCACCACTTCAGAGAACTGCTTGATATGAAAATATGGTGGAAGAAGAGTATCCCGCTTCATGGTCCTCCCACATCCTAACCAAATAGCCATCTCAAACCACACCAGTATGGATGATCTATTTCTTTCACCAGATCCTAGGTATAGTGTGGAATTTCAAGCTATGTTTTACACACAGAATGCATCCAAGGAGGAGAAAAATTATCTTGAGCAACCTAGGGACCCTCAACCACCATAGCATACCCTACATCAGGACCTTTAAGAGAAGCTTCAGCTTATTGGCCAACAAATTCATGGTTATTAGTAGCTAATTAATGGATTCAGTCAGGTAATTGATGGATATGGCCATCAATTAGAGGGTTTTGAACCTAAACTTGATACATATGGCTGACAGATGTGCAAATGGAGTCAGATAGCTGCCTATCTTGAGAAATAACTGTAGCATAAGTGAAAATTCGCAGACCATGCAGACTTCCAAGAGGCGAGCACAAAAAATTATTATCACCATGATGTGGACATCCAATGTTGAGGCAACCAAGGATGGGACCACGTACATAGGTAAAGCCATAGAGAAAAAGAGCGAGAGTAGAGATGCACAGCCCAGTGACAAAGAGTGGGACCCTCGTGATCCTAGTGTGAGTATCCTTCTTCCCTTGACTCCATCCTTATTAATAGTTTATTTTATGCATCATGGTCAATGCATTGTATAAGTGTGAGGGAGGGAGATTTGGATACTTAATATTGAACAATGTTTGTTTGTTTCGAATTGTTTTGGTTGTAATAAGCAACTTCTTCGGAAGTGTTTTTATCCGGAAGTGTTTTTAGATGGAATTATTGTTGAAAAATAATAATGAAAAGAATCTCGCTAATTAGAAAAATCAAAATGGAAACATAGCCGGCAATAATGGGTATAGATAAGTCGAAAACACGAAAGGCTGACCTATTAAAAAAAATGATTGGCCTAAGGTTAAAGGTGAGGTGTGAGGTTAAAAGAAATGAGAGGATAAGATAAAAATATGAGAGGGGTCATAGGAAAAATGAGAGAAATTAAAATTTTTGAAGCCTCGTTTTACCTCCTTGGTGAACTCTTGGGGAGATTATGTCTCCTCTCACTTTACTTCTGATCTTTATACATCATTTTTAAGTGATATCTTTTTGGTAATCTTGATGGGTATAACTTCTTAGGTCTAAATATGGGGGATAGTGATCCTTTGTGTTGCATTTGGGAGGGTTCACAAATAAAAGAATTCAATTGTGCTATGTGGTAGACCACAAAAAAGGTCTTAGGTATTTATCGTTCTAACTTGAGAACGAGTAAAGGTCAAACTGTGAGAGATTTAATAAGACTATTTTATGTTATCGTTTTATCACGATCGAGACTCATTATTTTAATATATTATAGATCTTTAGTTTGGAAATTGAACACTTTAATAATTAAGGGTTATAATCACCTTGTATGGTTTTAGATTCTAATTCCTCTATTTCGTAAAAGTATTTGATTATTTATGTAATTCCTTCTATGATTGGATCTAGAATTAAATTTTTGGATGCATAGCTGAGATCAGATCATTAGAAGAAAACCACATCCAAGAGTGGGAGAAGAAAGAAGGTTACTACTAAAGTGGTAGAAGATAGCTTAAGTAGGAGTGAAAGAGAATAAGAAAAAGAAGCAAAGTAAAGAAGAAGACCCACGTTGCAACCCGTGCAGATGTGTACGGTCTGCCACAATCTATTCTTGGCCAAGCTCCAAAAGAAGCTCCAAGTTATGGACCATGAAATAATGAAGCCTAGGTTATGGTCTGTGCAAAGGTGCATGGTCCGTGATGCTCAGCTCGCAGACGCAGAAGCCAAGAAGACTTCCAGGTCGTGGATCGTGCTGATGTGCATGGTCTACGACTACCCTGTATGATCAGGGTTTGGCCGCTTCTTTTAACACTCCCTCTCTTCCCACATATAAAATCCTCCCTTTGTCCATTGGACAAAGGTTTGAACTCCAGTGTAAAAACCCTAGTTTGCTCATTTATTGTTCATCATTTAAGTAACTTTAATCATTTTATGTGTAATTTGTTATGGGTTTTTTTATGATTAGGGTAAGTTAGTGATTGGGTACATCCGTTAAGCATATTTAGCTAAAATATTATTAGATTTTGGTTCGTTCTATCCATTTATTTTATTATTATGGTTTCTTGTGTTTAATTCCTATAATTATTGTATGATTAAGTTTATGATAACAACTAATTGAAATTATGTCATGATTTAATGCTAGGCTCGGGAATGAACCCAGAAAGATTTCATCATTTTGTCGGTATGGTTATTAATTGATGTTAAGATTGTGCTTAGGGGGGACAACTAAACATGATTGTTGATTAATGGGGTACATTAGGCTTGATTGTGGAATTGAGAGTTTTATCGGTATGAGGTTGTAGATAGGAGTGATACCTACGCCATGATTATCATTAGGATTGAATTGCATCTAGGTCAAAGATTAGTTCCTAAGATCACATATTGAGTATGTGGCCACTAAGCCAACTGTGATATGAAGAGGTTTTAGAGAGCACGAGTAAGACTGATGCTCCAAAAGGTAGCATTTTATTCTAGAATAGATGTTCATGTTGGGCTCGGTGTGTAATTATACTTTCAGAGTTAGTCTCCTTATCGATCGTGTTCCGAGTTGACTAACATAGATAGTAAGGACTAGAGAGAGATGGGTAATTAATAATTTTCTTACTATCAGAGGGAGGTGAGAGATGATTGAGAAGGAGTACTCCTCGTAGTGACAACCGGGATAGTATCTAATGATTCAAGCTCTTCACGATGTGTGATCAAGGAAGTGTGATAGAATATACTTCTAGAATATAAACATAAAATCGAGAATCAATGACTGCTAAACACGTTGAAATTTAGTTTTACCAATTTTTCAAGTCTTTACTAGTGTGTTCCAACATGCCTAATTTAACCAAGTGCATAATAACATAATACGTAAAAGACACACGACTTGGTTACGCAGTTCGGTGTAATCCACCTACATCTGCGGGGCTTGGCCCAGTTCAGAATGAATCCACTAATTAGAAAGATACAGTACAAAGTACAGTTTACAAAATACTTATCTTTACTAACTATAACGTGTGGACTCTGCTAGCTCCCCTAGCTACCGATCCGCCTTGATCAGATTCCCTCTGACCTCGAACTCTGTCGACACAAGATCTCCTCCTCCCGAGGAATTAAGGTTTATGATTCTGAACTTAGTGCAGCAGGTCAGGTGTGTTGGAACACAGTGTTCTGACTCTTTGCAACTTCTCGAAAATCTCAAAAACCTGTGTGCCAATTTTTTCTCTGTTACATCCGTGAGTATGCAGCCGTGTTTGTCCCCAATTTATATCCACGAATCATACTTGAATACTCCTTGATTATCTCCACAATATTCCTATTCCAAATCTGATTCTTGAAGCATATCCAAATCCCATAAATAAAGGGATTTACCTTATCTCATTCTATCCCATATATTCGAATAAATCTTCTCCATATAAGTAGGAATTTTCCATAAACCAATTTTGCTTCACACGCCTGATATATATAGTCAGATATACGAATTCCATTTATACCAAACTACTGCAATATTCTGACTTTGAGTTCCATAAAAACTTTGGCGTAACTCTGCTGCACCAGCATGTTCCAACATGGTCTGATTTGTTGTTCAAAATTAATTCACACAAAATTGCCAATAAAATATTTACTTGCAACTCCTGTGACTTTACAATCTCCCCCTTTTGCATTTTTGTGGACCCATAATATTTTGGACAAGAAATTCCCAAGCATAAACTTCTAGCATTAATATCATAAACTTGTAAATCAACAACCAACATGATACCCAAATTCCAGAAAGCAAATCAATCCAAAACATAATCCAAAACATAAAAATCAGTACAGCCAAATTGAATCAGAGTCAAACACATTCCATCCAAAATTTCTCCCCCTGGGACCACACATATCCAAAGGTACCATCAAAATCATCAAAAAAATAGTAAAATAAATACTGCTCCCCCTGCATTCAACATTAAGTCATGCTTCCAGTCTTGACTTCTCCTCCTCTAGACTTGCTTTTTCTGCCTCTAGCGCAGCCATCTGTATGCCTAAAGCTCTAAGTCTTGCATTCAGAACCAGCAGCCGAGCCTCCTTTTCTGCTGCAGAAGTCGAAGTTGACCCAGAAGGTTTCCACGGAAGATCCTTCACATGCCTCAGTCCGAATGTTTTCTTGTTTGGCCTCAGATAATCTGTGTCAACCACCACATCAGAAGCTTTCCCTTTTACCTTTGCACTCTTGGCCAGTGCTGAGATCAATGCCGGGTAGATAATTGCATCATTTACTTTTGGTGCAGTAGCCTGTCTGACCAGATGCTGCTGAATTAGGAGTCCGAGATTAACTTCCTTCTGTGTTCCAACACAGTATAGCATCTTAGTCATCTCCCTGGTCAATGATGTGGTATTACTTGAAGGCAACCAACAGTGTACAGCAATATGATATAAACCAAAAAATCTTGACGACAAGCAGGATGCTTGTGAGTACCCAACTGCTGGCCACTCCACCTTATAACCACCAGATATAACACCTAATATCTCATTATCAGACAATTCCAAATTTTCGGGAAAAACTCCCCCTGTCTCAGGTGTTCTTAGACCAAGCAGTAAGTTAATCCTAGCAGCAGAGATATCAATGACCTTCCCCCTAACATATACTCTACCAAACCATGGGGAGGTAACCTCTAAATTACCAGGCATAAGATTGGAATATACCTCTAGTACAACTTGTCTGTTGTACTGTAGCTGGATTGTTGCTGCTGTTGTCATGCCCGTCATCTTTAGGAAATCTGTGAAGCCGCTCTCCTGATAAGCTTTTAGATCCAACGGCCTTTCAGCTATGAATTTCTTCTCAGAGAAAAAATCTCCCATCTCTGCACCTTTTTCATCAAACTACACCGCAGAGTAGGCCTTGCTGACAGATGGAGGAGGTAAAACCTTCTTTGACTTGCTGTCGTGCCTTTTCTTGCTCATTTTAGCTTGAGCAGAATCCATGGCTGGGCCAGCCTTCCTCTTGCCTTTTGCCTTCTGATAAAACTCATCCAGTACCTCATCACTAGAATATGTCAGATCAGGAACATCCTGTGTTGGAACACACCCTGATCCTTCAGCTTTCTTTTCCTTCTCAGGTTCTTCTTCTGACTGAGTATCCTCACCATTCTCAGAATCATCACTCTGGGCAGACATGTTTTCATCAGATGCTTCATGATCCTTATTATCAAAATCATCATTATGCTCTCCTCCTAAATCAGCATCAGAGTCTAAGTCCATATACTCTGGTTCATCCGTCTGTGTTGGAACACTCTCTTCACTATCAGACAGAATAATGAAGACAGGCTTCCTCAATTCTTCCATTCTTCTTGCAGAATTCATATCAAAGAACCCCACCTGAAGTTTATCTCCATTCCTAATCACTTCTACTCCACCCACTTCACTTTCCCTAATCTCTTTCAAAGAGACACAACTTGGTATAGGAAGATAGCAGTGCACGTAAAATTTATCTTTTTCCCTGAACTCGGCATACCTGCCCATAACAAACTTCAAAGTATGATTTTCAAGCCTTATTCCTCCAAGATTCCCAGTCACCAACTCCTTCACTTTAACTGTCAAATATTCTCCTTCAATTTTCTTGATATTCCGTAAGTCTACAGCTACATATTTGCCTCAAGCCATTCAAACACTTCATCCATACTTCTACATTCAGTTCCCATGAATTTAAATGGTCGAGGGTCAGGACCAGTTACCTTAGGTTTTTTCTTCTTCTTTCCTTCAGAAGCTTCTTCTTGGACATCGGGTTTACCCTCTTAATTACCAATCTTAACTTCGGATTCATCACTCAATTTGCCGTTGCCTGAACCTTCTTTCTCTTCCTCTGGTTCTTTGACTTCATCGATCTCAAACTCAATTCGTTCCTCAGCCTCTGTGTCATCCAAGTTTCCTCCGGTCTGGGCTTGACCTTCTTCCTTCTCTCTGTCTGCTCGTTCGTCATATTTTCTATACTCAGTAGCCAACACCAAGTCCAACTTCATTGAGCCTTGATCTTTCCCCATGAGTTTTGCCACCGCAGCTTCCATTATTGGAGAGTTTGAGTTTGACATTCTTAGGTACAATGCCGAGATGGAGAGGGGTGTTGAGTATAAGATTTTACGGCAAGGATTTTGGGGAGAAAAATATTTAGCCGAGAGAGATGCGAAAGGTTGTATGCTAATTTGAATCCCTTTTAACTCTTCATCTTATTCACCTCTTTTCCCGCGAATTCCCTTTTTAGATTTCCCACACATGGTAATGATGACCCTTTCTCTACTTGTCACATCACTTTTTCTTCCTTAATTAACTTCCAACACACCATACTAAACAACTCCTATTTTTGTACACCTTTGCTCCTTCCATATTTTTTGTTCTTTTCTGATTTTGCAAAACGAAAATAACCAAAAGAAATATTTACAAACAGAGTAATTTAAGGTACAAATTACCTCAGATTTGACAAACACCTAAGTGTTGTCGAAGACTCTCAAAAGCGGTGGCATCCAACGGCTTTGTAAATATATCTGCAAGTTGCTCGTGTGTTGGAACATGGGCTACTTCCACTTCTTTTCTTTCAACCAAATCTCTAATAAAATGATGCCTTATGTCAATATGTTTGGTTCTCGAGTGCTGAACTGGATTCTTCGAAATATCAATAGCACTTGTGTTGTCACATAGAATCTTCAAAGGTCCTTGATGAACTCCATAATCTTTCAACATTTGTTTCATCCATAACAGTTGTGCACAACAGCTCCCTGCTGCAAGATACTCCGCTTCTGCAGTAGATAGAGAGATTGAATTCTGTTTCTTGCTATACCAAGACACCAAATTTGTTCCAATAAAGAAACAGCCGCCTGTGGTACTTTTTTGATCATCGGCATTACCAGCCCAATCAGAATCACTGTACCCAACTAACTCTGAATCTTGATTCTTAGAATACCAGACACCATATTCTGAAGTCCCACTTACATATCGAATAACCCTTTTCACTGCAGTAAGATGAGATTCCTTAGGATCAGCTTGAAATCTTGCACATATTCCGACACTAAAACATATATCTGGTCTACTTGCGGTGAGATACAATAGACTTCCAATCATGCCTCTGCATAACTTTTGATCGACCGAAACTCCTTTTTCATCCTTCACCAATTTATCAGACACTCCCATAGGTTTTCGAACTGATCGAACACTACTGAGTCCAAATTTTTTAACCAAATTCAAGGCATACTTACTTTGATTTATGAATAGGCCATTTCGTCCTTGTTTGACTTGTAGTCCAAGAAAGTAAGTTAGCTCTCCAACCATGCTCATTTCAAATTCAGATTGCATAATGGTGACAAAATCATGTACCATAGATTGTGAGGTAGAACTAAAAACTATGTCATCAACATATATTTGAGCAATCAGAAACCTTGAAGCTTTGTCAAGCACGAACAAGGTGCAATCTACTCCCCCTCGACGATAACCTTTCTGAAGAAGAAAGGTAGTAAGTCGTTCATACCATGCCCTTGGTGCTTGCTTGAGTCCATACAGCGCCTTTTTGAGACCATATACATGTTGTGGATAATGAGGATCTTCAAAACCTTTTGGTTGTTCCACATATACTTCTTCATTCACCACTCCATTTAAAAAAGCACTTTTGACATCCATTTGATACAAAGTAAAATTCATAGAGCAAGCAATAGCTAGTAGAATTCGAATGGATTCTAACCTGGCAACTGGCGCAAAGGTTTCATCAAAATCAACACCTTCCACTTGTGTATAGCCTTGAGCAACAAGTCTTGCTTTCTTACGGGTGACTAAGCCATCTACATCTGATTTATTCTTGAAAATCCACTTCGTACCAATAACATTAATGCCTTTAGGGCGAGGAGTAAGATACCAAACATCATTCCTTGTAAACTGGCCGAGTTCATCTTGCATTGCAGAAATCCAATACTCATCAAGTAAGGCTTCTTTATAGTTCTTGGGTTCAATTAGAGAAACAAAACAGTGTAATCCAGCCAGTCGTCGATAATCAACTCGAGGCACTGATCGAGTACTTTTCATGGTGGAACCAGGTTGGTCGTGTGTTGGAACATGGTCGTCAGCAGTAGGGGACGGTGTTCCAACATGGTCAGCTTCGGCCGAGTTAGGATCTTGTTGCTCATTTGGTTCAGCACGTTGGTGAAGGTCAACTGATAGCTTTTCTTTGTTTGAAGTTTGAGACTGTGTTGGAACATGAGTGTTGACAGATTCTTCCTCTACACCTTCTGGATGTTGTTCCTTTTCTGATTCATCCACAATAACATTTATGGATTCCATGAGAGTGTTGGTTCGATGATTGAAAACTCTATATGCACGGCTGTTGATGGAATACCCGAGAAACGTTCCTGGATTACTCCGATTATCAAATTTTTCCAACTGTTATCTATCTCTGAGAATATAGCAAGTGCTTCCGAACACATGAAAATATGAGACATTTGGTTTCCTGCCCTTCCAGATTTCATAGGATGTCTTGCTAGTGAATGGTCGAAGATACGCTCTAATGATTGTATAACAAGTTGTATTGATCGCTTCTACCCACCATTTCTTGTGAACATCTTTTTCTGCCAACATAACTCGAGCCATCTCTTGTAGAGTTCTGTTCTTTCTTTCGACATGACATTCTGTTGAGGGGTGATAGGAGCCGAGAACTCGTGTTGGATCCCTAGCTCATCGCAGAAGGAACTGAATTGTTCATTTTCAAACTCTCTACCATGATCACTTCGAATTCGGATTATCTTTCCTACTGGACTTCCCTTTTCAGTTTGTAACTTCACTACAAGGCTTCTAAATACTTCTATTGTATCGGATTTCTCTTTCAAGAAGGCTACCCATGTGAACCTAGAGAAGTCATCAACACATACAAATATATATTTCTTTCCACCTATACTAGGTGTATTAACCGGACCCATCAAATCCATATGCAGTAATTCCAGATTTCTCGATGTAGTAATATACTGAACTGAAGAGTGAGGAGATCGAATTTGTTTACCTTGTTGACATGGTCCACATACAACTCCATCCTTGCTGGTTAAGGTATGCATTCCTCGTACAGCTTTCACATTTGTGATTTTCACCAGTGTTTTATAGTTGATGTGACCGAGCTTCCTGTGCCAAAGAATTCCTTCATCCTATTTTGAGATCATGCATCGAACTCCTTGTTCTAGCAGATAACAATTTTCTGATGATCTTATTCCAGAAAGAACCTTGTTTTCTCCATGCTTCACTATACATTTGTCCTTCTGAAATTCCACTACCATATTGTCGTCACACAGTTGGCTTATACTTAGCAAGTTTGCCTTTAGATTTCCAACAAATAACACACTTGTGAATACTGGAAAGCCTTCAATTATCAATTCGCCCTTGCCAATTACTCTGCTTCTCTTTCCATCACCAAAGGTTACATATCCGCCATCATATGGAGTAATGTTCGTGAGATATTCTGGAGTGCCAGTCATGTGGCGAGAACAACCACTATCAAAGTTCCACGAATCACTGGAATAAGCTGTTAGAGAAGTGTGTGCTACTAGACACATACTGGATTTTTTAACAATCCACATCTTTCTGATCGTTTTTCCCATATGAGTATCGCCTGTGTTGGAACACAGCAGAGGTTGTCTTCCTGTCATTTGATCTCTGATCAGTTTTCTGCACTGCTGTTCAGCATGTCCTTGGTACTTACAGTATCTGCATATGAGTGGCTTCCTTTGATCCGGAATCCCATACTTTCATTTTACTTATCGGATCCTAGCTTTGAGGGTTACTGGTTTTTCACGCAACTCAGTTTTGGGTTCTTTCCCGTATCCAATCCCGTGTCTATCACCAAAGTTTCTTCCTATATCCAGAATATCATCAAGTTTTGCCTTTCTGGAATTCAATTTACAGATAGTTGCTTCAGACATCTTGGCTCTCTTGACTGCAGCTACCAGTTTCTTGTTCAGTTCTTCATTACGTTTTTCAAGATCTGCAACCGTGGATAGTATTTCTTGTTCGCTTTCCATCAGCTTTCTTTTCTCTTCATTCAGCTCCTTGTTCCTATCAGCTACTTGAATCCACATGGAATACATTTGTTCATATGTGCTATAGATTTCTTCATCACTCACAGATAGATCATCATCTTCGTCGCTGTGTGCATCATCCAAATCTGTGTTGGAACATGTAGCTTTCCCTTTGTTCAGTGTGTTGGAACATGTAGCTTTCCCTTTGTTCAGTGTGTTGGAACACTGATCCTCTGTCGTATCATGTACTTTTGCTCCAAACGCTACATAATTATTGGTGAGTTCCTCTTCGTTTTTTTCATCATCTTCATCTTCACTCCAAGAGGTGACATATTATTTTCCTTGTTTCTTGCGAGTGTTAGCACATTCAGCCTGAATATGACCATATCCCTCACATTCTCTACATTGAATTCGTCCAGACTGTTTTGAATCGTTGTTCTGATTTCTCCCGAACTGCATATTCCCTTGTTCAAATCTCATACCACGATTATTGCTCGAATCTTGTTATTTTTGTCTGTTTCCGCCAAACCTTTCCAAAGGTTTCTTGTTGACCACCTTCTTTAGCATTCTTGAGAAATTCTTTGTGATAAGTGCCAGTTTTTCAATCTCATCATCACTGTCAGACTCATGACTTTCCTTAGCTGGAAAAGATTTGAACGCCAATTCCTTGGAAACTCTCTTTGTAGGTTGCTGGAATGTCAACTCATATGTTTGTAATGAGCCCATTAGTTCATCTAGACTCATGGTGGCCACGTCTCTTGCTTCCTCTATTGCTGCTACTTTCATTGCAAACCTTTTGGGAAGAGATCGCAAGGTCTTTTTCACCAGCTTAGTTTCTTTGTACACCTTTCCAAGTTGATAGGCCATGGAACATAATCGCAGGAAGGTGGGCCAACCCGGTCGCACGTATCCGGGCCTGTACAACATCGCTCAGGCCAGGGAGCGTAGTGACTAGCTGCTTGCATAGCGGCGACCAAGCATGGCATCTCAGCACACCTCGCTCTATACCATTCCAAACGTCGACAGCGATGTGTCCTCCGAAACTTGGTATCACGAGGTCATCTTGTGGGCCACCAGCCATCGGTCCCCGCACTAGCCACGTCTCATCGGCGTGTCGCTTCCTCCTGTTCCTCGGTGCCCTTCCGTTGCCAGTCTCACCGGCATTGCACGATCCACCAGAAGATTGCGTGAATCGACCAGCTCTATTCCTAACGGTGTGCCTGGCTCCTCCACCAGCATACCGTTCGAATCCAGCATCCAATGGCACACTCGTCCCAGGTTGGCCAGACGGGGGGACATTGCATGTGTTCAGTCCTTGCCTACCTTCGGCATCGAGTGGGCTGCTTTCTGCCGGCAAGTCATACATCGACTGCCAATCACTATCATCACGGATTCCACCGGACGCGAGAATGTTAAGCTCCGGACCGTCCCATGTTGGCATGGGATTGAATGCATGATCGCGCCGTGGAGAAGGCCGCTCAGCTCCTACATCACACTCCTGCGGCGGAGGCGACTGTTCATCCTCGACCACGTGGCCTCTCGCCTGTCTCGCCGAGGCACTAACACCTCTTCGTCGTATAGAACGACCATGGCCGTCAGGTTGACCAGCAGTGCTCATCTACAACACAAGATATGTAATTAGTATAACAACAATTGATTTAAACTGATATGATAAAATAAATTAACATACATTTCAACGTGTAAACTAATATTTTCAAACTGTGCATAATTTCAATTTACTACCGGAAACTACATATTCTATAATGCATAGAAAAAAGTGAATATAACATAAAAAAACAAACCCCACTCCAAACAGCAAATTTAATTCTCTTACAATCCCATACAACGAACTACACATTTTTTTAAATTGCAAATTGGAAATCACATTACTAAATAATCTGAATTTTTAAGCACATCACACTAGTATTAACATTCAAAGAAACAATTGTCAAAACATATCATAAGCATTTACTACATAATTGTTTTCATCGGATTGATAAACTAGATTTTCATAAAGTTAATCTAAATAAGACTATACTCTATTATGGTACATATACTTTCCAAATTACGAAAATAGTTATCATTTCCAAATTTAAACTAAACAATTTCTAAAAATAATAATTTCTTCATTTTAATTCCAAAATTGATTAAATTCCTAATATCAGATTTTTGTAAATTATTCTACTTTTTAATTTCCTATTATCTTATGAGAGAAATTAATATAAGATTAAAGCCTCATATTTTATTATATTTACAACCAAACCCCTTATCTTCCTCCTCCCTCCACCCTCCGCCGCCGGCCACCTCCACCGCCGCCGGCCTCCTCCTCCGGCGCCGGCCGACCGGCACCACCTCCGCCCGCCAGCTCCTCCCCTTCACCTTCTCCTCCTCCTTCCCCTTCTCCTTCCCCTCCTCCTTCCCCTCCTCCTTCCCCTACCCCTTACTATTCCGCCGGCCAAGGCCACCTCCGGCCAATACTCACCACCAACCCAACATCCATTCCACATTTACCAAAATTCTAACAAACCCCAATTCTAACAATTCCAACAAGTTCAAGAAAATTCGAATAGATTGGCAACATTCAGGCAACATCCATATAATTTGCACGAAAATTTAAAAAATTTCGTCCAAAACTTACGTTTTCCGGCGGCGGCCAGCGGCGGCGGCGCGGCGGTCGGCGGCGGAAATGGGGAGAAGGAGATGGAGAGAAGGAAATGGAGAGAAGGAAATGGAGAGAAATGGAGAGAAATGAGAGAAATGGAGAATTTATACTTCTTCTTCCAAATTTTATTTTTTATTTTCGAAATACTAATACGTGTATTTATACGTATTAGGGCGTGGATAGTAAAATACAGGGCGTGATATAGCAATCCACTTAGTTTTATTCAACAAAGGATTAGGAAGATCTAATACAATGAATAATCTAAAAACACAAGAAACTTGAGATTCAGAAGAACAAGATATTCAGAGGAAGAGCGATTCAACAGAGCGCCTAGACCTTTGCAACGGAACCAGATCTATGATACTTGCTTCCGGTTACACTGAAGTCACAATAGTCGCGAAATGCGGAGAGCTCGAACGGAACCACATTGGTGGCCAACCACTGCTCCACTATGAACATCTGCTTGGCACAGGTCTTGCCGACGCCTGTGGTGCTGAGCTCCACATCGTTACAGAACCATCCGTGGCCAGCACCCGAGCCTTCTGAAGTCAAGTTCATGGCACAAATGGAAGCGGTCAAACAGGGAGCTTTGTTGCTAAATATGTCCACACTTCCACTCTGGAAGTACTTGTAATTGGCACCCATCATCCCACCCCAAGACACCACGTTCCTGATTTCCAGTCCATTACCGTTTGTGTCATAGAAAGTAGCGGTTATTTTAGAGTCTGATTCAGCTTTGGACACCGTCGACGTTCTAATGTACAGAGTGTACACACACTCCGGATCCTGCAAATTTCAAAATAATTTTAATAGTTGGAGAATGGAGAGGGTGATACAATGAGAAAGATGGGGTACTTACAGCTGACTGGGAGACGGCGAGTATGGACACGATGAAGAAGAGTTGGAACCAAGGATGGTTGATTTCGGCCATGGTAATCCCTCTGTTTCGATGGAGTAAATTCAGCGGATGGGGGTTCTGATAGCTACCAAGATATAAGGAATGAGTGGGCATAATCGTAAATTACATCACCCACCCTTCCTTTTGATTGAGTTGTGCTTTTTATGGACCAAAATAGTGCATACGGAGTCCATATTTCAAATACGCCCTCGATTATTATTTTTATTATCAAGTCAGTCCTCTAGTTTTTAATTGATTACAAATGTTGTTCAAATTAACCCCAAATTTCATTTAATTAACTACCTTGACCTAGATGAATTATGGAATATTAGAAATAATTTTTGTACTCCCTTCGTCCCATCCAATTCTTCACATTTAACTTTCGTCAGTTGACTTAAAAAAATTGATCATTTATATCTATAATTGTGTGTAAATACAATTTATTAAAAGTTGATATTTTAAAAATGCATGCTACTACAAATCTAACAAGATCACATGCGATAAATCCCAACTTATTTATCAATTCATTTTTGAGGTCAAGTTAACCAAGTTTGACTAAGTGAATAGTTAAATTGTAGTTTGGGTTAGGACGGGGGAGTAGTTAAGATGGGTATAATGAAGTTCTTAATATATGAAAATTACGAAATGAATATTGACCTAAGTGATTAGTAGATCGAGGGGGCAGTTCTGCTCTACATAGCAGACCTGGACGTTAACATTAGTCGTTGGCTCAAATGGTGTAGCCTTTGGTAGCTGCCTAACTGGTATGTATGTGTGTGTGTATATATGAGTTGCCTCCCGAAAAATGGCTTGCTAAACACCTATAGGCGAACCACGTTGCTTCGCCAATATGTAACCAATCTCGGAAAGGATTGAGAAGCACTGGACACCATGATACCCTCTACAAGGCAATGATCTAGGACAGGTGGACATAACACGCGAGTCACGGTCACACAACCAAAGACCCTATAAATAAAGATGAAGAATGCAGGATGAAGGTAAGTGTATACTACCCCAGAATGACAAAGAGAGTTCTATATTGATTTGAGCGTAAGAGCTTGCTCCTCTGGGACCACCCCTAGGGACCTTTTTGCAAGTAAACAAAGTGGTAGGACTCACCGAGCAAATTCCAAGAACTATAATCATTCAGAAGGCACCCCCCATTAGTGGCATCACTTGTGGGGATGATTTTTCTTTCAATGTTTTGATAGACTTTGGGAAAGGCCATAGGTCACGCCGAAGTCACCGCCCGACCAGCAAGCATAGATAATGAGTTTAATACCCAATGAGGCAAGAAAGCAACGAACTAGCTCCATATGCCAAGGAAGATCGCAACAACGGCACAATCGCACGCTAACACATTCGTCACGCGCACACAAATCAACGACAAAGGTACGCTTCCACATGGCAACAAGCCTATATATAATGATGCATAATCCAAGGAATTACGAAACCCCTCCTAGAAGACGTAGCCATAGTAATCGCTTAGCCACAGAACTAGGCACACAAAATCCATAACGAACACATGAAAAAATTGTTTGGGGAAACCTAGCGTAATCGTGCCTAGATCAACCATTTAAATTAAGTAGAACTCGAGCCGCTGAAGCCGTAGGAAATAGTAGTCCCCTATAAGGAAAATGACCGATTTAGAGAAAGCACTGCAAAGTGTCACCGAAGCACGACTCACAAAATACACCCCAAACCCCGATTTGAATAACCCGCTTGACCCACTCAACCAAAACAACCTTAGACTAAGTATTAGAAGCAAAAGAACATAAGATAATAAACTTTAGTAAGTGAAGTGACATTAGCAATGTGAAAAAATATCTTCACTAGGATAATAAAAAATATTTGGTCGCATGACCATTAAAATATTTATCAATCTTAAATCCATACAAAAACAAAGGATTACAACAAAACTTGCCTTTCTAAATTACAAAGCTTCCTCTAATAAAGATTACATATAATTACAAATCAATAACCTATCACATAGATAAATAACTATTTAAGTCCCTAGTTGTACACTAGCGAGGCCATAAAGGTACCAAAGAGAGAAGTAAAATAATGGTGGCCCATTCCTCTCCTTTGTCTGCTAGAAGTGCCGGCATGACGAGGCACCATCCTTCTCACCCAGTTGAGAAGGTGTACCAGGAAGCATCGATATAGGTCCACAGGTACACCAACCTTACCATTCCATACCCCAATCGGCAGACTTCCAAGACTTGGGACCCACCTTTTATTAGTTTTTCTTCTCGCCTATTAAACGGGCTTAGAAAAGGATGTTTCTACATCATCATCCACCTCACCACTACCTTCGTTAATCCCATCCGCTAATCCTTTTCAAATTTTAAAAAAGACACAACAATCATTAGATAATGTAACATAGGAAAGACCAAATAATATTCAAAACAAACACTTACGACAAGCATTAAGGTTACTAGGACACCCTACAAAGGATGTGATTTGGGCTTGCACCTCTATCAACCGGAATAATCCCCCAAACCTCTCACCCACAATGGGTCATCACATAACTAGGGATATGCCCAACCTAAACCAGGGATAGCTCCAGCATCCCAAATAAAACTAGATAAATCCTAAAAAACACAAACCACCATCCCCATGAGGATAATCTCTAAGAAACTTACAAGATAACACACAATTCTACCCCTTTCAAACACTTAACCACACACAACAACAACTGTGTAAGAGCTTTAATAGCACCCCTTTTTATAGGCATATGCTAGCTTGGGGCAGATAAACCATCATTATTAATACACTTGAAAGTTGTGTTCTCATGTTCCCCAAAAAGTTGTGTTCAAACTCTATTCTTCCATTCAGCCACACAATTTTGCTATGGTGTGTAAGGACCCGTCACCTCACGTTTGATTCCCAGAGTTTCAAAGAAATATTTTTCAAAGTATTCACTACTGGTGAGATGTCAAATGCATGTATTTTCTAAGGAATTTAACATTTCTTTTGGTATCATTTTGTGGGTATATTTCTAGGTTCAGGTAGGTTTACATCATCAGGGGTTTAGATTACTATTTTTGGTTTTCTTATCTAAATGTCTCATTTTGTAGCCAATTTAAACTTAGTGGATGTTTGTCCTTTCAAGCACCTAGATTCTTTTGTGAGCTTATTTGTAGATTGCTCGTAAACACTTCAAAGTAGGTTAACGGAGGTAGGTTACAAATTGGTAAAAGACTGAAGGTCATGAGTCAAAATGTGGTAGAAGATAGAAGGGTCGAAGAAGAAAGACAAAGAAACAGATGAATTGTGATCCGGGAGTATGAACAAAGTTATGGGAAACGATTCGAGAAGAATCAGGCTTTACAGGTGTCACTGTTGGATTCATCTTCTCGAGCGCTATAAAATCTACTATAAGAACTCCCAAATCGAATTGGCAGTTCACCTGTAGCAGTGAATGCTAGTTGAAGAAAAAAGTCAAGTCTTGGAAGTGTTGAAGAAGCGGCACATGCTGTGTAAAATGGCACAACCTGTGCCAATGCCTAATGGCAGCCAAGTTGGGGACAAGAAGAGCCAAGCAATCTTGCGCGGCCCGTGCAAGATGATAAGTGGAAGGAGTTTAGTCCAGACCACTAGGCATGCATTTGGGCACACTTGGTATGCTCAGAAGTCAAGATACAAGGACCTTAATGATGGGCTGTGAAATTTGGCATGACCCATGCACTCAAAGCCAGATGATCAAGCGCCCAGACAATACCCTGTGCACGATTGCATGGGCCGTGCTGGTCGTGCTGTGTAAACTGGCATGGCTCGTGCCAATGTGATACTAGGGATGGCACTAGGTTCCCCCCCAAACTTGGGCTTTTAAGAGGCCAAATTTTTTATCCTATAAAAGGAGCCTTTAGTTTCCTAGGGTTTAAGCAAGTAGCATAATGTAGATCTTAGAGTGTGGTAGGTAGGAAGGAAGTAGAATTCTCTCTTTAGGGGTTTTCTAATTTTCCTTCATTTAGTTCTTAGATCCACTGCATTTAATCCAATGAATGCCATGGATTTAATAGTACTGTAGTAGTTTATTTTCTTGGGGTGATATTTGTGTTCATGACTTAATTATGGATTTGTGAGATTTTAGATTGCCCTAATTTTCTATGCGTATTATATTGTTTTTGATTATAGATTTCTATACTTATATGATTTATGCCATGATATGGGTTATGATGCATCCATAATTTCATTCATAGTATAATATCGTGCAATGCTAGAAATTCTAATTTGGGAGTGTTAGATTAACGTTCTTGTAGGCTTAAGAGTACCAGGCAGATGAGTGCATTCAGGTTATCCTTAAGAGTATCGACCCGAAACACGTTAATTTTAATTGGTTAGTTGTGTGAGTGATTGCATGTTAGGAGCGGTTGACTGAAGGTCGCTGTTTTGACATTCCTAACGGAGGAAACCCTAGTTTACCCCAATAATTAAGCATTGTAGTTTGTAGAAACTAGGGATGTGTCAATTCTAGAGTCTTCACAAGGCATCAATTCCTTTACCTCTCTAGGCCTAGGGTTGGTGTCCATAGTGGAGAGCCCGAGATGTATTATCCATACTCTTGCTTCTAATGGCTGCTACGACTCAAGTCCTTTAAGCGAGGGCACGTTCGACCGAGAGTGATACGAATGGGATGAAATGCAGAGTCAAAAGGATTGGATTGCTTCCCTAGTTACGGAGGTGGCAAGATGGTTTTGAAGGAAGCCATACCTTTGTGTTAAAGACATTGAGAATTCCCGGCCATCTCTACACTATGTGACGTAAGTATAAGGTTTATATTTTTATACATGTGATAAAATCTATAATCAAATTCAATTCTTCAAGTCTTCAAAAACTCAAATGCAAGTATTCAAATCTTCAAAAGTAATCTTCAAAATCTTCAAAGTCTTCAAAGTCTTTGAACAAATTGCCTTGTCACACAAAATCCTCTAGAAAAATAATAAAAGCATAAAAGTCGCTTTTAACTCTCCTTAGAGAATTTCAAGGAAAAATGCCACATCCAGAGCACAAAAGTGTACAAAAGTAAATCCTAAAAGTCCCAAAATAACCATTAAAATGGGCACATCATGTAACATAATTAATCAACGGTCAACCCGTGCTTGACTTTCCATATATAAACACAAATAAATTGGTTTGACTTTAACTAATCAACTGTCAACCCTTATAACTTGACCTTTCATACGTCAACACTAATGAAAATATTTGACTTTAACTAATCAACGGCCAATCCGTACTCAAATTTCTATATATAAACACTTATGAAATGGATTGAATTTAACTGATCAATGGTGAAATCTTACTTGACTTTCCATAAATAAACACGAATGAAAATGTATGACTTTAACTATTGATCGATCAACCCTTACTTGACTTTTCATATTAGAACACTAATGAAAAGGTTTGACCTTAACTGATTCATAGTCAATCCTTACTTAACTTTCTATATATAAACACTAATGATAAAGTTTGACTTTCACTAATCAACAGTCAACCCTTACTTGACCGTTTATACTTAAAAACTAATGAAAATGTTAAACCATGACAAATCAACGGCCAACCCTTACTTGACTATCCATACATAAACACTAATCCTTACTTGACTTTTCATATATAACATTTAATGAAAATTTTTGGTTTAAATATAACAAATATAACATTTAATGAAAGGATTTGATAAACTAAAATGAACCACAAATACAAATGTATCAGTGTTACATGTTATTATATAAACACTAATAACTTTTTTCCCCCATAAACCATCCGAAGATGAGAGAAATTATATTAGGCCTTCCCAAGCCGTGTAATAAAATAGAGAAGCGCAAAAACAGGAAAAGAGATGAAGCCGAGGCTTAGTTGAGATTTACAGGAGTAAGCCATAAGCTCTTGAAGCAACAGTAGCTGCTTCCAAAATAATGACGGATATAAAGTTAATAGTTAGAGGATTACAAAAACTATTAGACTAATGGAGAGGATCATCGAACTTGTTAGTGGATCGTAATAACGAAACACAAAGCAGTCAGAATCACCCTCCAAAGACTAAAGAGCATATCCTCCACTTATAGTGAGATCCATCCATCTACATCAATTGAGCAAACCAGTGAAGCCGAAAGCATCCAGCAAGTGAAACCTTCAATCCATAAGCATCCAGTGCAATGAACATAACAGTTTGAAGCCGTATCAACCTACAAGTAGCAGTTCAAATCAGTAGCATCCATTCATTGTACCATCCGTAAGGAAGGAGTACCTAATCTGATCTAACCTAATTAAACCCTGGACCGAGTTGGAAAGCATAGCAAATCTAAAGAGGGATGAATCGGTCTGAGCTCGAAGACAAGCTTTTGCAAGTGAATCTGCTACCAGGTTTGCTTGCCTCTGAATATGCACAAGGTCAATATCACCCAAAAGTTGGTGAATATCATCTGCTAACTGGAACAATTTCCAGTGTGCCTTTAGAGGATCAGTAACAGACTGAACTGCATTTAGACAATCCGATTCTATGCAAACAGGTGAGGAGTATCCTACACACTTATGTAAAGCAAACTGAATTACCTTTAATTCAGCTTCTAGTGGGGAAATAGCATGAGTATATTTAGTATGTACACCTCTGAAGCTACCTCTACTATCTCTAATAATCATTCCAAGTCCACACATATTAGTATGACAACACCATGAAGCATCAACATTAATTTTCAAACCTGTACACGGCCTTATCCAAGCAATTTTAAGAATTTTAGGCTTTGGAGAAGATTTGATCAGAGGCAAAAATGAATGATCAACAATACTTAAGTTAATAGCAGAGACTACAAAAACAGGTTTATCACTGAAGGTATAAAAAATTTGATCCCTTGTTTGATTTAGTACTAAATCTGTGAGTGGCATAGCAGAGTCATATAGACATTTATTCCTCATGTTCCATAGATTCCAGCATGTTATTGCAGCAGCAGTTCAAATTATAATTGAATGTAAGGAGCTTAGGGAAGGGTAAGTAATATAGCATGATATTCTTTCCCATATAGATGGGAAAGATCTGTCCCTGATTCCCATGAATTGATGCACTATTTTCCAAACTTTCACAGTAAAAATGCAGGAATTGAAACAGTGATCTAGAGAGTCTTCATGAACATTACACATACAACATTTGGAAGGTAAACAAAATCTCAGTTTTCTCAGGACATTATCAAAAGGTAAAAATGAATTAGTCAACTTCCACATGAAAACAGAGATTTTCTTTTCAATTCTAGCATTCCAAAGATGTTGAATAGAAGCAATATTACCTCTCTGGTTTCTGAGCAAAAGGTAGGTGGATTTAAATGAGAACTCACCCTTGATTCCAGGTTTCCATATGAGCCTATCACCTCTGTGTATTGATAGCTTAGCTTCCTGCAAAAGAGAGATAGCATGAAGGGGTAGAACATGAGTAATTTTTTGAATCAAACTTGATTTATTTGAGATAAACTCTGAGACTGTACAGTCAGCCGAGATATCAACCAGATTTTGATCACAGAGATCCATAATGGGACCTATATCTAACCAGTTAGATGTCCAAAAGTTGTAGTCTCCTCTGCCTACAATCACTCTAGAATTAGATTCAGCCCAAGCATTAACATAACAAATCCTCTTCCAGTTAGGAGAAGCCCTAGAAGAGGGTGGCAGGGATGCAACAAGATGAGTCCATAAAGCCTCAGCTTTTTGATATTTCCACCATAGTTTAACTGAGCATGTTTTAATTATGGTGGATATTGATCTGAAACCTAGTCCGTTTGAGCAATAGGATAGCAAAGATCATCCCATTTTCTCCATGCTCTTTTAGATTTTAGATCATTAGCCCCCTAAAAAAATTTGCTAAGTTTTTTTTCTATGGCAGTAATGGTCTATTTCCTAGGTTTTAGAACTGACCAAATGTGCTGAGGAATAGAATAAATGCATGACTCAATGAGTGTGATTTTTCCCCCAGTAGAGATCCATCTATTTTTCCAGCTCCCTATCCTACTATCTATCTGTTCAAGTAGTGGTTGAAAAAAGATTGTTTGTGCAATCCCAGTAAAGATAGGAACTCCCAGATATGTGAACGGAAAACTTCCAATTTTCATACCTAGAATCCTTTTTATGTTGTTAACTGAGTGAACAGAAGCATGTTTCCCAATGAAGATGTCACTCTTATTATAATTTATCTTTTGACCAGTAACATCTTCAAAAGTAGACAGAAAAGCTTTAAATCTAATCAAAGTTTGCTTACGAGCTTTTAAAAAAAACTACAGTGTCATCCGCATATGATAGATGGGAGATTTGGAGAGAATTACCTGGAAGGTCATAGTATGCCAACTTACCATTCTGGAAAATAAAAGCCAAACTCCTGGTAAATGCCTCAGAAAAAATGTTAAACAGAAAAGGAGAGAGGGGGTCGCCCTGTTTAATACCCCGTGTAGATTGAAAAAATCCAACTGGCTTACCATTAATTAGAACAGAGAACCAAGCCTGTGATAGATTTTTCATGATGGAAAAAATGAATTTTGCATGAAATCCAAACTTAGCCAGGACACTATTTAGAAAAGACCACTTAACTCTATCAAAGGCCTTCTTAAGATCTAATTTGACAATGCAATTGGGTTCCCTTTGTTTCCTGTTCAGAAACCTTACCATTTCTTGCAGGTATATTACATTATCCGAAATGTCTCTACCTTTAAGGAAAGCTGTTTGGTGTGGGGAAATGAGTTTAGGCATTAGAGGTTTGAGTCTTTCCATTAGTACTTTGGAGCATATTTTGTTTACTATATTGGAAAGACTTATTGGCCTATAGTCATCAAAAGAAGTAGGGGCTTTTTTTTTGGAATAATTGCAATCCAGGTACTACCAATACCCCTAGGAATGTTGTTTGCAGCTAGAAACTCTTGAACAGCAGAAAGTAAGTCCTTAGCAATTATGTCCCAAGATTTAATGTAAAACTTAGCTGTGAAACCATCTGGCCAGGGATACTAGACTTATTAAGACTAAGAACAATCTCCCCGAGCTCAGACAGTGATACATGTTGCATGAGTCTTTCATTATCCTCTGGAGTGATCAGATTAGGTATCTGACTCAAGAAATGAGACTGGAAGAGGGAACTGTCAGGGGAGCTGTCATCTGTTAAGAGGTCCTTGTAATAGTGAATGGCTTCCTTCTCAATGTCCTGTATATTATCTAACCATTGACCATTACTACTCTTGACTTTTGTGATCTTTAGCCTACAGTTTCTTTCCTTTACAGAGTTGTGGAAAAAACTAGTGTTATTGTCCCCTTCCTTTAGCCATTTAATCTTGGCCTTGTGTTTCCAGAAATTTTTCTGTTCTGCTAGAGCCCTAACAACCTTAGCTTTAGCTTCCTTAAGTTTAGCCAGATTATCAACCGAAGCATTTAGGTCATATAAATGTTCCTGAGCTTCTAAAGCAGTTTCTGCTTGCACAACATTATCATTAATATTGCCAAATTGTTCCTTATTCCAGATTTTGAGCTCTTTTTTCAATCTTACAAGTTTTAGATAGAAGCCAAGAATTTCTGATTTATGGAGAGGAATATCCCAGTTTTGTTTAATTACATCATTAAAGTCCTTTCTTTTATACCAGGTATTCAAAAATCTAAATGGCCTAGGATTAGATGGGATATCACTACCAACAGTAAGAAGCATAGGATTATGATCTGAACTAATCCTACTCAAAATCTGAACAGAAGAGGCAGGAAAAGAAGATGACCAAGAAGGGGTACAGAGACCTCTATCTAATCTTTGGACAGTAGGATTTCTTAGCCTATTATTACTCCAAGTGAATAGGTTTCCCATAGTATTAATTTCTTCCAATGCCATTACATTAATAAACTCATTAAAGTCCCTCATACTACCAAGTTTTGGTGTAGATGGACCTTTATATTCATTTATAGATGTAATGGCATTGAAATCACCAATGAAAAAAGATTCTGAGTGAGTAAAGGACCTAAGATCAGACCAAAGAATTTTCCTTCCATTCCTAGTTCTGGGGCTATACACAAAGAAAGCATCCATGCTCTTATTCAAAGTGAGACAATTCAAAGAAACAGCTAAGAATTGCAAATTATCACATTTAACTGTTACAGATATGCTAGACTTCCAAAAGAGCCAGATCTGGCCATTATTTGCATACATACAGTTATCATAATGTAACAGTTTTCTGTAAGAATCACATTGTATGTTGTCATGTTTAGGCTCTATTAAACAGATAAGCTCAAAGCTGTGCCTATTAATCAAATTATGAAGTCTTAGAATTGAAGTGTCCATTCCCCTAAGATTCCAAACCAGCATTTTAATCTTAAGTGTTGTGTTATTCATAATGAAACATTATTAGAGCTTTTTGATCTAGTCATGATAGTATTTAACTGAGTTAAATATGTCTCATTACTATGGTTAGAATCTTTCCCTGATGGTTTCCCTATTTTCAGCTTGCCCGGTTTAGAGAGTAAGATAGAAGAGCTTACCTTATTTACCTGATCAGCTCTATCTTCTAGAACATTGGCTGAAGAAGCTTCCAGGTAATCTGTTGAATTATCTGCTATATCTGGAAGCTCAGCATTGATTGGGGTATTATTTGGAGTATCTTCATCACTGGGTATTTCTTCATCCGCCAGGGGGAGGAATCTGTTTTGCCTGTGTTTCTGCTGGGAGAAAATAAAATTTTTAGCAGCAATGATAGAATTGAAAGGTGAGAAAGACTTACCCCATTTTCTAGGAATATCATCCTTAGCAAAGACTTTCCTTGTGTTGATATTTGGTGGGGCAGATAGGGAGTGCTTAGTCTGATGTACTGAGACATGGGGGTCAGAGGAATGCTGTTAAGGGTTGAGGAAGCTAAGGGGTTCATTATCAGATGGTGTAAGGTTAATGGCCATGCTCGGAGACTGAAGTTGAGGGTATTCTGCACTATCCTTTTGAGCAACCATAAGATGTTCAACATTATAAACATCAGAAACCCTCCCAACATTGGTTTCCTGATTAGGAACCTGGATCTGATCATCATCCTTAGTTAACTTCTTTCCCTCTGGAAGCAGATCTTCCAGTACAGACTCAGAAGCCCCTTCTTGTACCACCAGCTTCTTTGGAACATATTTGAAGTTCTGTGCATACAGGGTTTTTTTGTTTTTCTGTAGCTGAAACACCAGAACTCCCAGCTTTAATATTACCATTATGCCTAAGACTTACAACATCCTTACCTTGACCATCATAACCCATTTGCTGATCTCCAGTTTGAACCACTAAATCTATGTTGGTAAGGTTTACTTTATCTATCCTATGGTTCCTTGATCTCTTTAGTTCAGGATGCAAATAAATGCAAAGATTATCATCATGTCCTATAGATTTGCAATGGTAACAGTATGGGGGAAGATCGTCAAATTCTAGGGGTAGTTTGACCACATTATACTCAGTTCCTTCCTCCTCTATACCAACTCTAATGAATGATGGAAGCTTTTTTTTCAAATCGATTTCAACACACATCTTAACTACTGAAGGTCTGGAAAGTGCCGCAGTTGCTGCATCCATCTTAATGTAATTTCCTATTTGGTTCCCCATAGATTCTAACATAGCAGTGTTATAGAAGAAAATTGGAACATAGGGTATAGTAACCCATACCGGAACTATGGACGATTCTGCCTCAGGGGAGAAGTCAGTGGTCCATTTGAGAACCTTCATTTGGGCATGGTTGAATATCCACTAGCCTTTGAGCCATAGCCGCTGGTAATCCTCTTTGTATTGAAACCGAATTAATACGTGTCTGAAGTCAATCGATCCAAGTTGGAATTTGCCTTTGAATCCAACCGAGTTGAAAGCTTCATTGAGGGCAGTCATCGATGGCTTGCCTCTTGCAAACTTACCAAAGAGTGCATTTTGGTAGTGGGAAGCAAGAATTTCAGCATCTTTGCGGGTTACCAAGCAAGCTATGTCCCCCTTATAATGTGTTTTCGGGACAATTTCCGGGTTAGAGGGAAGGGAGTCATTTAGAGGAGGCGGACGGTTACCTAAATCCTGAAGGAAGGATTTACCCACTGCGGCCAGGCGGAGGAGCCGCCATAGCAGTAGGAAGAAACCGGCCAGTGACCGTTATCAGAGAAAGAAAAAAGGATGAAGGTGAATAGTGGTTGTGTGTGTATCGCACCTAATTTCGCAAATTTTCGCACACAGTGAACAGTTGCAAAAATATGAGTCCTTATAAACACTAATAACTAAGTTTAACTTTAGTAAATATACAAAAATATTATGACATCAAATATATTTGTAAATTTATTATAATAAAAATCATTATTATTTTATTTAAATTTAAAAATAATAATTAAAAATAATAATTAAAAATCAAAACGATAATTTAGTTATTTTCACAATATTACCTTACATTCATTTCCTTCCATCTATAACTCCAAATTCAGCTAAAAACTCTTAAAATAAACTAGCGGGGTCCCATCGCGCGTTGCACGATGTTTTGATTAGAAAATTAGGACACAAATTTTATATAGTTTCAATGCCTTCTATTTAAATTTATTTTAAATTTTAGCCATCTAAAGACAACAATATGAATCATAAAAAATTTAAAAGAAAAGTACATGTATAACCATACATAATTTACATAAGTGAACATTTAACCTTTTGATAATTGAAAGTGGAAATATAACCCTAGATAATAAGTGTAAGTGAAAGTATACTCATTCTTATAGATTTAAACCGGAATTCAATGAAAAGACTATTTTACCCCTGTGAAAAACATAAAATGTCAATGATATCCTAGCTAGTGAGATTGAATATTCTGAAATTTCTAGCAGGAACAAAAAATTTTAGACAAAAATTTAAAATAAAATTTCCCCCCAAACCTATTTCTCATGTCAATAACTATCACCACTAACACTCATTTCCATCTCCAATACATATTCCACAAACCCACCCTATCCATTCACACCATGATGAAATGACTCATTCAAATTGATTCCTTCAACCATCAACAAGTATCCAAGAATGGAGCATTTCTAGGTTCAAACCTATTGAGGTACTTGTCCCTGGGACATTAAACGACCTCGCGGGGTGCGGGTTAAATTTTGGCATCGTTGCCGAGGATACTAGATTTATTTAATTCTTAGCTAGCATAAATAGTTGGTAGAGTAGCTTGTATTTTATTTTTCTTGTTGAGTTTTTGTGTTTTCGGTTGTGCCCTTTTGTGTGTTTGTTGTTTTATAGAGTATGTATTGCTTTAGTTCTTGGTGTCAACCAAGAACACTCGCACTATGATTCCAAGTTTTTTGTGTCTTTTTTGTTTTATTGATTTTTTTAAAAAAGGAAAATCTCTCCTTATGGAAGCTGTTGAGGGGAAGAGAGGCTTAACGAGCAAGATTTTGTAGGATATGTCATCCCGATCACCCTACATAGTCTTATTATTGGTTGAGCAAGGAGTGTTATGAAAAAGCGGGAGTTGTTGGTTCCCGAGGTGGAAGAGGTCAAGGGTGTTATCCTCATTACTATTCTGAAAACCTAGAATGGAGTAGTAGTCTAGACTTGAGATATGGATATGTATTGGGAGACCAACACCATGAGAAAAATTGATGGCCTTCACCCTCTTGTGTTATGCCCGAAAGAGAAGAATAAAATGTGAGTGTTAGCACATTAAAGAAGGAGTTTTTGCAAGCCGTAGTAACCTTGGTCAAGAGCAATAACTCATTCCAAGCATTCACGGAGATTTCAAGAATTTAGGGACTTTAATTTTCTCAAGTACCAAGAACTTGGAGGCTCGAGTCGAGGAATTGGCAGTAAGGGTGCACTACTTGGAGACCGAGGAAGAGATTAAACTTCATTGTCAACCGGAATTGAGCTCGGAGTTAAGTGCAAATACCCCTACATTGATGGTCGAGGTGGTGAATGAAGCTAAAGAGGAACCCCGCGACGGAGTTGGTATTGACCATAAAGTAGAGGAAGATGTGGTCATCCAAGCTACATCCAAGTCACCTCTACTTCCGAAAATATTGAAGAAGACACAAGGGAGGATAAATGACGATGTTATGCTTCCAAGTTACATCTCTCCTTTGAGGAAAACTTAACCATCATTCTTTCCTCCTCTCGGAGCAATTCTAACCCACGCTTTCAAATTTTGGATGCCTATGGTGATGGGGTTGAAACCATCATCATATGGATAACATTAGGGTCGTGCAGATAACCTTAAAAATATAAAGCTTCCAGGGAGGCTACCCGAGCAAAAAGTAGGTGAATTCCTTTTTCTTTTCTTTGTACATATTCATTGTTTTTATGTGTTTTTCTATTTTTAGCTTTGGATTTTGGTTTTGGAACACTATTACACTTTGTGTGCATGTTTGTATAGTAGGAAGCATTTGGTTTTTGGAGGAAAGCAAGAAAACGGGGTTAGGGAGAAGTCCAACTTGCGGACTGTGTAGACATACATGGTTCGTGATACTCAAAATGGTAGACAAGGAGAAGAACCAAACCCAAATTCATGGGGTGCGTAGATGTGCACGATCCGTGAAACTCACACACCTTCCTACATCCACATCACCATTTCTTCCCTACCACCCGCAAAATACTAACCAAGCCCATTTACCCTCAAAACCCCTGAGACACACAACTCGTAATCAAAGATGTAACACTTCAATGTGATTCAATTCTTTGTTCGATTGGTTGTGCATGATAGTGGTTGGATTGAACTTGCTTGATTAGAGGTTGGAGGTAGTATACTGTGGTGATGGGAGTTTGTTCAATAGTTCATGATAGTGCCACTAAGGGTATATTTGGTGTTCGTTGTTCATTGTAAGTGTTATCCTATTTCATCCCCTATACATATGTTTTAGATTGTGTATATTCATTGAGGACAATGCAAACTTTAAGTGTGGGATAGGGGAATTAGATGATACGTATGATTTTTAGTCTTTTTTTACATAGTAAGTAGCTCTTTTAAGAGCAATTAAAAAAATTAAAATGAAAAATAAATATAATCCCGCTAAGTCAAAAACTTGAAAGGAAAACTTAGGCAACATTGGGAGGCCCAAATAGGTTGAAAACCCAAAAGGGTAACCTATGCAAAAATGAGAGGCCAAATGGAGTGGAAAAAGGTGCGGGTGAGCTTTGAAAAAGAAAATAAAGAGTGAAGCCAAGAAGAAAACCCAAAAGGGCTCCTAGAAAAAAATGAGAGAAATTGAAATACTTTATGCTTCTCGTGGTTTGTGTATTTGGTAGCTTCTTTGGTAGAGTAAACTAGTTTTACAATTATATTGTATAACTCATCTTTGATTGGTGTGTTGGTTGTTTAAACTATCTTAGGTTTTGAGGCATGAGAGTGTGAGGGATTCTTATGTCTTGGGGGCTAGGGTAGTCTAGGAATAAAATATTTAGTGTTTTGGGAAAACCTTGCATGCTAGTTTACGCTTTGAAATTTGCTTGTTCTTCTTTACTCGATGGCGAGAAAGATTTTAGGTGTGGGGGATTTTATGAGACATCAAATGTATGTATTTTCTAAGGCATTTAAAATCTATTTTGTTACCATTTTGTGGGTAGATTGCTAGGTTTAGGCAGGTTTACATCATAAGGGGTTTGGATGACCATTTTTGGTTTTCTTATCTAAATGTCTCATTTTGTATTGATTTTTGTCCTTACAAGCGTCTAGATTTTCTTTTCTAAGATTATTTATATATTGCTCGTAAGCACTCCGAAGCAAGTTAATGAAAGATTATTCCAAAATTGGTAGAAGACTGAAGCCCACGAGTTAAAACGTGGTAGAAGATAGAATGGTCAAAGAAAGAAGACAAAGAAGTGGATGAATTGTGATCCGGGAGTTTGAATCAAGTTCTGGGAACGATCTGAGAAGAATCAGCCTGTGAAGGTTACACTGTTTGATTCGTCTTCTCTAGCGCTATAAAATCGACTACAAGAACTCCAAAATTAGATAAGTAGTTCACCTATAGCGGTACAAACAAGTTGAAGAAAAAAATCCAAATCTTGGAAGTGTGGAAGAAGTGGCATGGGCTATGCAAAAATGGCACAACACACACCAATGCCTCATGCCAGTCAAGTCCATATGACGGGATGTGCATTTTAGCATGCCCCGTGTGCTCAGAAGGTAAGATATGAGGACTAAGACAGTGGGCCGTGCAGGCCCTTGCTCTTTAAACCAAATGATCAGGCGCCTAGATGACGCCTCGTGCACAATTGCTTGGGCTGTGGTGGTCGTGCTGTGTAAACTGGAACGACCCGTGCCAACATGGCACTAGGGTTTTTTCCCCTAAACTTGGGCTTTTAAAAAGGCCCAATTTATCTTCTCCAATAAAAGGAGCCTTTAGTGTCCTAGGGTTTAAGCAAGAAGAATAATGTAGATCTTAGAGTGTGGTAGGTAGGAAGGAAGAGTAGAATTATCTCTCTAAGGTTTTTCTTCTTTTTCCTTAATTTAGTTCTTAGATCCATGACATTTAGTCCAATGAATGCCATAGATTTAATAGTAGTATAGTTTGTTTTCTTGGGGTGATATTTGTGTTCTTGACTTAATTATGGATTTGTGAGATTCTAGATTACCCTAATTTTGTATGCTTATGAATATTGTGCATGATTTGAGGTTTCTATTCTAATATGATTATGCCATGATATGTGTTATGATGCATTGGTAATTTCATTCATGGCATAATATCGTGCTAGGCTAGAAATGCTAATTTGGGAGTGTACATTAGATTAATGCACTTGTAGGGTCAAGCGCACCGGGGAGATGAGTGCATTCATATTACCCTTGAGAGTGCCCACCCAAAAAACATTAATTCAAATTGGCTAGTTTTGTGAGTGATTGCATTTTAGGAGCAATTGACCTGGGGTCGCTGTATTGAGATTCCTAATGGGGAAACCTTGGCTTACACTGATAATTAAGCATTGTAGTTTGTAGCAACTAGGGTTGTACCAATTCTAGAGTCGTCACAAGGCATAAATACTTTTGCCTCCCTAGGCCTAGGTTTAGTGTCCATAGTAGAGAGCCCGTGATGTATTGTTCTTACTCCCGCTTCTAATAGTTGCTACCTATGCAAGGGTTAAGTCCTTCAAGCAGGGGCGCGTTAGAACCGAGAGTGAGATTCCATGGATGAAAAGTGGAGTCGGAAGGACTGGAACGCTTACCTAATTACAGAGGCGACGAGATGGTTTTTGAAGGTAGTCGAACCTTTGTGTGACAGATATTGGGAATTTCCGGCCACCTCCACACTATGTGACGTAAGCATAAGGTTAGGTTTATAGTGTTACGCATATACCACAAGACTAGTTAATTCATGTCTTACTTCGCTTTAGTTATATGCCTATAGTTGTTAGCACACAACCCTCTCCCCATTATCTATTTTGTACTAGCTATTCCTGACACATAATTGGGGTGACGTCTACTTCTGGGTTGTGTCTGACTAACTTTTAAATACTTGTATCTCCTTAGGCGACATCGGGCTCACAACTAGCTACTTTGTTGTAGTTAGCAATGAGTATGAGAGCAACATAAAAAATTTCTATCTTTGAACGCACCCTGCGTGAATTAAATGACTCCGTGGAGTGCAGGTCAACCACCTCTATTAGTTCTAGGACTTTTTTTTGACAAGTCACATGCAAGTTCAACTTCTTATTTATAATTTTTACACATTTTCAAGGAAGTATCTTTGAAATGTAGCACATACACATAACAATATCTTATACAATTATCTACGGAAGTTGCAAAATACTTGTTGCCTCCTAAACATGTTGTCGCATGAAGTTCACATAAATCACTATGTATTAACTCCAATTTGCTTGATTTTCTTTCAATTTGTGGAAAATATTTTCTGGTGAATTTTGTTAACATGCAAGTAGTGAGTTTTCCATCATAATTTTGTAAATATTTTGGTAAAACATACATTTTGATCATGTCATGAGTTCTTTTGTAGTGAACATGTTCTAGTATATTATGCCACAAAATAGTAGAAGACTCAATCACGTAAGCAAAAAATGCATTCATTTTATTGATAGGCATAACCTTAAGTTTGAGCATCACACCACAGAGAAACCCTTTTACCGCAAATATCCCATCCTTGGAGAATACAATTTTATCAGCTTCTATCACAAGTTAAAACTAAACTTTCTAAGAAGACCAGCTGAAACCCAGTTCTTTCTAACTTTGGGAACATACAACACATTACTAAGAGTAACAACTTTCCAAGAAATGAACTTGAGATCAATCTATCCAATGCCTTTTATTGCCGTAATTGCAACATTTCCCATAAAGATAACAGAGGATTCATCATCCACATTTTGCAAAGTTTTGAAAAATAAATCTTGCAAACGTGCCGGGTAGCACCTGAATCAACCCACCAAGAAAAGTCTTCATCGACTATGTTGATTTCAGTTATCATGGCCAAAAGTGGCACACCATCTTTTACTCATTTGAGGACTTAGGGCCTTGCTTCTTAAGAAGACTACATTTATAATTAGTGCCCTTCCTTTTTGCAATGATAACACTTGCCCTTTTTCTTTTGAATCTTTCCATGGTCAGTGCCATTTTAAGCCCGTTTCTTGGACTTGCTACTTTGGCCTTCTTCAATCATATTGATTTTTGTGGTTGACTATATTCCTTTATCATTATACCATTGCTGGGGATTTTCCTGCAATTAAAAGTCTTCCTCAACGTGAAGAGAGTTAGCCAAACTTTCAAGTGAAATCTCTTCTTTTTTATGTTTGAGATCTCTCTTGAAATATTTCCAAGATGGGGGGGAGTATATCAATCATAGCTCCAACTATAATTGATTCATCCATGCTAAGTTTATGTTCGGAGAAGTGATTTAACATTTTTGCAGTTTATGAAAATTGTTGAATCATAGGTTGGTTGTCTACCATTTTGTGAAGAAAGAAGCATGCGACTGGGAATATATTACTTGTAGAGTCTTCTATCATGTATCCTGCCTCTAGCGTTTCCCAAAGCCCTTTTGTAGTCACCATTGAGTGGTAGACATGAAACAAGTTCACACATCGCCGTGAGAATATTTCCCCTGCAAATCTCATCATCTGTCTCCCATTTGTTCTTCTTACGAAGAACATCTAGTGTTTCTTCATCTCCAATAATGTTTGGTTTAGAAGTGATAAGGACATAAGGTCACCTTCCGTGTAGCCAACAAGAAATTCACTCTTTTCTTTCATAGGATATAATTTCCTCCATTAACGCGATCAAATTCAACCACGTTGGATGCAAGATCCTTGACACGTCTTGCCATTTTTTATGGTATGGAAGTAAAGCCTTAATATTGTTGGTTACAAAATGTAATATTTACCAATCAAACTGCCAACAAAAAAGTGAGGGGATTACAAAAGATGGATATATATTAGCGAATCTTCAAATCATGCAAAAAAAAAACCATCCTTAAGACTTTATTTTTCCCCTTTTGTATGCAAGTAATACATAAAAAAAATACTCTTTTGATAAGATGATGTAGAAGTTGGAAAAGTTTTCACTAACTTCCCAACACAAAAATAACATAATGAAGAGCAATATCTTTAGAGAATGGAAGACATGTTCCTTTTCTTTTTTGTGTGTGTTGTGTTGTAGTGTCTTTAGAATGACAAGAACTCTTTTTATGATTGTCCAAGAGAGCTTGACATTGATGTATTCTCTATAATTTCATGACCTAAAACTCTTCAATAAACTCAAAAGAAAAGCTTCTTGAATTCATAGGTTAACACGCTTACTTCAAAATCATATCTTTGATCTTTAGACATAAATCAATAACAAGAATTTACCACTCATTTAATGTCAAGTAACTCATGCATTTCATGTCTTTCGATTCTTGAAAATATCTAACAAAAACTTTCCAAAAGTCTCTTGAATCACTATCAATACTCGTACAATGTCTCATTTGCATGTCGGAAGATTTTCGAAAGTTTCTTCTTCAAAATGGCGAACATTGAGGTGGGGAAGAACTTCTTTGAAAATCTCCTCTTCATATTCGTCCAACTAGTTATGCAGCTGGGAGGAAGGTAATTGAGCCAATCCTTAGCAGTATCCTGTAGTGAGAATAGAAATGATCTCAAGTTGTAGTCTTCTTCCAAGATTCCCAGTGGTTTCATATTTGTGCAAAAGGGGTGAAAATATAAAAAATTCTTGTTTGGGTCCTATCTGGCCATCTCATAGAAATAGGGGAGGTATTGGATCACACCGAGCTTCAACTTACATGTGATGTTGGTGGGTAATGTGGGAAATATGATACACATGGGTTGATACTCCAAGTTTTGAGCCATTAAATCCCTAAGTGTCTGGTCGTCCCTCGCCGTTACATCCTCCTCTTCAATCAAAAAAGGTTCTTGCAGAATTTCTGCGGTTACTCTTCCTCTCCTTTTAAGTTACTTACTGTTAGCTGTAGTTTCGGGCAAGCAGTGTAATGTTCCTAAGTTTGTACAATAAACAAGGGCCAAGAAAATACTATGCCTTAGACAAGAAACTAGTGCACAAACGTGAGAACACTCAAGTACATGACCACAATAGCTTAAACAACAAAAACATAAAATACAAACAAACTACTGTACCAACTAACTATGCTGGATGGGAGGTCATCACCGTACCTCTCAAATGTACAATTTTTAACTCTTATTACTTCCTACACTACATTTTAGTAGATAGTTATAATAGGGATTGTCAACGAAGAAGAGGAATTTTCGTAAGGTTTGATGCATATAAGATTAGATATAAACATATACATATATATAGATATGTAGATAAAGGGGGGAGGAGGTTGGTTGGTTTGGTTAGACTAAGTTATGAAATTGAAATACAAGGCAACTAGCATATAAAAGAAGGTATTCTTATCATGAAAAAAAAATACAAAGATAGTATTTAACACAAAGTTACAACACCTTGGGCGCAATTTATTTCCACTTCCAAACCTCTTATCGAAAATTGAATCCACAACCTATTCAAACTCTTGACTACCTATTGTGAACGTAAACCTCCCATTTTTCTTAATTATAGTTTATAAGAGTGAATTCAACATTTATTTATAAACCTAACTAATGACCGCTTTAGATGGTTAACACCTAAAGACATCCCATTAATGACCTTTTAAAGTTTAAAATTCAAGACTCTCCTATATTTGCTACCATAAAATACAAGAAACATGACCTTTTACTTCGGTTCTATATGAATTTTTACCGTGGTTTTTAGTCCCAAAAAAATCATGGTAAATATTGGCATAGTAAAAAGTACACTTTATTTTACCTCAGTTCAGAACCTCGGTAAAAAGTAATTTTTACCTTGGTTTTAGACCGACAGTGACAGGTTTAGTGACTGACGTTTGTTGTAGCAAGAAGGCAAATGATGGGAGACCACTGTTGCAACTTTGTTCAGGCCGTCATCGATCGAAATGAGAGCAACATTGCAATAGATTTTAGCTGACGTCGTGTGCCATGGGGCTGCCATGTCGTTTGCATGCATGCGTGAAATTATGACCAATGCAACACCATTTTGAAAGGCCAATTTCACACACATTTTACCGATGCCAATTTGTGCGATGTCGGTTATGTGTCGTTGATGTACTAGTGTGTGCGATGTCGCTTGTTCATCATAGAGATGTTGATTCTCATAAAATATTATAATATTTTATATTTGATGACACAAAAAATCGTTCATCGCTAGCCAATACATGTTATTTAATATTCGATAACTCTTTTTTTTTTTGAATAAACCATCCATAGATGGGGGAAATTATATTGGCCTTCCCGAGCCGTAATAAACAGAATAAAAGAAGCCAAGGCTAAGTTACTGTACAGACTGAGCATATTGCTCTTGAAGCAACCATAAATTGCTTCCAAAAGAATGAGCTAGAGTATTAGAGATGCTATAGGATGAACTCTCGAACTTCTTAGTGAATCGAAAAAACGAGACACAAGTCAGTCAGAGAGAAGATAACCATGAGCGTATCCTCTAATTTTTGGAACAAAGACGAGCAATTAAAAATGTAAACTTTGGCCTCAGTGTTGTGAGCTTTCATTATGCCCTGATCCAATGTGACAGTCCCACTTGGGGAGGCTCCACTGATCAGGAATGTTCAAGAGTCTTCAAAAGATTTGCTAGCTCCACCAAGGGAAAGAAAACTGTGCTTAATACACTTGGAATTCCAGGAGACTTGTGTGATGAGCAGACAGGAGGCAGATATCAAGCAGCAACATCAGAAACCTGCAGTCAAGAGCGGGAATGAGTAGCTTCCGAACTAATTAAACAAACCGTAGAGCAGGGGTGCCAATTTGATCTAGTCTCACTAACCCCTGGACAGTGCTGGGAAGTTCAGATATGGTAATAAAAGATGAATCACGTTCTAGTTGCAAACAATGTTTAGCAAGAGTATGAGCCACCAGGTTAGCCTGTCTATATATATGTACGAGTTTGATGTCACTCAGTGATTGATGAATCTCATCAGCTAAGGAAAAGCAGTTCCAGTGACATCGGAGTGGTTCATTAGTAAAAAGAACCGCAGAAAGACAGTCCGATTCCATGTAGAGGGGGCCAGTTAAATCATGTGAAATCTGTGTGGCAAACTTAATAGCCTTCAATTCAGCTTCCAAAGGGGATAAAGCATTAGTAAATAGAGTGTAGGCTCCCCTGAAAGCACCTCTACTGTCTCTAATGATCACTCAAATCCCGCACTTATAAGTATTGCATGACCAAGAAGCATCAACATTAAGCTTAAAACCAGATGTAGGCCTAGTCCAAGCAATTTTCCAGATTTTTGGCCTTAGGGAAAGTTTAAGGAGTGGTAGAAAGGAATGATCTGCAATACTCACATCTAGAGGAGATGCTATATGAACCGGATTTGCACTGAAGGAGAAAAAAATTTGATTTCTAATGAGTTGGAGCACGAGGGTGGAGGAAGGCTTGATAGATTCAAATAAGTATCTATTTCTCATCTTCCAAATATTCCAAAAAGTAAAGATAGAAGCAGTACGGATCATTATAGCATGTAAAGAAGTTAGAGCAGGCAAAGTTAAGTAGTATGAAATTCTTTCCCAAACCGATGGGAAGGCTCTATCTCGAATACCCATGAACTGATGAATAATTCTCCATACAGATAGAGAGAAATCACATGTATTAAAAAAATGCTCTAAAGAGTCCTCATGCTTATTGCACATACAGCATTTAGAAGCCAAACAAAACCTCAGTTTCCTGAGTATGTTATCAAAAGGCAACAGAGAATTTATTACTTTCCACATAAATACAGAGATTTTCTTCTCAAATCTGGGGTTCCAAAGGTGTTTAGAAGAGGATGTCGTACCTGTGTGGTTGCATAGCAAATTATATGTATCTTTGAAGGAGAAGTTCCCAGAAATACCTGGTTTCCATATTAATCTATCAGCTCTGTGGGGGAAAAGTTTTGACTCCTGCAAAAGAGTGATAATGTGAGATGACAGAAATGACTCTATTTTTGTGATGAGAAGATCTTTGTTAGTTATGAAAGCAGAGACTGTACATTCAACATCAATATCCACCCTATTATGATCACACAAATCAATCAGTGAACCTACATCAAGCCAATTTGAAGTCCAGAAATTACAATCACCCCTCCCTATGATGACTTTAGAGTTAGCCTCGGCCCATACATTAACTGAACAAATTCTCTTCCAGTTAGGAGAGGTCCTATAAGATTGAGGAAGGGCTGCCAATAAATGAGTCCAGAGGGCATCACCCATTTGATACTTCCACCACAATTTAACTGAGCATGTTTTAATTATTGTGTATATAGACCTAAAGCCTAAGCCATTCTGATCAGTTGGGAGGCACAAATCAGACCACTTTTTCCAAGATCTTTTTGTTTTTAAATCATCCCCCCAGAAAAATTTACTCATTTTTTTCTCAATGATGGAAATGATCAATTTTTTTGGTTTAATAACTTGCCAAATGTGTTGTGGAATGGCATATATACATGACTCAATCAAAGTAATTTTCCCACCCATGGATATCCATCTATTTTTCCAATTACCAATCTTATTATCAATTAGTTCAAAGAGTGGTTGGAAATAAATCTTTTTAGCCGCACCAGTAAAGATTGGAACTCCTAAGTAGGTGAAAGGGAAAGAACCCAGTTTCATTCCTAGTATCCTTTTAATGTGGTTCACTTTATGATCTGTAGCATACTTACCTATGAAGATGTCACTCTTGTTATAATTAATAGACTGCCCAGTGACTTCCTAAAAAATGGACAGAAAAGCCTTTAATCTAACCAAGGTTAGGTTTGTTGCTTTAAAGAAAATAACAGTATCGTCAGCATAAGATAAGTGAGAGATTCTTGGAGGATTACCTGGGAGATCGAAGTAGTCTAGCTTACCAATGTCAAAAATGTAGGTCAGGCTCCTTGAAAAAGACTCAGAAAAGATATTAAACAATAATGGAGATAAAGGGTTACCCTGTTTAATGGCTCTAGAAGATTGAAAAAATCCCACTGGCTTACCATTAATAAGAATAGAGAACCAAGCCTGTGACAAGTTTTTCATAACAGAGAAGATAAATTTTGCATGGAAACCAAATTTTGCCAAAATTTTATATAGAAATGACCATCTAACCCTATCAAAGGCCTTTTTGAGATCAAGTTTAATTATACAGTTCGGATCTCTTCTCTTTCTGTTAAGGAATCTGACCATTTCCTGTAGATAAATTACATTATCTGAAATATCCCTACCATGTAAAAATGCTGTTTGGTTTGGAGAGATAATCTTAGGCATAATAGATTTAAGTCTTTCCATAAGCACTTTAGAACAAATCTTATTTATCACATTGGAGAGACTTATAGGTCTATAATCATCAAATGAGGATGGGGTTTTCTTCTTTGGAATTATGGTGATCCATGTACTACTTATACCCCTAGGCAGGTTAGATGAAGATTGAAAATCATGAACAGCTAGAAGAAGATCATGTGCTATTATATCCCAAGATTTTATGTAGAATTTGGCCGTAAAACCATCCGGACCTGGGGAGCTTGATTTATTAAGGCTGCAAACTATCCTCTTAAGGACCTCAATTGTGACTGGTTTTAATAGGTTCTCATTATCTTCCTGAGTAACCAGCTTGGGGATATGATTGAGAAAATGAGATATGAATGGAGAGCTATCAGTGGAGCAGTCTTCACTGAGAAGATCCTGATAATAGCATATAGCTTCCATCTCCACATCCTGAGTATTTTCCAACCATTGACCATTTCTACCCTTAATTTTTGTAATCCTCAATCTATTGTTCTTATCTTGTACTGATTTATGAAAGAATGATGTATTATTGTCCCCATCTTGGAGCCATTTTATCTTAGCCTTGTGTTTCCAGAAATTCTTTTGTTCAGACATGGCCTTGACTAATCTGGCCCTAGCCTCCCTAAGATTAACCAGATTATTTACAGAATCATCATGATCAGTTAAGGCTTCCTGAGCCTGCAAGGCTAATTCTGCCTGTAGTACATTATCATGAATGTTACCAAAATGCTCTTTGTTCCAGATTTTTAAGGCTTTCTTAAGTCTAACTAATTTTAAGTAAAAAGCTAGCATTCCAGAGTTATGCATAGGAGTATCCCAATCCTTCTTAATTACTTCGTTGAAATCTTTCCTCTTGTACCATGTATTGAGGAACCTAAAGGGTCTCGGATTGGATGGTATATCACTACCTACAGTCAGCAGCAAGGGGTTGTGATCTGAGCTAACTCTATTCAGAATCTGAATTGTAGAGGAAGGAAAAGAAAGAGACCATGATGCAGTACACAGACCTCTATCAAGTCTTTTAACTGTAGGAGATCTTAGACGATTATTAGTCCAAGTAAACAGGTTCCCAACAGTGTTGATTTCTTCCAAACCCATTCCATTAATAAAATCATTAAAATCTCTCATACTTCCAAATTTTGGAGTAGATGGACCTCTGTATTCAGTTATTGATGAAATGGAGTTGAAATCTCCAATAAACAAAGATTCAGAATGATTGTATGAGCTAAGATCAGACCAGAGATCCTTCCTTCCTAATCTGGTTCTCAGACCATAGATAAAAAAGGCATCCATTGGCTTAATGAGAGTAGAACTAGTTAGGTGAACTCCAAGAAACTGAAGATTATCATTTCTAACTGTCAGAGTTATGTTTGAAGACCAAAAAATCCAGATCTGACCATTAGTTGCAGAGAAACAATTATCAAACTTCAACATTTGTCTATATAGATCACACTGTGAATTGTCATGTTTAGGCTCAATTAAACAAATGAGTTCAAATCTATGTCTGTTGATGAGATTAGAGAGTCTAAGCATAGATGTATCCATTCCTCTAATATTCCAAACCAACATTTTAATTCTAACAGTTGAACTATTCATAATGAAACATTAGAGGAGCTTTTTGATCTAGTCATAATGGTGTTCTTCTGAGAGAAAAAAGTGTCATTAGATGGTTTGCTATATTTCATAACAGACTTACCTTTCTTCAACTTACTTGGATCAGAAGATGGGACACTGTCTCCCTGTGATTGATCAGTTCCAGCTTTAGGAGCAGTATCTAATAGGGTAGCTTCTTCTTCAGTGGCAGAATGTTCTATATGAGTGCCCTCATCGCCAGATGTTTCATCACCAGCTAGGGGTAAAAATCTGTTGGACCTGTTTTTCTGCTGAGAAAAGATAAAATTTTTTGCTGCAATGATGGAGCTAAAAGGGGAAAAGGATTTTCCTCGTTTACTTGGTAGATCATCTTTGGCAAAGACTGACCTAAAAGTAGGTGGGGCAGATTGAGGATGCCTATTTTGTGTCCCAAATGATCTTGGTTCAATGGGAAAAGCTCGAGGGGAGGGAGTAGGGTTTAATTTTTCAGGTTGAGGTGACAGAGAAATATCTTCCTTCTCTGTCACAACATCATATATGCTGCTGATTTCAATGGTGGGCTTATCTACATTGCTGGAGGTCAATTGTTGAGGAAGCTCACAAGAAACCCTAGGATCAGCTACCAGGGGATCAGTGTTAATTAGGATAGACTCATTTGGTTCATGAACAGAAGCTTGACTCTGCTGTTTCTTAGGAACATAGATAAATTTCTGAGCCTGATAATTCTTTTGTTTTTCTGTAATTGATATCCCTGAACTCTCTGCTCCTAAATTCCCAGTCTGATTAATGTTTGAGTTCCCTTTTACCTGTCCCACCGAGCCCTTCAAATGGGAGTCAGGTAGATTAATTAGAGTATCAGTTTTCCTAGCCGAGGATCTCTTAAGCTCCGGATGCAGATAAATGCAATAACTGTCTTCATGCCCTATACATTTGCAATGTAAACAATAGGGGGGAATATCCTCAAATTCTAGGGGGAGCTTTACAACATTGAATTCATTTCCATCCTCTTCGATTCCCACTCTAATGCAGGATGGTAATTTCTTTTTTAAATCAATTTCAGCACAGATTTTCACACAAGAAGGCCTAGACAGAGCCTCAGTGGCAGCATCAACTTTAATAAAGTTTCCGATTTGGTTACCCATGATTTCAAGCATAGCAGAATTGTAAAAATAGATTGGGACATGAGGAATTGTTACCCATACCGGGACTATGGATGATTCTGCCTCCGGAGAGAAATCAGAAGTCCATTTCAGTACCTTTATTTGGGCGTTGTTGAAGCTCCAGTGACCCTTGAGCCAGAACCTCTGGTAGTCTTCTTTCTCCTGGAAGCGAACTAGGACGTGCCGGTAATCGATAGATCCTATTTGAAATTTGCCTTTGAAGCCTACAGAATTAAAGGATTCGTTTAGTTGGACCATAGAAGGCTTACCTCTAGCAAACTTACCGATCAGAGCATTCCGATAATGGGAGGAGAGAATGTCTGCATCCTTGCGACTGACAAGGCATGAGATATCCCCTTTGTACTGAGTTTTGGGGATGATTTCCGGGTTTGATGGAAGGGAAACTTGTAGAGGCGGAGGATGGTTAGCAAGCGCTTGAAGGAAGGATTTGGTCCCCCCTTGGCTTCGATCGGCCGGCGGGAGAGCCGCCATGGCGGCGGCGAGAGGAGAAACAGGTGAAAGAAAATGACCGTTATCGGTTAAGATGGCTGAAAGGAGAGGAGGAAGATGAAAACGACAGAGAAAATAAGCATTTTGGCTAAATCGCACCAGATATCTCACGTAGCTACAGTAATGGAACGAAAGCGCTTTTGGAATTCAATATTCGATGACTCATGAAATGGTTAAACGTCATACAACAATCAATTGTTGTTAAATTATTGTGGAATGGAATCACATGATAGATCCCACACAACCATGACATGTATTACAAATATATGATTCAAACTATTAAAATACATAAGATTGATATGACATATTTTTATTATCTTTTTTCTCATGAAAAAACATGAATATGTAATTTTGTGTAATTCTATGTGGTGGAAATTGTCGTTCTCATAATGCCCATTGTAAGGTTATTAATGGAATACTAATATAATAATCACACACTAACTCGGTTCGCGTCCCTCTTAGACAGTACGTCTAATCTCCACATCAAACATTTGTCCTTATATTGAGGTGCAGAGTTCTGAAGCGTAGGGTACATTCAAGGAAGTTGGGCGACAGTGTAGTTTCTGAAAAGTGTCGTCACATACTCCATGTGAAGACTTTGAGCCCTTCCATTGATCCGTTGATGCGCAAATAGGAACAACATGGTCGTGACAATGTGAATTATATAAGGGTATCTCCAATTTTTCATTTTGACTTCTCCCACTTTCTTGGAGGGACCCAAGTGTAAGAAGTAAAATGTTCACCGATTGCGCCAAAATTGATTCCAATAAAACCGGACGTTAATAAAGTTCATGACCATTTTTAAATTTCAATTTGTATTTTCTAATACATTATTAACCGTTATGAAAGTGACTTTCATTTGTTTTGGTCAAACGTGGGCTCATTTGTTATGCTAGTGGACTAAAATTGTTAGGTCCACATTCAGGTGTGCTGACGTCAGTCATAGTTTGGTCAGTTGTTAGTTAAGAGGATGGGCATGCAATGTTGTACATGTCCAGGGAAAATTCACTAGAGTTCAAAATGACGTCGTTCCCAAACGTCTATATATATGGAGCCCACCTTGGAATCAGTTCAAACATTTACTTTCAAGTCTCCCTTGAATTCCAACAGTCCCTCACCCCTTCACCTCTTCTCTTGTCAAAGGTATGGTATTTCAATTCTTCCAACTCGTTCACTTTTGTATTTTTTTACTTTGAAATTGTTCTAGCTATGGTGTGTCAATGTGTTTGTTGGTATATTTTTGGTTTTCTTGTTTGTATGGATTAGTTATAGCATGAACATTCCTTATATGTCAACATATGTTTGGGTATGTTTTGCTATGTTTTTGGATGATTTTGTGGCAATTTCTGTTTCCCAAGAGTTATTTTTCTAGGTTTTTGCAATTTTATCCATAGCTGCTAGGGTTAAATGTGACATTGGTGGCCTATCGGTTAACCTTCAGTCGATGCAATTGTAGTGCGATGTCTTACATTAATAATATTTTTGCACCTGTGTCAGTTTGACTATCTGTTTAACTGACATGTTACTGACCTCTCTTACATGCGTTTGCAATATATTCTATTTGCTTTAAAATTTTACATGCGAACTTGTTTATCTGTCGGTTACCATGTTTGGTCTAAACGAATGATGTACGACGTCACACATACATGTCGTCCATGCCATTATTTTGGACCGATATGTATGTGTGACACATAACTAACGTCGCACACATCAAGTTTCAAGGTTTTTATGCCCTAATCATTTTCTTATATTATTCAGGAGTAATGACTGGCGAAGGATCCCCCAGTCACCTTTTTTTCCAGGTCAGTGACTTATTTTACATATATTTACATATATAAATATATATGAGCTACATTTATATTATGTGTTTACTTATATATATATATATATATATATATATATTCACAATTGGTGACATTTCATAATTCATTGTTTCTCTTCAGTTCATCGCACAACGGAGCACCACTCCAGAGCCTCTCATAGTTGATCTTGAACCCTATATGATTTGTCTTGATAACTCCAGATTTAGCTGCACCCTGAAGCAACAAAACTTCGAGACTAACCCCACTTTGGTAAGGCCCCAATGCGTGGTAAATGCATGTAATTATTTGATTTTCAATATATATTAAATATTTGTTTTTTTGTTAATTGCATATATATATTTATAATAAATGTTTTTTTATTTGTGTTCAGTACATCCCGAGGGACAATCTACCACTCCTTCCCACTCTGAAGACCCAAGTTGTACTAAGGTTCTATGAGATGGAGTGATGCATGAACTACTCGGGGGATAGTAAGACCAAGGCCCTGTACCCAAAGAGTTTTTTTGGCAACCGCCTATGCATTGGGGACACATTGTTCTTGAAGATCATAGAAGGTGGGGGGACCTATTGACTTCAAGGTTATCATAATCTGAGCTGATTGAGTTTATTGCCATTTTTGTTTTGTTGGAACAAAAACGTTTCTATTCGAATTTATGAACAAATTGTACGGATATCTTTATGGCTACCGTTTTTGAATAATTATAGTACCTTTATAAACAATAATTAGCTGTTTGTGCAATTTGATCTGTGCATGATTCTAAAAACCATTTTCAACTGTACCATTCAACACCATTTTCTACACTCATTTTAAGAAAAATATTTTGTAGACAAAAGTCAGTCATTTTCAAACAATTTCAAAAAAATTCAAACTCTAAAAGTTTTAGAATGTAACATGACCCCGATGTTGGCCGTCCATCACATTACATGTCAGTAAAAATGACATATAATCGAAGTTGACTATTCTCATAAAACAACATATGCGATATTGCACACCATTCTGTAAGAAAGTTTACTTCAATTTTAAACTTTTACTTCGGTAAAAAATAACCGAGGTAAAAATTCTATCAATTACCTCGGTTATATTTTACCCAAGGTAAAAAATACTTTTTACTTCAAAAAAAAGTAACAGTAGTAAAATAACTTTTTATTTTGGTTATTTGACCTGAGCCAAAAAATCGAGGTGAAATGGCAAAGTAAAAGCTCCAGTATCTTGTAGTGTTAAGATAAACATTATAAAGAGTTTAACATTATCATATTCATCTAGCAAATACAACATCATCAACCAAATTAAAAATCGTAATTTCATGTTCTTGGACCACATGTCAAAAGAGAAGAAATTGACCACTTTTATGTAACTCCTAACATGTTATATGCAAAAAATTCATATGAACATACTTTTAATGACATTTATGAAGCCAACAACCACATTCAATGGATAGAAAATACATAATAATCAAGATAATTAAATATGCATAATAGAATTCTCACAATATGTGTTTGGAAACCTTAATCAATTGCTCCCAAGAAAGAGTTTAGCTAATAAAAATAATTCTACAAATCATAAGCAAAATTCATTTAAAGAAAAGATGAAAAATATGAAAAGAAAATAGCAAACTAGGGTTCTTCAAGAGGGGAACTCGTCCAAAGGGATAAGATAGAATATGAATGATCTAGAGGAAATGAAGATAGCATAACAAATGGGCTACTGGCCTGCCCACCAAAGACCATGGGATATACCACGGTTCGTGGAATATACTTGCCACAGACCGTGGGATAGACCACAATCCGTGGAGACCAAACTGTCCATCTTCTACCACTTTTGAGAAAAAGTGGTATACTCTCCAAAATCTCACTGTCTCTTCAATATCGAACTCTTCAAAACTGACTCAATCATGGGAGGTCTTCAAATTTATCTTCAAAAACTTCATAAATCAAAGAATTAGGACATAAAAACATGTGATACATCCTAACCCTCTAATTGATAAAATGCCAATTCACTTCCAATTAAACCTCTAATCTATTACATAATTAGATATCAAATGTGCTAAAAATAGGAGAGAAAATGGGGTTGATTTTGAAAGAGTTAAGCTAACAAACTACGAGCATGCAAATATAAACAGGAGATAAAGATAATAAGAAAACTTAGGGGATTTTGCTTCACATGGTTAGTATTAGAATTTAGTCCTCATTCATATTCAAATATAAGACATAATTCTATCTATTTGCTATATCACACGATGTGGAGACGTTGATTCATTGGGAACTCCATCGTTCTGTCACACCATGTCAGTTCTACCCCCTTCTTGAAGTCTCACCTCCTCCATATATAGCAAGCAGTGCATTTTCACTACAACCTCTAGCCCTAACTTTTGGGGTCAATAAACTTGTGAATGCACTAATTAAATAACCAGATGTAGCATCATCTGGATCTACAATGTGAATACTCATCCTAAACCCATTTTGTTGCACTAGGACATTAGTACCTCATGATAACTCTAGGGGCATTCCACGCATAGTCGCTACAAACTAGGGATATAATTTTAGGGCATTATCTTATGACCAAAATCGAGTCCAAACATCACTAGACCCATTCTCCAAGTGACCCCAGTATCGTCCAAAAAATAACCAAACACGAGACTAATCCTATTACCAACCCGGGCACATGTGTTTTCAACGACCTCATGGTTAACACCCCGCATCCCAAAAGTCATAGAAATGTAATACTCTCCGGTTAATTCCCTAGCCTAGCACTAAATAATGGAAGAATTAAACTAGGTGTACATCCTAACCTCATTCATCACAAAATCATAGCAAGAAGCATAATACCAAATTGAGCATGATATTTATAGAAAATAAAAATATACATGAATACAAGAATCTCACAAATCATAGCTAAATATGTTTACAAAAGCTCCTAAGCATATCTCTAAGCTAAATAATGAAAACCAAAAATAAAGCTACAATAATCAATGAAAAAGATGTAATACTAAGAAAATATTAAGAAGAACTAAGGTTGGAGACCCAAAAGCCTGGCTCAAGGACATAGGGAGGAAGAAGGAGGCTTTTAATGGGTGGAAGAGAGAGACAAAAGGTTAAAACAAAGAAACACGGTTAAAACCCTAGTCAATAGGGTAGTACAGACCGTGCTGCCTGGCACAAACCGTGCACAAGTACACGGTCCGTATCGAAGTCGGTGTATTCCAAAAATTTGAGTAACACGGACCGTGCTCATTTGCATGGTCCATTTTTGTGGGTGGTCTTCCAAAATTTTTGCTTGACACAGACCGTGCACGTTTGCAAGGTCCATCTTCAGGGCCTTCAATCTTCTAGGCAACTTTATATGCCACAGACCGTGTAACATAACACGTTCAGTGCCCATAGAACATTTCTGATCCCCCTTGAACTTTTGATCCTTTTTCTTTTTTCTTCTTTCCATTGTTACGGGTTGACTGATGATATGATTTGGGAGTTCTTATAGTTAATTTTACATTGCTCGTGAAGGAAAATCTAATGATGTTGTCGTTAAATGCCAATTCGTCTTAGAATATTCTCAGAACTCAATTCCAACTCTCGAATAATTCTTCATCCACCACTTTGCTTTGTTTTCTTCAATCATCTTCTACCAATTTATAAGTGGCCCCCTTCTTATACCATTCTTTTGAATGACCTTCTTCGATCTTGTATTATCCTTGTGATTCTTCATGTTGGTCTCTAAATAAGCTAGTAGAACTAGCTAACTCATAGAGGTAAAACATGTTAGACACTAAAAGCTTATAAAATAGGGAAATTAGTGCAATTAATCACACAAGGTGATTATAACCCCCTATCATGTTAACCACAAAATATCCACCCACAAAAGCATCTAAAAGGTGGTGTTAAATGCTCTAAGAAAACATGAACTTCCATCTCATCAAATCCCCCATACTTAAACCTTTACTCGTCCTCGAGTAAACAAGAACATGTAAAAATTTAAGGGGTATAGTTAAGAAAATATTTTCCCAAAGAACACCCAACACTTTATTATTAGGACTACCCTAACACAAAACACAAGAGTAACAAAACTCTCATATCTCAAACAAAGATATCTTAAGCCACCAAATCATGTCATAATAAGAATGATGTATAATACTCCAAATAAAAAAAGAAGGTAGCTTACTCTTACTCAAAGAACTTCCAAAAGGCACAAATAAGAGAAGCATATAAATTTTCCTTTTTTCTCTCATTTTCTCTAATTTTGCGTAGGAGCCTTCTCGGGTTTTCATCCTAGCCTCTCTTTTCCTTCAAGCCTCACACCTCACACCTCACCTTTTCCACACCTTTAAGGCCTCTCATTTTTGCATAGGTTTCCCTTTCAAATTTTCAATCTAATTGAACCCTTCAATTTTGCCTAAGTCATCCTTAGGGTTTTTGACTTAGCGGGCTCTTTTTTTTTTCAAATGAAAATGCTCTTAAGAGAGCTACTTGCCACACAAAAGCAACTACAAATCATAAAGATCATCTAATTCCCCCTCCCCCACACTTAAAGCATGCATTGTCCTCAATGCATACACATATTCTAGAACACATGTCAAGGAGTGGAAATTAGAGAACACTTACAATGGGAAATGAACACCAAAATATAGGCTTAGTTTGCAATCACGGGATCCAATGAACAAGTTGCCATTGCCACAATATAATCTACCCAAAACCTCTAATCTTCCAAGTCCAATCACAACAACTATCATACATGAAAAATTTAATAAAGCATTACGTCCACGCTTTCTAGTTGTGTATCTCAAGTGGTTTAAAGGTAAATACGTTCGGGTGGTATTTTGGGGTGGTAAGGATGAAGGATATGTGGATATGGGAGAGTGTATGAGCTTTGCGGATCGTGAATGTCTACACGACCTCCAAATTTGGGTTTGGTTCAACCTCTTTGTCCGCATTTTTTAGTTTCACAGATCGTGTACGTCTACACGGTTTGTGAGTTGGACATCTCCAAACCCCGCTTGCTTGTTTTTCCTCCAAAACTAAATGCTTCCTACAAAAAAAAGCATAATAAGCTCAATAGTGTTCCAAAAAAAGGAAGAAAAACACACCAAAACACTAAATATGTACAAAGAAAATAAGAAGACATTCACCTATATTTTATTTACTCAGGTTGCCTCCCGAGAAGCTCCTTATTTTTAGGGTTGTCGGCACAACCCTAATACTATCTATATGGTGAAGGTTTGAACCCCATCACTATAGGCATCCAAAGTTTGAGAGAGAGGGTTAGAATTCCCCCGAGAGGAGGAAAGAATGATGGTGGAGTTGGCGTGAAAGCAGAGATATGGTTTGTAAGTGTAGCATCTTCATTTGTCTCCAATTGTGTCTCCTTCAAGATTTCCAAAAATGGAGGTGATTCAGATGTAGCTTGGATGATCACCCACTCCTCTACCTTATGCTTAATACTAATGGGAGGTCGTATCCGTACCTCTCAAAGTTAATATTTATAAGCCCTAAATTCTTAATAACTACAACTAAGTAGATAGTGGTAAATCGTGGTCGTCCATGATGAAGAGGGATTTTCTTTAGCGTTTAAACATATAAGGTTGATATTAGGCTAGAAGTAGATATATATATATATATATATAAAGAAAGTAAATTAGGGGGGGGGGTTGGTTTTGGGTTTAAGTTATGAAATTAAAAGACAAGCTAACTAGCAAAGTCAAGTAACTATGCTAATCATGCAACAAAATAAGAAAAATGGATAAAAACTACAAAAGAGAAAGCCTTGGGGGCAATTGATATCCACTTCCAAACCTCACGTAGATCATTGAACCATTCACTCATTCTTCACATTTGTTACCAATGAAGAATACTATCACTTCCCAATTGAAGATCACCATTCATTCTACTTAAGAGTAATTCACAAAGATGTTTAATGGCCATTTCCAAACCTCATTGGTAATCACTTTAGACGTTCAACGACTATAAAGATATTTCATCAATGACATTATACACGAAGAACCATAGATTTGATAACAACAAGCCTTATACAAAAGACATAACCATTTAACCAAACATAGCATTCATTAGGATAAATCTAGAACATACCACATTAAAGATTCAACCTTTCATTGCATCTATAGGATAAATATGAGAACAATCCACATTAACATACTTACCTAGAATGAATCTCAACACATTATACACAAGAAGTTCTTATTCCATGTTCTTGGATTTTCATGTCAAAGAGCTAAGAAATTGTACACTTTCCTAACACCCTAAGAATAAATCATACAAACACTTCATATACTAAAACAACCCATAGCATAAATGAAGTAAAGCATAACATTAAAACACATGAATGCTAAATAACAAAAAATTCAAGAAAGAGTGAAATAGAGGTTCTTACTACATAGATGTGGAAGCTTCAATAAATTTCTCCCAAGTACAAAACTATGCTAGATAATCAAAACCCATAACATAGGGCAAAAATCTACAAAGAAAGAAGAAGAAACTAGGAAGAAAGGGTGAAAAACTAGGGTTTTGGGAGCCCCAAGTCGGGCTTGGGAAAATTGAGGAAGAGAGAGGGGCTATTTATAGTCCAAGAAAATAGAGGAAAAGAGGCCAAAAATGTAAAATTTTGGACTACGGGCCGCAGTATATGCGGCGGGCCGCAATGGCCAATCTGCCCTCTTCTTGTTTCCATCGCTACGGGTGAACCATTGCTCCAATTTTGGAGTTCTTGTAGTCAATTTTATAGTGATCCAGAAGAAAAATCCAATGATGTCACCCTTGTATGCTGATTATTCTCGGATCATTTTAAGAACTTGGTTCAAATTTCTGGGTCACAATTCATTCGCTTCTTAGTCTTCCTTCTTTGACCCTTTTATCTTCTACCACGTTTTGGCTCGTGGCCTTCACCAAACCACTCCAAAGTACTCACGAGAAATCTACAAATTAAGCTCACAAAATGGAATCGAGATGCTAATAAGGACAAAAAATCATTAGACTAAACATAGGTTACAAACTTAAGGATTTAGATATGAAAACCGAAAATGGTCATCTAAACCCCTTATGATGTAAACCTACCTAAATATAGTAATCTTTCAACAAAAAGATGACAAAAGAGATGTTAAATGATTTAAAAAATACATGTATTTGATGTCTCATCAAATCTCCTCACACTTAAACCTTACTCGTCCTCGAGTAAACAAGAACAAGCAAAGATCAAAGCGTAAACTAGCATGCAAAAGTTTTCCCAAAACATCCAACATCATATTCCTAGACTACCCTAACCCCCAAAACATAAGGATCTTTCACACATGCACTTCCCAAAGTTTAAGATAATCTAAACAACCATCATACCAATCAAAGGTGAGGTATAAAATACAAGTGTAAAACTAGCTTACTCCACCAAAGAAGTTTCCAAATGTACAAATTAAGAGAAGCATAAAATTTTTCTTTTTCTATCATTTTCTCTCATTTTTCCAAGGAGCCTCTTGGGGTTTCATCCTAGCTTCCCCTTTTTTTTTTCAATGCTCACCCTCACCTTTTCCACACCATTTGCTTCTCATTTTTGCATAGGTTGCCCTTTTAGGTTTTCAACCTTTCCGGGCCTCCAACTTTTGCCTAAGTTTCCCTCTCGGGTTTTCAACTTAGCGGGAATTTTTTTTTCATTTTCCACTTTTTTTTTTCAAACAAAATAAATCAAAGTGAAGCATATGCACACTACAATACAATACAATGAGATATATTTCTCTTTACCTCCCCACACTTGAAACACACATTGTCCTCAATGTGAAAAGGACAAGATAAATAAATAAGGGAGAAAGAAAAAAAATACTCACAACTAGGACCTTGACGGTCCTTCCCGGTGATGACAATGCTCACTTCTCAATGAATGTTCTCTCCTCCATGTTCTCGAACTCCACCCAATATGCAACTTTGATCCATCCTCAACTTCGTAGTACTTGGTGGTTTTGGTAGTGGTTTTTGGTGGTGGATTGTGGTGGTATTCTTCTAGTTTTGGGTAAGGGTTTGAGGATATGGTTGGTGATTTTTTTTTCAAGAAAAGAAAAAAAAATACTAGCCTAACTTAAAAGCTTGGGTTGCCTCCCGATAAGCTCTGTATTTTTAAGGTCGTCAGCACGACCCTAATATTATCCATATGATGAAGGTTTGAACCCCTTCACCATGAGCATCCAAAAGTAGAGAGGTGGGGGGTACGAAACTTTCAAGTGGAATGTTTTGTGGAGATGAAGATGGTTTAAAAGGAGTTGGGGGGTTAGGAGGCTTGGGATAGTCTTTTGGCTCCTCTCATACCTCCCTCAAAACATCCAAAAAAGGTGGAGTTGGTTCACTATGTGGGGATATGGGTGATGATGACAAGAATAATGAATGTAGCACAATCACCTCTTCCTCAACCTTTTTGTCTTCCACAACAAACTCCTCATTCCATTCAAACTCAAACTCATTTCTTTTGGTGACCTCACTCACTGAATCTTCGAGTTTGACTTGGGATGGTGTATTGGAATCACGAGCTTCCATTTGGGCCACTGCTTCCATTTGGGCCACTGCTTCCATTTGGGCCACTGCTTCCAATATATTTCTCATATGCCCCTCAATAGCCTCAAGACTAGAGGAGATCCGAGTGTCCGCTTCCTCACTAGTCTTGGCCAAGTTGTTCAAGTTTGCTATTGTATTCATGACTTCCTCACGTGTCAATCTTGAACCTTTTTGTTGGGCTTGGTTTTGGGGTATTGTATAAGGTGGTGAAGACCAACTGTTTTGCTCGTATTGTTGGTTTTCTGGCTCATTATCATACCACCAATCCAGATTACCACTCCACTCTGGATTGTCATAATTTTGGTATGGATACCATTCTTAGGCTTATTGCCCTTAAAAACCAACATCTCCAACCCCTTGGTAGCACTCTTCATAACACCCTTGGATTTGGAAACCAATGATTCTTTCCTCCTCATAGTGCTTCTCTCTCAACAAATAGCAAGCCTCGGTAGAATGGTCAGAATGACACATTCTACAAAACCTTGCTTGTTGAGTCTCTCATCTCATCATGAGTTCCCTCAAGGTGACGTTCAATTTTTTTTCTTTTTCAAAAGGCTGGAATCATATTACAAGGATTCTCAATAAACATTCACCAAGAACTCAAGCAATACCTACTCTGAACAAAAACAACCACCAAGGCCATCGCTTTACCTCTCAAAGTTAATACTTATAAGCGCTAAATGCTTAGTAACTACAACTATGTAGATAGTGGTAAATTAGGTTCGTCCACGAAGAAGAAATATTTTCTCAAGCGTTTAAGCATATAATGTTTATATTACGCCAGAAGTAGATATATATATATATTATGTATATATAGATATATAAAGAAAGTAAATGGAAGGGGATGAGGGTGGTTGGTTTTGGTCATAAGTTATGAAATCAAAAGACAAGCTAACTAGAAAAGTCAAGTAACTATGCTAATCATGCAACAAACAAAGAAAAAGAGATAAAAGCTACAAAAGAGAATGCCTTGGGGTTAATATCCACTTTCGAACCTCATGTAGATCATTGAACCATTCACAGATTCTATCACATTTGTTACCTATGGGGAATTGTATCACTTTCGAATTGAAGAACAACATTCATTTCTTCTTAAGAGTAATTCACAAAGACGTTCAATGACCATTTGTAAACCTCATTTATAATCACTTTAGATGTTCAACGACCATAAAGATATTTCATCAATGGAATTATACACGAAGAACCATAGATTTGATAACAACAAGTCTTCTACCAAAGACATAGCCATTTAACCAAACATAGCATCCATTAGGCTAAACCTAGAACAAACAACATTCAAGATTCAACCTTTCATTGCATATATAGGATAAATATGAGAACAATCCACATTAACATACTTATCTAGAAAGAATCACAACACATTATACACAAGAAGTTCTAATTCCATGTTCCTGAATTTTCATGTCAAAGAGCTAAGAAATTATACACTTTCCTTACACCCTAACAATAAATCATACAAACACTTCATATACTAAAACAACCTATAGCATAAATGAAGTAAAATATAACATTAAAACACATGAATTCTAAATAACAAAAGCTTCAAGAAAGAGTGAAATAGAGGTTACTTCATGGATGTGAAAGCTTCAATAAATTACTCCTAAGTACAAAACTAAGCTAGATAATCAAAACCCATAACATAAAGCAAAAATCTACAAATAAAGAAGAAGAAAATAGGAAGAAAGGGTGAAAAACTAGGGTTTTGGGAGCCCCAAGTCGGCTTGGGAAAAATGGGGAAGAGAGAGGGGATATTATAGTCCAAGAAAATAGAGGAAAAAAGGCCAAAAATGTAAAATTCTGGGTTGCGGGTAGGAGTATATGCCGCGGGCCACAATGACCAATCGGCCTTCTTCTTATTTCCATCGCTATAAGTGAATCGTTGCTCCGATTTTGGAGTTCTTGTAGTTGATTTCATAGTGCTCCAGAAGAAAAATCCAATGATTCCACCCTTGTAGGATGATTATTCTCAGATCATTTTAAGAAGTTGGTCCAAACTTCTGGGTCACAATTCATCCGCTTCTTTGTCTTCCTTCTTTGGCCTTTCTATCTTGTACAACGTTTTATCTTTTGGCCTTCACCAAACCACTCTGAAGTGCTCACAAGAAATCTACAAATTAAGCTCACAAAATAGAATCTAGATGCTCATAAGGACAAAAATCCACTAGACTAAACATATGTTACAAACTGAAGGATTTAGATATGAAAACTGAAAATGGTCATCTAAACCCTTTATGGTGTAAACCTACCGAAATATAGCCATCTTGCAACAAAAAAATGGCAAAAGAGATGTTAAATGCTTTGGAAAATACATGCATTTGACGTCTCATCAAATCTCCCCACACTTAAACTTTTACTTGTCCTTGAGTAAACAAGAACAAACAAAGATCAAAGCGTAAACTAGCATGCAAAAGTTTTCCCAAAACATCCAACATCATATTCCTAGACTACCCTAACCCCAAGACATAATGATCTCTCACTCTCTCACATCCCAAAGTTTAAAATGATCCACTTCTTTGTCTTCATTTCTTGACCCTTCTATCTTCTATCACGTTTTGGCTCGTGGCCTTCACTAAACCACTCTGAAGTGATCACAAGAAATCTACAAATTAAGCTCAAAAAATAGAATCTAGATCCTCGTAAGGACCAAAAATCCATTAGACTAAACCTAGGTTACAAACTAAAGGATTTGGATATGAAAACCGAAAATGGTCATCTAAACCCCTTATGATGTAAACCTACCTAGACTAAACCTAGGTTACAAACTGAAGGATTTAGATATGAAAACCAAAAATGGTCATCTAAACCCCTTATGATGTAAACCTACCTATATCTAGCAATGTTACAACAAAAAGATGACAAAAGAAATGTTAAATACTTAGAAAAATACATGCATTTGATGACTCATCAACCAAATCTTTTGTGGGGTTGTTCTCTAGCTTCCTTAACCACCTCGGTCATCAAGGTGGAAGTATTCTCACTTAGCTTCAGGCTTACTTCTGGTTGGCATGAAAGTTTATTTTCTTCCCCAATCTCTAAGTAGGGCACCCTTAGTGACAATTCCTTAACGCGAGCCTCCAAGTTCTTGATACTTGAGAAAATTTTAGTCTCTATATTCTTGATATCTTTTTGTATTCGGGATTTTAGTACTTGTTTCTCTTGGCCATGGTTGTCATGACTTGCAAAAACTAATCCTTTGATGTGCTACCACTCACATTATTTTCTTCACTTTCAGACATAGCACAAGAGGGTGAAGGCCATCCATTTTCCTCATGTTGTTTGTCTCCCGATGCATATCCATATCATGAGTTTGGACTACCATTCCATTGCAAAAATGTCAGATAAGTAATGAGGATACCACCCTCGATCTCTTACACTTTGTGAACCAACAACTCTTGCTTCCTCATAATACTTCTCGCTCAACCAATAACAAGACTATGTAGGGTGACCATAATAACACATCCTACAAAATATTGCTCATTGAGCCTCTCTTCTCCTCATGAGCTTCCACAAGGAGATATTTTACATTTTTTTTCAATAAACCAAATACAAAGAAAGCACGCAAAATTTGGAATTGTGGTGCAAGTATTCTTGGTTGACACCAATAACTTAAGAAATACCTAATCCAATAAATAAGAAACAAACAAAATAGGCAAACACTAAGAAAACAAAAAACACACAAAGAAAAGCAGACAAAAGCACTAATCTACCAACTAACTAAGCTAACTATCAAATAAACGCACCCTAAATCCCCGAAAAAAACACCAAAATTTGTTGAGGACCCTAGCGTCTCTACAAAACTTGGACCCTTGCAACCAAAGATAAGATTTGAGTAAAATGCTTAGATAACCCCCAATTCTTTGTAAAGTGCAAATATAACACTCAGTTTCTCAAAAATTCTGATATACCCATGGCTGGCCAAAATATGTAAACTTATAACCGAGTGCTTGCTGACCGTCGTTGACCAGCAACTTTCCATCCTTGAACAAAAATGAAATTACCAAAATACCCCTATTGCCATAGGTTAAAATGGTCATAGCACAAATTATGGATTTAAAGTTACTTTTTTAAGGGGCAAATATGGCTTTTCAACTCCGTCCGATGAAGACTATGTTTGACCAAATTTTCAGGTGAGACTTAAGGTACAGCTGCACTTTTCAAAGACTAGAGGTTATATTTGCACATACCAAACAACTGAGGTTTATATAATAATTACGTTCATAAGATTTATATGTTGCTACCTTACTTCTAATTATTAAATAGTAGATAGCGACAAACTAGGGTGTTGTCCATAGAAACCTAGGGGTTCAAAGGGTAGCTTTGCAAATTTCACACACAAGCATTACCAAGTGTGTGTGTGTTGTGAGTAGAGAAAATGTGGGATTTTTTTGAAGGATTCAATGTTACAAACTACGAGCATGTAAATATAAACTACGAGACAAAGATTATTAGACAAATTGGGGAATTTTGCATCACATGTTTAGTATTAGAAGTTGATTTTAAATTCTTGTTCACATATAAGACATATAATTCTACCTATTGGCTATGTCACACGATGCAGAGACGTTGATTCTTCAGGAACTCCATTGGTCTATCACACGATGGCGGTTCTTCCCCCTCCTCAAAATTTCACCCCCTCAATATATAGCTAGCGGTGTGCTTTAAATACCACCTCTAGCCTTCTGATGAGACTTGATTTTGATGTTTTCTTAGTACAATTAACACTCCCTTTTGTCTTTTTTTGTTGGTGGTTAGCTAGATTATTAGGTGTTTTACAAAAAAAGGGTTTGGAATCACCTTGTGTGGCTATTTGCCTTAATTTCCTTAGTTTTTATTCATTTTGTGTCTAATGTATTCTACCTCTATGAATTGGTTGATTCTTAAGTTTTTTTTTGAACTTATTTGGAGACGATCATGAAGAAGGCCATTCTCAAGAATGGTAGAAGATTGAAGACGGAATGGAGACAAGGAAAACGTAATGAGTGAAGCACTTTGGACCAAGTTTTTTTTATAATGATCCAAGATAAATTAGTGTCTTTAGATAGCATCATTAGACTTTTCTTTGCGAGTACTATAAAAATGACTACTAAAACTCCCAAAATAGATCAACAGTTTACACGAGGGACGCAAAACAAAAAGAGCTGAGAATTGGACCACGCTCTGTCGCGAGGGTTAGGGGATTCCCCACTGGTCGTGATAACATCGTTGTTGAAGGTTTGCAGCAGCCGTCGCGAGCTGCAGAGGTTCTCCACTGGTTGCCACAAGCAACCTGCAACTTGTTTTTTACTCCAAGTTTTCTTGTACTATAAATAACACACCGTCCACTATTTTCTTAATTCGCTTGGCCCGACTTGGGGGCTCCAAAACCCTAATTTTAACACTTATCTTTCAATTTCATCATGTTTCTTTGTATATTTTTGTTCTATATTATGTATTTTGATTATCTAAAATATTTTATCTCCTGGGAGCAATTGATTGAGACTTCCAAACCTATGTAGTGAGAAGCTCTATTTTTTCATTCATGAATTCTTTCATTACTTAGCATTTATTGTGAAATTAATGTGGTTGTTTACTTCATTTATGGTATGGGATGTTTGAGAATATGAAATGTTTATTTGATAACATGTTAGGAGTTAAGGAAGTGTACAATTTCTTCTCTTTTTGGCATGAAATCCAAGAACATGGAATTAGAACATCTTGTTGTGTAGATGATGTTAATACTATTAGTTGAATGTGATAATGTCGATCTTTGTCATGTTTATCCTAAGGTAGAACTAAGGGGAGAACCTTGAATGTTGATTTTTCTAGGTTAACTCTAATAAATGCTTTGTTTGGTTAAATGGCTAGGCATTTTGTAGAATGTTTGTAGCTGTTATCAAATCTACTAGTTCTTTGTGCATGATGCCATTGATGAAATATCTTTAGGCGTTGTTTGTCTAAAGTTATCATTGGTTAGATTTGCAACTAGTCGTTGAACACTTTTGTAAATTATTATTAAGAAGAACATAATGTTTATCTTCAAAATAGAAATGGTAGCATTCACAATAGGTAACCAAGATGAGTAAATGAGTGATTGCTTCTATGATCTATAAGGGGCTTGGAAGTGGAAATAAATTGCGCCAAAGAGTTTGTCATTTGTTTCATCCTCTTTTCTTAGTTTGTTGCACGATTAGCATAATAACATTTATATGCTAGTTGTCTTGTTTTTCAATTTATAACTTAGGAAATCCAAACCAAAAACTCCCCTCTTTAATTTCTTATATATGTATGCTATTATCCACCCTTATATGCATGAACCCTTAGGAAAATCCCTCTTCTTTGTGGATGACCCCTATTTACCAATATATACTTATTTGTATTTAGGAAGTATTTAGGTCTTATAAATTGTACATTTGAGAGGTATGACGACGATCTCCCACAATCATTTCCTGGGTTAATGAACCCGTGAATGCACGCAGTAAATTAAACCTGGAAGTAGCATGGATCATCGGGACCTACACCGTGAATGCACATCCTAAGCCCATCTTGTGCCACTAAGGACATTAGTATCTCCTGATAATTTTTTGGGCATTCTCTCCTAGTCATTACAAACTAGTTATATGACCTTAAGGCATTGTTCTAAGACCCCAAGAGAGTTCAAACATCAGTCAACCCGTTCACCAAGTGGTGAGATGCCAAATGAATGTATTTTTTTGAAGCATTTAACATCTCTTTTGTTATGTTTTTGTTAGAATATTGCTATATTTAGGTAGGTTTACATCATAAGGGGTTTAGATAACCATTTTCTGTTTTCGTACCTAAATCTTTCAATTTGTAAACTATTTTGAGTCTAATGGATTTTTGGTCCTTATGAGCATCTATCCTTTATGTGAGCTTAATTTGTAGATTTCTTGTAAGCACTTCATAGTAGTTTAGTAGAGGCCATTTGCAAGGATGGTAGAAGATTGAAGGCCACGAGTGGGAGGTCGTCACTGTACCTCTCAAAGTTAATATTTATAAGCCCTAAATGCTTCCGATCTACAGCTAAGTAGATAATGGCAAGTCGGGGTCATCCACGAAGAAGAGGGATCTTTCTAAAGGTATAAACATATAAGGCGGACACTAGAGTAGATATAGATAAACATACATATAAAAGCACATAAATGGGGGGGGGGTGTTGGTTTTCCTAAGTTATGAATTTAAAAGACAACAACTAGAAAAACAAGGTAACAATGCTAATCATGCAACAAACAACTAAAAAAGATGATAAAATCAACAATTGACAAATCCTTGGGGGCAATTTATCCTCACTTCCAAACCTCTTATAGATCCTAGATTCATTCACTCATTCACTTACATTTAATGCCTATGGGGAATTCTATCACTTCCATCTTGAAGATCAATATTCATTTCTTTTTAAGAGTAATTTGCAAATGCAATCAACGAAATTTTGCAAACCTTATTGATAATCACTTTAGACAACAATGCCTAAAGGTATTTTATCAATGACATCATACACAAAGAACCTTAGATTTGATAACAACAAGCATTCTACCAAATGCATAACCATTTAACCAAACAAAGAATTCATTAAGTTAAACCTAGAACAAACAACATTCAAGATTCGACCTTTCATTGCTACCCTTGGACAAATATGATAACAATCCACATTAACATACTCATCTAGCAATCATATCAACATCAACGTCCATCTGTGTGCGATTTCTAAGTGCGATTTCTCCAAAACGTTTTTTTCTACGTCGTTTCACTCTTGCTCCGTTCTTGCTCTTCTTCCTTTATCTGGTTTTCCATCTGATAACGGCTATATTCTCGCTCTGATACCTCTCTTTCCGCCACTATGGCGGCTCCGCCGGCTGGTAGCGGTGGCTACGGGGGAGGGAAATCCTTCCTCCAGGCCCTCGCCAATCGCCCTCCGCCCCAACATGATTCCCTCCCCTCGAATCCGGAGATTAAACCTAGAGTCCAATTTAAAGGGGAGATTGCGTGCCTTGTCACCCGCAAGGATGCTGATATTCTCGCCTCTCACTACAACAATTCTTTGATCGGTAAGTTTGCTCGAGGGAAGCCGACGATGATTCAACTAAACAATGCTTTTAATTCTGTAGGTTTTAAAGGCAAGTTCCAGATTGGCTCGATTGACTACCGCCACATCCTCATCCGATTCCATGAAAAGGAAGATTACCAACGATTCTGGCCTAAAGGACAATGGTCCTTTAATAACTCCCAAATGAAGGTCCTCAAATGGACTCCTGACTTTTCACCGGAGGCAGAATCGTCGATTGTTCCGGTAGGGGTATCAATCCCCCACGTTCCTGTTTATTTTTATAACTCCTCTATGCTTGAAGTTATTGGGAATCAAATTGGGAAATTTATTAAAGTTGATGCTGCTACTGAGGCTCTGTCTAGGCCTTCTTGTGTCAAAATGTGTGTGGAAGTTGACCTAAAAAATAAATTACCAACACATATTAGAGTGGGAATTGAAGAGAAAGGTAATGAATTTAATGTGCGCAAATTACCTCTAGAATATGAGGATATCCCACCATATTGTTTCCACTGCAAATGTATAGGTCATGAGGACAGTTACTGTGTATATTTACATCCTGAACTTAAGAGAATTTGGACTAAAAAACCTGAGCTCAATATAATGAAAACATCTGATGCTCAACAGATTAATCTAACTCAGGTAGATTCTCTTAAAGCAGGGAGCTCTGGAGTTTCCATAATGGAAAAATAGAAAAATTCTCAAACTCAGAAAATGATATATGTTCCAAAGAAACTCTCTAATGATGATCAGGGCACTAATAAGACTAACCATTGTGGCTCTGTTCCCCTAATGGCTCCACAGATTTCACTGATTCCTGATGATGTGACAAAGGATCTGCCAGTTCATATTGGTAGGAATGATTTTATTGCCTGTACTAATGAGTTGTCATGTCATGAAGAGAGCCAAGTAGTGATAATAGAAAAAGACAACGTGAATGATAAATTGATCCCACAGCTAAGTAAGGTAATGCTGGTCCCCCCTCATGATATGACAGAAAAAGGTAAGGATCTTAACACATGTACTAACCAGAATGCTCATATAGTCTCTGGTGAAGATCTTTCCTCCCACCTTTCTGATGGGGGTACCTCTCCTTCTGCTCCCCCCCTGTTTATAGTCCAATTATGCATTTGAACAAGATATCTCAATCTGATCCTACTAACCTTAGGAAAGTCTTTGCTAAGGATGATTTGCATGGTAAGCGAGGTAGATCTTTCTCTCCTTTCAATTCCATTATTGCTGCAAAAAACTTCATTTTTTCTCAGCAGAAACATAAGGAAAATAGGTTCTCTCTTTTGGCTGATGATGAGGCATTGGCTGATGACCTACCCATTACTGAGGATCCTTCACAAATGGGCATATTGGAGGGAGTTTCCCTCTCAGCCTCCCTAGGAAAAAATGATGACCTGATCCATAAGGTTAGTCCCTCTCCCCCTCTCCAAGGTAAGAAAGGGTCTGATAGCTCTGAAAGGAAACACTCAAAAAATGGTAATGATTCCTTTTTCTCACAGAAGAATATCATTATGACCAGATCAAAAAGCTCCTCTAATGTATCCCAATGAATAGTACATACAATAAGCTTAAAATGTTGGTCTGGAACATTAGGGGCATGGATACATCCATACTAAGGCTCTGTAATCTTTCTCAAAGGCATAAATTTGATCTTATTTGCCTAATAGAGCCTAAACATGACAACTCTCAATGTGATTCATATAGACAGAGACTGAAATTGGATTACTGTTTCTCAGCCAATAGTGGTCAAATCTGGTTGTTCTGGTCATCAAGTTTAACACTAATGGTTAAAAATGATAATCTGCAATTTTTAGCAGTTAACTTGAGCAGTGCTAAGCTTAATAAATCAATGGATGCCTTCTTCATCTATGGTCTTAGGACTAGATGTGGAAGACTTCCCCTTTGGTCAGACCTGAGCTCTTACAGTCACTCTGAATCCCTATTTATAGGAGATTTTAATGCCATTGCTTCTATTAATGAGTATAAAGGTCCATCCTCTCCAAATTTAGGTAGCATAAGGGATTTCAATGGCTTCATAAATGGTTTGGCTTTGGAAGAAATTAACACTTATGGTAATTTGTTTACCTGGTCAAATAACAGATTAAGATCTCCCACAATTAAAAGATTGGATAGAGGTTTGTGCACTCAATCTTGGTCTTCATGTTTTCCTGAGTCTTCTATTCAGATACTAAATAGAGCTAGCTCAGATCACAGCCCTCTGTTATTAACTGTAGGTAGTGACTCTCCTTCTTGTCCTAAGCCTTTTAGATTTCTTAATACATGGTATAAGAGGAGAGAGCTTAATGAAGTCATTAAACAAAACTGGGAAATTCCTGTAAATAATACTGGAATGTTAGCTTTTTATCTTAAGTTAGTCAGACTTAAAAGGACTCTAAAAATCTGGAATAAAGAAAAATTTGGCAACATTCATGATAATGTGATCCAAGCTGAACTAACATTACAGGCTCAAGAATCCTTAACTGATATCTCAGGATCTTTGCCAGACCAGGTTAAATTGAAAGAGGCTAGGGCTAGGTTAGTTTTGGCATTGTCTGAATAGAAAAATTACTGGAAACACAAGGCTAAAGTAAAATGGTTACAAGAGGGAGATAACAACACCAGTTTTTACCATAATTCTGTAAAGGAAAGAAATAATAGATTGAAAATTACAAAAATAAGGAGCAAAAATGGACAGTGGCTAGACAACACTCATGATATTGAAATGGAGGCTATTCATTACTATCAGGAACTTCTGAGTGAGGAATCTTCAACTTTCAGCTCTCCTTTTCAGTATCACTTTCTGAATCATATCCCATGTTTAGTCACTGAGGCTGATAATGAAAATCTATTGCTGCCAGTCTCTTTGGAAGAGCTTAAAAAGATTGTTTTTAGCTTGAATAAATCTAGCAGTCCTGGCCCGGATGGTTATACTGCAAAATTTTATATCAAGTCTTGGAACATTATTGCTGTAGATCTACTTAATGCTGTTCAGGATTTTTTATCTTCATCTATTATGCCTAGGGGCATAGGAAGCACATGGATTACTATTATTCCAAAGAAGAAAACACCAATTTCCTTTGATGACTATAGGCCTATAAGTCTCTCTAATGTGATTAATAAGATTTTCTCTAAAGTGCTTATGGAGAGACTTAAAGCTATTATGCCTAAATTAATCTCCCCTAATCAAACAGCATTCCTACATGGCAGAGACATTTCAGATAATGTCATTTATTTACAGGAAATGGTAAGGCTGCTCAATAGGAAGAGAAGGGAACCTAATTGCATAATAAAACTAGATCTCAAAAAGGCTTTTGATAGGGTTAGATGGTCTTTTCTGTACAAAGTACTTGCTAAATTTGGTTTTCATCCAAAATTCATTTTCTCAATTATGAAAAATCTTTCTCAAGCCTGGTTCTCAGTTCTTATTAATGGTAAGCCTTGTGGTTTTTTCCAATCTTCTAGGGGTATTAAGCAAGGGGATCCTCTATCCCCATTTTTGTTTAATATTTTCTCTGAGTCATTTTCCAGGAGTTTGGATTATATATTCCAAAGTGGTAAGCTTTCTCCCTATGACCTGCCAGGTAATCCTCCAAACATTTCACACTTATCATATGCTGATGACACTGTCATTTTCTTTAAAGCAAATAACTTAACTTTGGTAAGATTAAAAGCCTTTCTTTCTACCTTTGAAGAAGTCACTGGACAATCAATTAACTATAGTAAGAGTGACATTTTCATAGGTAAGTATGCTACTGTTCAAAGGGTGAATCACATTAAGAGAATTCTGGGAATGAAAATTGGTACTTTTCCATTCATCTATCTAGGTGTTCCAATTTTTACTGGTGCTTTAAAGAAGATCTATTTTCAACCCCTTTTTGAGCAGATTGAAAGTAGGATTAGTAATTGGAAAAATAAGTGGATAACTACTGGTGGAAAAATTATACTAATTGAATCCTGTATTTATTCAATTCCCCAGCATATCTGGCAAGTAATTAAGCCTACAAATCTGATTGTTTCCACCATAGAAAAAAAATTGAGTAGATTTTTTTGGGGTGAGAATGAGCATAAACCAAAAAGAGCATGGAGAAAATGGACTGCTCTTTGTGCATCAACTGATAAAAATAGCTTGGGTTTTAGAAGTATAAGGACAATTGTTAAAACTTGTTCTGTAAAGTTGTGGTGGAAATTTCAGTTGGCAGATACTCTATGGTCTCACTTGTTGGCTAACCTTCCACCATCTTACAGAACCTCCCCTAATTGGAAAAGAATTTGCTCTGTTAATTCTTGGGCAGAAGCTAACTCAAGGGTAATAATTGGAAATGGTGAATGCAATTTCTGGAATGCAAACTGGCTGGGGATTGGGATTTTATCTGATTTGTGTGATCAAAATAATATTGGAATTGATGATAATTGTTCTGTTGCTGAATTTATAGCCAATAAATCTAGCCTTATACCTTTAATTCAACCATTTCTGCCCCCTGACATTACTATTCTTTTGCAGGACTCAAGAACCTGGCCTCATAGACCTGATAGACTAATCTGGAAGCCAGGTACTGATGGTAATTTTTCATTCAAAGCCACTTATCTGTTACTGTGTAACAACTCAGGTCAGTATGCATCTCCAATTCATTTCTGGAACTCTAGATTTGAGAAAAAAAATCTGTGTTTATGTGGAAAGTGACAAACTCTCTTCTCCCTTTTGATAATACTCTTAAAAAGCTCAGAATCAGTTTGGCCTCTAAATGCTATATGTGTAATTTACATGAGGATGATCTAGATAATTTCTTTAACTCCTGTGAGTTCTCCTTAAATGTTTGGAAAACCATACATCAGTTTATGGGAATTAGGGACAGGGATTTTCACTCTGTGTGGGATAGATTATCTGCTTACTTATCCCTCCCCACCCTATCTAAATTACACTCCATTATTGTGAAAACTGCAGCAATCTATACATTCTGGAATTTATGGAAGATGAGGAACAGATTTATTTTTGATTCAGTTAAGCCCTCATCTTCCATAGTGCTTCAGCAGATTAGAGATCAAATCTTCTACTCATTCTCTGCTAAACCAGTATATATAGACTCTCCACTTGATCTCAGTATTGCAAACCACTCCTACTTGCCTCTCATTAAGAGACCCCCAAAGCCTAAAATCTGGAAAATTGCATGGGTCAGACCAACAACTGGTTTTAAAGTAAATGTGGATGCTGCCTGGTGCTGTAAGACGAATAAGTGTGGCCTTAGCATGATCATTAGAGACTGTAGAGGGAGTTTTAAGGAAGCTTATACCTCATTTACTAATGCAAATTCTCCCCTAGAAGCTGAGTTAAAAGCTATCTCATTTGCTATTCAATTTTCCACTTCTCTGTCCACTGTTTGCATGGAATCAGACTGCCTTAATGCTGTGCTATATGCTAATGATCCATTAAGATCCCCCTGGAAATTGTTTGATTTAGCATATGAGATTCATTTTTCTTTGGGAGATATACACATTATGCACATATTTAGGGAAGCCAATCAGGTTGCTCATCTCTTGGCAAAAACTTGCTTGTCACAAAAATGTAATTTGGCTTTTCCACATTTCTCTTTGCTGCCTAACCGAGTCCAGGGATTAGTTAGGCTAGACCAAATGAATACTCCTTCTCTGCGGATTGCCTCCTAGTTTGGATGCTACTCAGTAAAATTTTTTTTCTCTTGCAGATTAAATGTTGATATCAGTCTTCCTGCAAATAGGGTCCCTTTTGTAGTGGGATTCGGACATAGATGATTTTGGTTACTCATGATGCTAAGGGTGGATACTACTGCCCATCCCTCTCCTTATGCTAGCAGCTAGATTAGGTTTTCATTTCAACTTCAGGCTACTATGTGGAGGCTAGCTTTTTATTTATGTGGAGAGGGTTTCGATTGCCTTGTGTTTCTTCTTGGACTCACTAATAAGTTTCGATCCTTTCCACCATAGATAAAGAGGCCTCTCCTCTGACTTTGTTGCTAATATGTATTTCTTATCATTCTTTTTAGGGGCAACAAGCGTTGCCCTGCTAGCCATTGAGCATTCATGTAAATCCTACTATTGCTTCGGCTGTTCTTTTCTGTCTATTTTTTCAGCTCGGGAAGGCCTAATAGAATTTCCCCCATCTAAGGATGGCTTCTAATTAAAAAAAAAATACTCATCTAGCAAGATTCACATCACATTATACACAAGAAGTTCTAATTCCATGTTCTTGGATTTCCGTGCCAAAGAGCTAAGAAATTGTACACTCTCCTAACACCCCAACTCTTCAATTATACAAACATTTCATATTCTCAAACAACCCATGACATAAATGAAGTAAAACATCACATTAATGGCACAATAAATGCTTCACACTAAATGTTCATAAATGAGCAAAATAGAGAATCTCACTACATGGGTTTGGAAGATTCAATCAATTGCTCCCAAGTGATTAACTTAGCTACTAAAATCCACACTAATAATCAACAACAAACCAAACATATTTCAAGGTAAAACAAAGATGAAAAGTAGATAAAACTAGGGTTTTCGAACAGTAGACAACCGGGGAGAGAAGGCTCGATGGTCTTCAATGGTCTTCGGTCTTCAAGGCTCGATGTTATTGCATTGTCATACAAAATCCATTTAGAAAGGCATAAGAGCGTAAAAGTTGCTCCTAGCTCTCCTAAGAGAATTTCAAGGTAAAACACAAGCTCTAGATGACAAAGAGCGCAAAAACTAATCCCAAAAAGTTTCAAAATATGCACATAAAATGGACAGATCAAAGAGTCAAAATTTGGTAGAAGGTAGAAGGGTCGAAGAAGAAAGACAAACACTACACAAAATTGACCTTTTGCGACATATACATGTGCAACCAATGTGTGAAAGTCGTATATTTACCAGACTTATGGAATGTGTCATTCATTTGCGACATTTTTACGTCATTTCATTGTTATGTCAAATTTCTTGTGACATGTATGCGACATATTATTTTGTGTCTCAATACTACGACATATTATTTACGACACTTTACCAAAATGTCATAATTAGACGGTACAATTATGAATTTATTGGTAATTTACGACACAATTGTATCATTTCTATGATGTGTTGTATGTTTTGTGACATACATGAGAAACTTTCTAAAATGTCCCAAGATTACGACAATTTACTAAAATGTCCTAATTAGACAACGCATTATGAATTTGTTACTAATTTACAGCAGAATTGTACCATTTCTTTGATGTGTTGTATTTTTTTGTGACATGTATGCGGCACTTTCTAAAATGTCCCAAGATTACGACAATTTATTTACGACACTTTACTAAAATGTCCTAATTAGATGACACAATCATGAATTTGTTGCTAATTTATGGCAGAATTGTATCATTTCTTTGATGTGTTGCATTTTTTGTGACATGTATGCGGCACTTTCTAAAATGATCCAAGATTACGACAATGACACTTTACAAAAAAAGTTTGGAAATTGTGGCATATTTGTGACATTCTTTGTATGTGTCGTCTCTCTTGTGACCCATATATGACACTTTCTATAATGTTCCAAGATTATGACGAACTATTTACGACACTTTAATGAAATCTCTTAGTGAAAAGATTAAAAAATTTATTGCAAATATGTGACATAATTGTGATATTTTCGTATTTTGTCAAAACTATGTGTCTCCAGCTTGGGCGACGCACATGCAGTCTACTTAGGCTAAAAAGCCCAATAACTTGAGAAGCTTATAAACAAAAGCTTCTTACAAGCTTTGAATACAAAACCTTCATCGCTTCTATCCTCCCTTCCAGACACGCCCAATTTGCACCCTATTACTGAATATAAGGGCAAATTGGCATTCATCCTTCCCCCTGAGGAAGGCGAGATTCTGGCTTCACATTACCAGAATGCTTTGGTCGGAAAATTCAATAGGGGGAAACCTCCTATGGAGAAGCTCGTTTCTGCTTTCAAATCAATTGGTTTTAAAGCTAAGTGCCAATTGGGATTTATTGACTATCGACATGTTCTTATTCGATTTCAGGACAGCGAGGATTATCAACGGTGCTGGATGAAGGGCCAATGGATGGTTTATGGATCGATAATGAAGGTCCAGAAGTGGGCTCCGAATTTCTCACCCACTGCTGAATCATCTGTTGTTCCAGCATAGGTAACCATTCACCAACTCCCTTTACATTTTTATAATACCTCGGCTATTATAGGCATTAGCAGCCAGATAGGAAAATTTCTCAAAATGGATGCTGCAACTAATGCTCTAACTAGACCTTCTGCAATTAAAGTATGTGTTGAAGTGGATCTCTTGTCTCAACTCCCTAATTCAATAGTTGTAGGAATTGGCAATAAAGTAGCAGATTACCCTATTGAATATGATCAGTTGCCTTTGTATTGTACTCACTGTAGGATTATTGGTCACAGTCAGGCTAACTGTAACTTCCTGCACCCAGAACTGAGAAAAAACAGTAAAATCTTAGCTGCAACTAATGTGAACAAGGTTAGACAAGCTACAGTTCCAGATGATATTCAACCTGTTGTTATTCAGAAAAACCTAGGTAATGCCCCTAATGTATCATTGGATATGGAAGGCCCCTAATGTATCATTGGATATGGAAGGCCCCTCTAACCTATCAATTTCCCAAAAAGAAATTGATTTCCAGTTTCAAAACATGAAATCAGTTTTTCTAGTGGAAAGAAATATTCCTAGGAAAGAAATATCAGTTACTCATGTGAATAGAAATATTCCTTTCTATTCATTGGATGATATCTCAAAACCTATCACTAATTGTTTTTTGGAGAAAAAAGACTCAACAGCCTGAACTCCCTCCTATTCAGGAAGAGTCAGTTAGGAAGAATATGGTCTCAATATCAAATGCTTTCCACACCTTAACTGACTTACAGGATGATGGCCTTGTTGCCCAAGAGGATGAAGCTGTTGACATTTTCCATGAGTCATTGGAATCACAGGAAGCAGTGCCATCCCTGACTGGTACAGAACAGGTAGACAATATGGTGATATGTTTGTCCACTCCTGATGCAGTACTGAGTGTTTCAGAAGAGCAAGCTCTTGAAGCAGTACTGAGTATTCCTGCAGAGCAAGCTTCATGTCCTGTAATCCAAGATCCAATCATCTTCGAAGAACACAATAGAACTGCAAAGCAAATTGCTCAACTGGAGGTAAGTATCTCTACATCAGATAATTTGAGGAAAAGTGAAGACAAGAAGGGTAAAAATAGTAATGCCCCAGTAACTAAACTAAGGAAACAAAGATCATCACAAAAAGCAACCCCCTCTAGTTTTAAATGATAAAATACACAAAAATAGGGAATATTTTAGTCTGGAATGTTAGGGGCTATGGTACTTCACTAGATAGATTAAAGGCTCTTAACTTGAAACACAAGATAGACATTCTATGTTTAATTGAACCATGTCATGATAAACAGAATTTAAACACTTTGATGCATGAACTTGGTTACAATAATGCCCTTCATGCCCAGAATGCTAAAATTTGGATCTTATGGAATCATGTTTTCAGTTTAGCCATTTTAAATGAATCTGATCAGTATTTACAGGCAAGAGTAATAGACAATGCCTCCTCTGTCAATTGGAATGTTTTCTTCATTTATGCTAGTGTACATAGACAGTTGAGGGAAGTTTTATGGTCTGATTTAAAATCATCAACACCTGAACCATCCATATACATAGGGGATTTCAATACTGTAGCCTCGGTCTCTGAATATAAAGGTAGAAAGTCAACACCTAGGAAAAGCATGAATCAATTTAATGAATTCTTAAACACCATGGATTTGCATGATATCCCTACTGTAGGCAACTCTTTCACTTGGAGTAACAGTAGATTTAGGGATAAATGTAAGGATCTCCAGTTCCAAAGATTAGACAGGGGTGTGAGTAATTTAGAATGGTTGGATCTTTTTCCAAACAGTTCTATACAAGTTCTAAATAGAATGACTTCTGATCATTCCCCTCTATTACTATCTATCCAATCTGCAGTAGAACAGGCTCCAAGACCTTTTAGATATCAGGAAATGTGGACAAACAGACATGATTTTAGAGAATTAGTGGAATCAAATTGGAAATTAATATCCCCCCTAACTGGGATGCATAGGTTTGTTCAAAAACTAAAGAGACTTAAGATTGTAATTAAGGATTGGAACAAAAACATATTTGGCAATGTAAACAATAATCTCTTACAATCTGAATCAAAAGTCAATGAATTGGAAATCCTGTTTCAGCAGTCCCAAGATGAATCAGTTTTAATGGAACTCATGAAATCAAAAGCTACGCTTCTTAGAGTTTAGAGGGAACACAATATTTTCCTGAAGCAAAAGGCTAGGCTAAACTGGTTAAAACAGGGAGATGCAAACACTAACTACTTTCATCACACCATTAAGGAAAAGAAAGCCAGATCCAGAATAGGTAAAATTAAAGATGGAAAAGGAATTTGGATAACTGATCCAAACCTGATTAAAGAAGAGTCAGGAATTACTTAATGAGGATGTGTCACAAAAAAGGGGAACTTATTTTAATCATTTTCTGCAAGAAATTCCTAGAGTTTTATCTGATCAACAGAACATCCACTTGCTTAATCCTTTTAACATTCAGGAACTGAAATATGCAGTTTTTGACCTTAATAAAACAAGTGCACCGGGCTCAGATGGTTTCTCAGGTGACTTTTATACCTAATTCTGGGAAACCATTAAGGAAGATCTATTAGAAGCTGCAAATGATTTTTTAAAAAATGGTAGCATCCCTAAAGCCATTTCTAGCACCTGGCTCACTTTAATTCCAAAAAAATCTATCCCGAATACATTTGAAGATTTTAGACCAATTAGCTTATCAAACTCCGTTAATAAAGTTTTCTCAAAATTGTTAATGGAGAGGATCAAACCACTAATGCATTTACTGATTTCACCTGAACAAAGTGCATTCATCAAAGGAAGGGACATTTCAGATAATGTGATACTAATGCAAGAAATGACCAGATTATTGTCTAGTAAATCTAAGATTCCTAATCTCATTGTTAAACTTGATATGCAAAAGGCTTTTGATAGGGTTTCTTGGTCATTCCTAAACTCTATTCTCCTACGGTTTGGTTTTCATGGTAAATTTGTTAGACTCATTATGCATAACATTGCTTCAGCTAATTTTTCTGTTCTAATTAATGGGGTAATATCTGGCTTCTTTTCTTCCACTAGGGGGATCAAGCAAGGTGACCCTCTCTCCCCTTTTCTGTATAATATACTATCAGAGGCTTTTTCTAGAGGTCTAAAGAAAATGTTTACTACATGATATTTAAGATATTTTAGCCTCCCCAATGCTTGCTCATCCCTTACTCATCTCATGTACGCTGATGACACTGCTGTTTTTCTGAATACCGAGACCAAAAATTTAAGGCGGTTTAAACATTTTCTGATTGCTTATGAGGAAACCTCAGTTCAAAAGGTAAACTTTGCAAAATCAGAATTTTTTGTCTCTCATAATACACCTCCACATCACATCTAGTCTGTTAGGAGATTACTGGGGATGGTGAAAGGTTATTTTCCCTTCAAATACCTTGGTGTTCCTATTTTCACAGGTCGTAATTTAAAGAAGCATTATTTACCTGTCATAGAAAGAATGGAGAAATTGATAAATAATTGGAAGAACAGATGGTTGAGTTCAGCTGGTAAAATCATTTTGATTAATCACTGCTTTCTGTCAATTCCAATCCATATTTTTGGAGTTTTAAAACCCCCAAGGATAGTTTTAAAAACAATGGAAAAATGGCTTCGGACCTATTCTGGGGAAAAAGTGATTATTCTGAGAGGAAAAGGTGGAGGTCTTGGAAAAAAATGAGTTTACCTGTGGATGAAAATGGTATAGGTTTTAGGGACCTAAATGCTGTAGTAGATGCTTTCTCATGTAAATTATGGTGGAAGCTCCAAACTAACAACACCCAATGGTCAACTCTTTTATGGTCACTACCTGTCTCTTATAAAAAAATCACACACTTGGGGTAGAATCACCAGAATAACAGCTATGGAAAACAGTTTATCTAGAGTTAGTTTTGGTAATGGGGATTGTTCATTTTGGAATGCAAATTGGACAGGCAACGACGCTCTTTATTATAAATGGCCGGAGAATATTGATATTCCTTTTGTGAATATCTCTCTCAGGGATTCATTAGCAACAAAACTGCTCTCTTACCAAATCTGGAGCCACATTTGGCTACCAATATCATTCTTATTTTGCAGGAAGTGCAGTTGGAGTACACTCATGATGACAAGCTATTTTGGACTCCCACAATTGATGGGAACTTCTCAGTAAGCTCGGCCTATAGTATTCTCAAACAAAAAGGACCTGGGATTCAACATTTTAAAAAGGTTTGGTCCCCTTTCATACCTAGAAAGATGTCTGTGCTTCTTTGGAGGGCCCTAAACAGTATACTTCCTTTTGATAACATTTTAAGTAGGATGGGTTTTTCTTTTGCTTTGATTTTCCCTCTATGCATGAACAGTTTAGATAATTTGGACCACTCCTTCAATTCTTACACCTCTTCATGTGCTATCTGGCAAAGTGTGCATTCCTTTACGTAGGGACTTAAAATGTAGGGTGCAATTTTACTTATCATATAGGGCTGGATCTAAAATTCATGCCGACTTGATCACCGCTGCTCTACTGGTGACAATTTGGACCCTCTGGACCCATAGGAACAAAGTCATTTTTGACAATAGACCATTCTCACATGATGATTGTGTTTACGAAATTAAAGATACGATCTATCAAATATTCACAGCTCAATACTTGATAGGTAATAGAGATAGGCATAAGCAATGGATTCGGGATAAAATTATTCCACATATCTTACAGAAGAAGAAAAAAGTTATTACTTCGGTATATTGGAAAAAACCACTAAATAGCTACAAAATCAACACTGATGCATCATGGATCTCTAGTGGTCTTTCCTCAGCAGCTGTTATAGTGGGGGATTGGAATGGAAATGTGGTTAAAATGAGAGTCAAAATTTTCCAAAGTCCATCCCCCTTATATGCCGAACTGTTTGCTATACAATGTGGATATGCCATCTGTTCAGAACTAGCTTTAGAAAACTGTGTAATTGAATCTGATTGCTTAAATGCCTTTAGGGGTATTCAGAACCCTTGCTCCTGCCCTTGGAGAGTTTTCTCCATTTGCAGTGCACTTCATTTAGAACAGTGCTCAACCCCGATTCAGCATATACCTAGAGAAGCTAATTTGGCTACTGATTTCTTGGCAAAATTTGCTAAGGAAAACCTCCTACAGGGTGATTTAGATTACAGTTCAATTCCACTCTTCCTTAGGGGATTACTGTCACTTGATTGCATAGGTTATCCAACGATTCGTATCGGATCCCGTATGGATACCTGTATGACATAGAAATGGTCTATTCATTTAGCTACCAAGAGTATCTATTGCTGTTTTTCTCATTACTTTTGCAGTCTGTCTCTCTGTAATTATTCCAAATACTGCTAGTTTCTTTCTTCTTCTTTTCAGGTCTCACAGATATGTCTCCCTGATGCATGCATAGGGAGCAGGGAGCTACTTTTGGTCAGACTTTCACCCTCTTCTGCTATTTTTTCAAGAGGAATTTACAGCAATTTGCCCGACTCTCTGGAGGAAACGTCTAACTCTTCAACTGCTAACTGAAGACGCCATTCTGGAATGCAACATCAATCAGGAACGAAAATTTCCTTTCGGCTAGCACAACGTTGACAAATAGGGGTCTCGAATTCTCGATTCTCCGACCTGTTCACGGTGTACTAGCCAGATGGTTTCTTAGACCGTACAATATGTTTTAGTTAGTCTTTTGTTTCTTTGCATGTCAGAGGTGGAAACCCCGCTTTTGGAAGCAAATGCTGTCTTGCTTCAGGAGCTTATTTTAGCTCCGGGATCATCATAGGGATGATATTTTTGTAAATTGTAACGTACCAAGACTTTCAGCGCCTAATTTGGCTCACTTACTTTGGCCCGGGGAGCCTAATATATTCCCCCCATCCTCGGATGGTCTTTAATTTTTTTAAAAAATAACTTGAGAAGGAAGTTGTGCTTTCCTCATCTTCTTCCTTGTTTCTTTCCCTTTTTGTTGAGGTAGTGAATTTATTGTCTCGTTTCACATTACTACAACCTAAAAGCCATGTTTAATGCTATAAGCTCTTGTTCGAAGTGAGTACATAGATGGACACGAACCTACTAATAACAACACAAAACCTAGAAACACATTTCTGCCAATATTTTATTCAACGAATATTACTCATGCTCATACCTAAAGACACAAAGGACTAAGAACCAAGCTCATTGTTTCAAGTGTATATAGAACTAAGGAGTATATATGTTCTTGGCGAAAGCTGAACAAAACTATATCGCTTAACAATGGTGGATCTAGATTTTTTTTCCCATAGGGGGCACCATAATTCTATATACAAAATAAGTTAAAAGCTTTATCACTTTCCTTGTCACAATTAAAACTGCACAAAATCATTTTTTAGTAAAAAATAATTGAAACGTTAAACATAAATTTGAACAAATATATAAGTATCTATAAAATTTGTGTGAGATTGTTAAATTCGTTATGATATGTAATTTTTAAATATCAACTTTACATCGTTGCAGGCTCGAAAAAAACATCTCCAGATTCTCCCCTTGGAAACCCCAAGGTAATCCAATCAAAGAAGGTAACAAATCCATTTCCACTGATGAACAGGGAAGGATCAGAGGTAAAGGAAATGGTACCTCTTCTACTAGTTTTCAAACTTCTAAGACACTTTAGTCTCGATCCTTAGACAAGGATCACAGGTTCCCTCTCAAACTCATATTCCTGCTACCTCTACTCTGCTCTCGAATATTCAACTGCTAGCTAATGATTTGGCTGTAAACCCAGGGAACACTTTTGACCCATCCACTTTAAACCCTATTGTAAACACTGGACCCGCTACTGTTCCCCCATATCTACCATCATAAATCGAAAAGAATCAAATCTCCCCTAACCTTCCCACTTTGAACATAACTCCGCTCAAAAATAACTTCACTGACATTGAAAAGTCTAATGGTAAACACCAAAACAGTATTCCTATAGAAAACGTGACTCTAACTCATGATCCCAAGCAGGCTCCCCACCCTGAACCCCATATGCAGCTTACAGAAACAAGTAAGGATTTAAACACAACATACATGACACCCCAATTAGACATCCCCAGCAACATTATCCCGGCTGAATCCCCATCCCCTTTAGAAATAACTGTAAGCAGTCTCCCCCCTTTACCACCCAAGTTTTTAACATTCAAACCACTGGATTGGATTAACACTGACACCTCCATAAATCATCAGAAAACACTGGAGGCACAATCGAATCTTCCATTAGAGGAAATAAAAGCCAACCTAATCCTTGAACATGGCAGACTAACCAAAATCCTCAATCTCAACCATACGGAACCCAAAAATAAACAGAGGAAATACACTAAAAAGGATTACACCTCCACACCTAAAATGGTTTTCACCCGTTCCTCTTTGACCTTATCCAAGACATATCCATGATTAGTCTAAATATATGCGTATGGAATATTAGAGGAATAGGCAATAACCCCTCCAAAATTCGTCTAAAGAACATTAAAAGACACAACTCAATCACACTCTGTGCCCTCATAGAACCCTTGCTAAGCCCTGATTTGATTCAAAACTTCTCCAGGGAGCTGGGTTTCAGTAAATCTTATGCCAATCCAGTCAACAAAATCTGGTTAATATGGGATGAGGAAATTACTGTAGACACACTCCTAGTCGACGAACAGATACTCTTAGTTAAAATAAAATCACCCACTCTCTCAACCGAATGTCAGGTTGGCTTTATATATGCTAAGCACACAATCCTTGAAAGAACAAATTGTGGCAAGCCTTAACACCCCTAAAAGAGGACCTTTATGCTTAATAGGAGATTTCAATGTTATCTCAAAAACTGAGGAATACCTGGGTAACTCAATTCCTAACCAAAACAACATAAGGAATTTTAACTGCTTCCTCAACTCCAATAATTTTTTCTGAACTCCTAACATCTGGCAGTCTTTTCACCTGGACCGGAATGAGAACTAAGGGAAGGGTTTGGAAATGTCTAGACAGAGGTATATCCAATAACCTTTGGTGGTCTAACTTCCCCAACTCGAAAATCAAAACACTATCCAGAGAGGGGTCAGATCACACACCCTTGATCCTATCTGTAGCAAATACACCCTCTATAACATCTCCTAAGCCTTTCAAATTTCAAGAATGCTAGATAACCCACCCTACATTTATGAAGCTTGTGGAAGACTCTTGGAACACTCACACCACGCTAAAAGGGATGAAAATATTTATCTTTAAACTTAAACACCTGAAACAGGAACTTAAATCTTGGAACAAGGCTGTTTTTGGCAATGTTTTCGATGCAGTTTAGCTTTGTGAAGAGCTAGTGCTGAATGCTGAAAAAGATTTACAACAGTTTGAATCTACTGCTAACATACATGCCCTAAATCTAGCTAAGGCCAAGCTAAGACTATCTCTTAAGAACCAAGAAACATTCCTCAAACAAAAATCTAGACTGAAATGGATGAAAGAAGGAGATGTGAACTCTAAATTCTTTCACCAATCAATCTCCAACAAACATAAAAGACAAACAATCTCCCTAATAAAAAATGAGGATGGTACCTGGCTAAATAACATAGAGGAAATTGAAAGAGAAGCTGTTAATTTCTTCTCCAATCTCCTCACTGCTGAACCCCAAGATCCATCCGATGCTAATGCTACCTGGATACTGGAGAATGTCCCAAAAATCGTAACAAATGAAATGAACTGTAATCTACTTAAAAAAGTCAATATGGAGGAGCTAACTAATGTAGTTAAAAATATGAATAGTCACTCAGCCCTTGGACCGGATGGCTTCTCTGGCTTCTTCTATCACCATTGCTGGGACATTATAAAAGGCGATGTATTATTGGCAGTGGATGATTTCTTCTCGGGCCAGGATATCCCCAAAGCCTTTTCAGTAACTAATATAGTCCTCATCCCCAAAAAAAACGTCTTCTCCTCTTTCAAAGACTACAGGCTTATAAGCCTATGTAACTTCTCCAACAAAATCTTCTCAAAATTAATCTCCTCAAGACTTAAAACCCATCTTGACTCCATTATAAGCCCAGAAAAATATGCATTTATACCTGGAAGGGAGATTGCGATAATGTCCTCCCGATGCAAGAATTATCTGACCACTTACACCAAACAAGGAATTCAAACAATAAAGAATTTCCTGAAATCATACGAGTTGGCTTCAGGACAAAAATAAATTTTGAAAAATCAACTTTCCACATATCTAAATCTACACCTAACAGAATCATTAACCTAATCCAAAGAGATACTAATATAATGGTAGGGTGCACCCCATTCAAATATTTGGGCTGCCCCATTTTCACTGGAAGGGTCAAAATCAGCCACTTCCAACATATGCTCCTCTCAATCCGAAACAAAATCAACACCTGGCAAAATAAACTTCTATCCCCTGCTGGAAGGGCAACTCTAATCAGGCATGTTCTGGCCTCAATGTCAATCCACCTCTTAACAGTCCTGAAGCCAACCACACACACTATCACTCAAATACACAAAACCCTGGCCAAGTTTTTCTGGAACAATAACTCGGACAAAAAACACAAACACAGAATCTGGAAATCTTACACCAATCTTTGCTTTCCTACAGAGGAAAATGGACTAAATTTCAGAAATTTGAACACTTTAATTGATTCATTCTCACTCAAACTGTGGTGGAAACTACAGGAAGGAAACTCTCTATGGGCCAAAACCATGTGGTCTTTGAGTGATAACCAAAAAACCTCCAGAACTTGGAAGAGAATCAAAGAATCAAACCTTACAGCCATCAGTAACACAAGAGTCATCATCGGTTCCGGTTCTATTTCTTTTTGGGACTCCAACTGGACATCCTTGGGTCCCCTTACTCATTATTTAATAGATCCTTCAGAATATCCACATCCCAACTTGACAGTGGCAGAATATATAAAACACGAAGCCACCTTTTTTGATCAAATCAGGAACTGCCTCCCAGAACACATCTGTCAAAACTTGGATCAGGAACATAAACTTTTCCCAAGCTATGAGGACACCATCATATGGAAACCTACCCAATCTGGTGCCTTCTCGATCAAATTGGCTTACGAACTGATCAGGAGTAAGAAAAAAAAGATTCCTTCCTTCACCCATCTCTGGTCTACACTTCTACCAAAGAAAATTAGTTTATTTAACTGGAAACTTTTAAATCGACTAAATGCCCTACCTGATGTCCTAGAGGATTTCCTTTTTCACCTACCGTCACGTTGTTGTTTCTGTTTCAATAACTCAGAAACTCTTCATCACTGTTTTAACTCTTGCCCAGAGGTCAACAAAATCTGGAATCTTGTTAACTCTGTTTTTAATATGCCTAGCATTACATTCCAACTCCTGTGGGATAGGTTTTATTTCTACTGGAATACAACCTCTTTCAATGAACTCCCTGCTAAACTGATACGTATCATTCCTTGTGTGGTTAACTGGCACCTGTGGTGTGCCCGTTGCGCCTACATTTTCGAAGGTACCAAACCTGATGTCATGAGCATTTTTAAACGAATCCTATCCCACATTAATGACACAGCTTTAGCTTACAAAATGGACATCAAATGGGCGCTCACTCCAACACCTACACTGTTCCGCTATAAAACCTTTACACAGAGACCTCCCAGAATTTTCAGATGGTCTTGTCTATCAGCTTTTAAACTCAATACGGATGGCTCCTTTATTCGGAATGGCACTGCCGGAATCGGTTGCATAATCCGAGACAATGTTGGCAAAGTTACAGCTGCTCTTTCCAAAGCTATATCAGCTGATTCAGTATTGCAGGCCGAAGCCAGTGCTCTACTGCATGGTGTTCTCCTAGTTCGTGACAAACGCATCACAAAGGTGGAAATTGAAACAGACTCCAGTACTTTGATTGGGATGCTACAGCAACAACTAAAGATACCATGGAGGCTACTTCCAACAATCAGGGAGATTTCCAACCTACTTACTGGAGTAAACTACTCTTTGAAACACATCTTCAGAGAGGCAAACGCTCCAGCAGATTCACTTGCTAAACTGGCCGCTCGTAATCAGGTAACTAACTTTTATGGTTCTGCAGGTTTACCCTCTTTGGTTGCTGGACATGTACGGCTTGACGCGGAAGGAATTTCCCATGTTAGACTAGGGTAATAGGTCAACTATGCGTCACGATTTTCCCGCTGTTGTTTTTTTTGGTATCTAATTGATCTTTTAGGTTAGCTTCAGGTTTTGTATAGATCTCAAAGATCATCAGATATCTTCTGAGGTAAGGTTTTTATGCCCCCTCTTTGATTGTACCTTTTTATTTTTAATTAATAAACAGGTAGGGGTCTGCCTAACCCCCCACCATCACAGGTGGTTTTAATTAAAAAAAAGAAGATATTATCAGTTATACATGTTTATTAGATATTGTACTCCCTCCATTTTTTTTCATTGGCACTTGCTATTTTGGGCAAGTTTAAGGTTTTTATATCCACTCATTTTACTTTCTCTTCTTTCAATTCAATTTCATCCACACATTTAACATCTCCTCAATTCTAACACCAAAAGAGAGGTGCCAATGAAAAAAAAACGGAGGGAGTAATTTTTAAAAAAATTAAATAAAGGGAGTAATATTTCAAGATGTCTTTTGTTTTTTTAAATTAATTTTATTTTAAAATATAGTTATATCTAAATATAATAAGATATCAATTAGTTAGCAAAAGCTTAAAAGATTATGTAATAACGATTAAAAATTAAATGTGTTTTATAACTAATAATTTTTATCATATTTTATACATTAGATGAAAATTTGTAAGAATATACTATAAATTAATTAGAATATACTATATTGTATAAATTTGGAAGTAAATAATTATACAGCAAAAGAACTAAGTTAGCAGGTACACGTAGACTAATTGATAATACACAAGACACCTAGACTTATTAATTTTCAAAATTTTTTTTACACTAATCATCTTTCAATTAAGGTCATGTTATCCATTTACTTAAGTGATTTTATTTCACATTAATCCAGTTTAGTTCGATTAGAAAAAATTTAGTTTAGCATATATTTTGAAAAGTTAAATTAATTTAATTATATATAATCATTTAATTTACTTATATTTATTTTAATTTAATTTAGTATAGATTAAAAGAACATGTTTCAGTACTTTTTTTTTTCCACAGCTCAAAATTAGATAGCAACATCTTTAACACAGGAGATCTTTAGCAACAAAATTCTCTAAACCCACGAGCTTTTACCAATATTCAAACACACACTATAAGCTAAGAACAATGAGGCCACCAAACACAATCCAGCTTGAAGAAACATAGTTCCCTAACAAAAAAACATAAAATGCCACCGCTCAGCGCTTCTTAGAGACACCAACAGTCTTTCCCCTTCTTCCAGTAGTCTTGGTATGCTGTCCACGAACTCGGACACCCCAGTAATGACGCAGACTGATGAAATTGAAGCAAAGATCCTCATCATCTCAGGATTCTGGTGCACTGGTTCTGGTAAAGGAGAAGTTGCAGAATTCAACTGAGTGAAGAAATGAAGTGAAGGATGATATTGGCGGGTGTTCTTCATTCAAAAGTTTGGCGCCAAGTTCTTCATTTGATCAAACGCAGCACATCTTGTCGTTTTAGTTTTTCAGCTTGTTTTGGCATTTGCTTGTACACGTGTCTTGTATCTAGTGGATGAACGTGTATTTTCTTTTCTGTTATAACAAACAACACAGCTCATTCTGAGCTGTATGTACTGAATCAGATTCTTCTTTGTGAGATATGGGAATGCTGTGCCTTGGTTCTTTGTTTCCTCTCTTTTTCTGATTTTAGTTTAATCACTGATTTCTTCATGGTATCAGAGCAAAATGATCCAATAATTGTTATAATATTCATCAGTACGTTTCTAGATAAATTTTGAGATCCATTTATCATGGCATCAGATAATGAATCTGTTAATTCGGCTGGAAATTCTTCTAGATCCAGTTCTAGCCGAAGCTATCATAGGAAGATTGAAGCAAACAATCCTTTTCATCTGCAGGGCGCAGATAACTCTAGTCTTGTGCTTGTTGCAGAGCCGTTAAATGAGTTCAACTACATAACATGGAGCAAGGCAATGGTGAGGGCAATAAGATCCAAAGGCAAACTGAAGTTTCTGCTAGGTGAAATTACAGCACCAGAAGTTGATGATCCAATGTATGAACAGTCGGATAAGGTGAATTCTACCATAATCTCTTGGATTCTGAATTCGATCAGTACTAAGATAGCAAGAGGTTTTATGTTTTATGATGATGCCTATCTGTTATGGAATGAACTTAAGGAAAGGTTTGGTGAAAGTAATGGTCCTTTGTTACACAAATTGAGAAGAGATATATGTGAATTGAAACAAGGGAATGATTCGGTTGCAGTTTATTTTACTCAATTGAAAAGTCTTTGGGATGAGTTTTCTTGTTTGAGACCTAGAAGGAGATGTAGACCTGATTGTGTGAATTATGGTTGTTTGCCTGCTGAGGAAGAGGATGATAAACTCAGTCAGTTCTTGATGGGATTGAATGAAGAATATGATGCTATCAGTCATCAAATCTTATTGATGGATCCCTTTCCTAGTGTCAGTAAAGCATGTTCTATGATTTCTAGGATTGAAAGACAAAAGGTGATTCATGGTGGATATCAAGAATCCTCAAACAATGCAGCTATGGCAGTAAGAGTGTATAGAGATACTAAAATTCCGTATCAGATGAGAGAAAATACAGTTGATCAGTATGATAATGCCGGAATCAGAATGAAGAATGTCAGAAGAACTGATTTGAAGTGTGATCACTGTGGGAAGATAGGGCATGTGAAGGAAAATTGCTTCAAGATAAAAGGATATCCAGAATGGTGGGATCATAACAGAGAATCTGGATCAAAGACACAACAGTTTTTGAAACCACAATTTGCTCCTCAGATTTTTCAAAACCAGCAACAGGTGCAGCCTGCTCAGAAGTTTCAGAAACATAATGCATATGCAGTTTGTGAAAATGAAGAAACACCACTCAGTGATGGAGATGCTAAGTTGCATGCTCTCATTGCTAAGCTGGTTGATGCTCAGTTTGACAAGAAACAAAAAGGAAAAGAACAGATGCAGGAATCACATGCAGGAATCAACTATGAACACTACCATGACTTTGCAGGTAGTGTGATCACTAATCTCTCTCTCAGTGTTATGACTTTGAATGTTGATAATTGGATAATTGACAGTGGAGCTTCAAGCCACATGTGCAGTAATATGTCAGTTTTTTCTTCCATATCTCCAGTCCATGATATTACACCTGTATACATGCCAGATCACACAACCAAATTTGTAAAAGCCATAGGATCAATCATACTCAGTCCTTCAATCAATCTTCTAGATTGCTTGCATGTTCCTGATTTCAAGTATAATTTGCTATCTGTGAGCAAATTAGTTAAAACCTTACCATTGTACTTCAGTTTTTCATCCCATCTTTGTTTGCTGCAGGACCTCAAGACTAAAAGAGTCCTTGCAGCAATCAATGAAACCAATGGTCTTTACATACTTGATAATCAGTCTTTCCAATCTGATGTAATACAGCAAAGGATCCATTCTGCTTCAGCACAATCTATAACTAGCCATACTTTTGCTTGTAATAGTCAAACAATCATTTCTCCTAAACTTTGGCATCTTAGACTGGGACATCCATCCTTGGATGTTCAGAGACACATTGATGTAACTAAGTTTATTTCTGTTGATGATAATTTTTGCTCTGTTTGTCCTTTGGCTAAACAACATAGATTGCCATTCTCACTCAGCAATACTATTTCTGAATCTCCTTTCTTTCTGATACATGTTGATCTATGGGGACCATACAAGGTCAATTCAGTTACAGGATGCAAATATTTTCTTACAATTGTTGATGATTTTACAAGATGTACATGGACTTATCTTGTAAAATTCAAGGATCAGATTGCTTCTCTGTTAAAGTCTTTCATTTCTATGGTCAAAAATCATTTCAGTGCATCAGTTAAGTTTGTCAGATCAGATAATGGTTCTGAGTTTGTCAACAATGATTGCTCAAAACTGTTTTCAGATTTTGGCATCTTACATCAAAGATCATGCCCCTAAACTCCTCAAAAAAATGGTGTTGTGGAGAGAAAACACAAACACTTGCTTCAAGTTGCTAGGGCCATTCTATTCCAATCTAATCTTCCTAACACTTTCTGGGGAGATGCATTGCTTACAACTACTTTCTTGATAAATAGATTGCCTACACCTGTCCTTTCCTGGAAATCACCCTATGAAATTTTGTTTCAAAAACTACCTGATCTCACTCATCTCAGAACTTTTGGCTGTTTAGGATATGTCACAAATACTCAACCTCACAAAGATAAGCTTGCTGAAAGAGCATTCCCCTGCATCTTCATAGGTTATCCTTCAGGCCAGAAAGCATACAAAATGTTTGATCTACAAAATCACAGACTTCTGATCTCCAGAGATGTGATCTTCCATGAATCCATCTTTCCCTATTCTTCTTCTGATCAATTTTCTTTTCCACTTCCATTTCTTGATGATCATACATCTTCTGTTACACCACCATTTTTCAGTTCACCACCTCCTGTTATACCTTCACCACCACCTGAGTCATCAGTCAGACACAGCTCTAGAGTAATTAGAGCACCTGTCTGGACAAAAGATTTTGTATCCTCCGCTTTCCATTTCACATCACAGCCTCAGTCCATTATTCCTGCACACTTGGCTTGTTCTTCACAGGTTCAAGAACCTTCAAATTATCATCAAGCAAAGTATTCACCTGACTGGATCCAGGCTATGAAAGAGGAGTTAGCAGCTCTTGAGCAGAATCATACTTGGGACTTGGTCAAATTGCCACCTGGCAAGAAGGCTATAGGATCCAAGTGGGTGTACAGGATCAAATATAATGCTGATGGATCACTCTCCAAATATAAGGCCAGGCTGGTAGCAAAGGGTTTTAATCAGATTGAAGGTGTAGACTTCTTTGAGGTTTTCTCACCTGTTGCCAAAGCTGTAACCATCAGAATGTTGTTGGCTATCAGTTCAGCCTCCAAATGGCACATTCATCAGCTGGATATAAATAATGCCTTTTTGCATGGTCATCTTGATGAGGATGTCTACATGAAGTTACCAGATGGATATTCAGTTTCTGATCCAAATGTGGTTTGTAAGCTTACTAAAAGTTTATATGGTCTCAAACAAGCCTCCAGGCAATGGAACAAGGAATTCACTCAGCATCTGCTCAGCTTAGGCTTTGATCAATCTCACCATGATCACTGCCTTTTCTTGAAATATACTGCCACTTATGCATTAGCTCTTGTTGTGTATGTAGATGATGTCTTGATTATGGGGAACTCACTTTCTGCTATCCAAATGATCAAAGATTCTTTGCATCAGAAGTTTACCATTAAAGATTTGGGTGCTGCTCACTATTTTCTAGGCCTGGAACTGATCAGATCTTCCTCAGGATTACATATACATCAGAGCAAATATATTAAGGACATTGTGTCAGATTGTGGAATGACACACTGTAAGTCATCCTCAACTCCTTTTCCATCATCCTGGCTTGTGCATGATGAGAAATCTCCTCTCATGACTGATCCAAGTATATTCAGAAGGTTGATTGGGAGGTTGCTATACTAGAACTACACTAGACCTGATGTGACTTTTGCAGTTCATCAACAAAGTCAATTTGTGCAGAATCCTACTCTTCATCACATGTCTGGAGCTCTACACATTGTCAGGTATCTTCACCATCACTCAGATCATGGCCTTTTCTATGCCTCCACAAATGATCTTAGGCTTCATGCCTATTGTGATGCTGATTGGGCAACTTGCAAAGTCACCAGGAGATCAGTAACTGGTTATGTTGTGTTCTTAGGATCAGCTCTAATCTCCTGGAAGTCTAAGAAACAATCCACAGTCTCTAAATCTTCTGCAGAAGCTGAATATAGAAGTTTTTCCATGACATCTTGTGAGCTTAAATGGATCAGTTATCTAGCCAGGGATCTCCATCTGCATGTTCAGTATCCTATTCCGCTTTTCTGTGATAACAAAGCAGCTTTGCATCTCACTGCTAATCCTGTTTTCCATGAGAGGACTAAGCATTTGGAAATTGATTGTCATTTGGTTAGGGATTACTATCTTGAGGGTTTCCTACTTCCCTCTTTTGTTAATTCCAGGTTGCAGCTTGCTGATGTTCTTACCAAATCATTGCCTCCTGGCCCTTTCCATTCAAATTTGTTCAAGCTCAGCTTTTGTTCTACTACTGCTGAACTTGAGGAGGGGCTGATGAAATTGAAGCAAAGATCCTCATCATCTCAGGATTCTGGTGCACTGGTTCTGGTAAAGGAGAAGTTGCAGAATTCAACTGAGTGAAGAAATGAAGTGAAGGATGATATTGGCGGGTGTTCTTCATTCAAAAGTTTGGCGCCAAGTTCTTCATTTGATCAAACGCAGCACATCTTGTCGTTTTAGTTTTTCAGCTTGTTTTGGCATTTGCTTGTACACATGTCTTGTATCTAGTGGATGAACGTGTATTTTCTTTTCTGTTATAACAAACAACACAGCTCATTCTTCTTTGTGAGATATGGGAATGCTGTGCCTTGGTTCTTTGTTTCCTCTCTTTTTCTGATTTTAGTTTAATCACTGATTTCTTCACAGACCACGATGGTTCCTAACTTTCTTGAGGCGCTCAGGATCATCCCTAAGCTTCATGTCCAAAGCATTGGACACAACCTGGGAGTATTTGCCATTCTTGTAGTCCTTCTGCCTGTTAAGGAACCAGTCTGGGATGTTGAACTGGCGAGGATTCGCAACAATCGTCATCAGGTTATCAATCTCCGCATTCGACAGCTCCCTAGCCCTCTTGTTCATATCGACGTCGGCCTTCTTGCAGATGATGTTAGAGAAACGGCGACCGATACCCTTGATGGAAGTCATCGCAAACATAACCTTCTTCTTGCCATCAACGTTGGTGTTGTGCACACGCAGAATGTGCTGGAATTCTTCGTTCGCCACCAGAGCCATGATTAGGGTTCTGAGAAATTCTCCGATTAGGGTTTTTCTCCGATTTCGCTCTGGCTGCTGCTGCAAGTACCTTATTGGTTTAGTACCTTATGTTTCAGTACCTTATTGGTTTAACGTACTCTAATTTTTTCCCAGTTCATTTAATTCACTTAATTTTATTTTTGTTATCACTATTAGGCAAAAGTGTTGGGAAAGACGAGGTTTAATTAGAATACTAAAAGGTAAAAGTTCTTAGTTGCAATATTAAAAATTTATTATGAAATGTGTATTAGTTATAAAGTTTATAATCCGATTCATACAACCCGAAAGTTTTATCTTCATTTTTTTTATTTGCACTTTAAACTTTAGTCTTTCCATAACTTAGGGAAATATCGTCTTTCAAAAGAAGAACTCTTACTATTATATAGTTTTTTAAATTTTAATTTATTTTGGCACAGTTAAATTCATTTCAATTCAATTTAGACGAAAAAAGCTATTGGAATTTCTCTAAGAACTTGTTGAACTCGTTGGCTTAATCTTCTCGGACATTTCTTCTTCTAATTGTGTCTAAAAATAGCACCGACTGAGAATATGTCCACATCTTTAATTAAAACTAGGTCTCTCTACCCCACACACCGCGTGGGCAGTCGACCTGGGTTAAAAAGTTCAACTTTGTAGTGTTAAATTTTATCTAAACTGGGTTTTTTTCCCCGCTGAATACTTGTTTCTTTTCTGAAAGCACTACTGCATTTCTGAATAACACCTCGATCAACAAAGACTTGCTGCTTTAAAAACGCTAGAGGTTTTCGTTCATGCCTACCACCATCAACATAGTACTACTCACCTAAATTCAATTGTAGAATTTGAAGAGTAATTCCTTGAAAACTTTGAAGAGTATTTTTCCTTACTTCCATTCAAGAATCAGAGGTAACAGGATCAGGGTCATTCACAACACGAGTGTTGAAACATAATTGCTCTGGGAAGGAAAATGCAACTCATCGTTACACTGCCACCACCAAGTATCCTCAAATCCATACTTTAGCATCTGGCAAAAGAATGGCTGTTATTCAAAAAGTATGATTCAATTACACAAACTACAAAACATGAATAGGAAAAAAACCAATAACTTATATTCCCAACAGATCCGTTGAATATACGGGCACCATCAATGTGAGGCTTCAGTCTTACGCCTTCGCTAGCTCTCCAACTCGGTCCATATATTCAGGATTTAGGCCTCTCCACCCGAGCTGCACTATGACAACCATGTAAGAATCAATTGAACAATAACTGGCATCAATTAGAGATAATACAAAGCTTCATATGTAACAAAAGAAGCAAGCTTCAGGTTACTGCTTGAGAAGGTTCAAAGACATCATCATGCATTTCACCCATTTACATTCTTCACTTCAAGTTATGTTCTGGAAGACACGTAAACTACATTATAATAACATCTAAACTAAAAGCGCTTGTAATCTTAATTTTTGTATCGAAGGTAGCATGGAAATAACCTACTTTATTTTAGCAAAAATAGATGGAAAAACACTAACCCCCTAGTTTAAGGCACTTATTGATTGATTAAAAGGAAGTGAATGGCATCATGTAAATGAATGAAATTTAGAAAACATGAAATGTGAAAATTTAGGCCCCGCTTGAGAAAATAAAGCATTAAGTGAAAATATAATAAACTCCAAGTTCTATATTAAAAGCCTCACCTTAGCACATTATATATAGATGAAGCCATACAATTACAAGCATTTGAACTCTAAATTTACCATCTGCATCATATTTACAGACTATATGACTCGTATGACAGCTCACACGTCTGAACTTTTTCAAACACGTAGATGACATCTATAATAGTTGCCTCATATGTCGTGAATTTATGCGACATAATTAAATCCATATTAATTAATGATGCTCAATACATTGTATAAAAAATGACACAATAATTAAGTGATCCATATGTGTTGTATTATTTGCAACTAATAGCATCATGTCATTTAAAATATTTATGTTGCAATAATATAAGACACTTCCATACGTTGTTGCATGTGTTGTAAAGTGCCACTTCACATTATTAAGTATATCACAATATATATCGCAAAATACAGTACAACATTTTAAATAAGGTTGTAGAATGTATTGCAAATAAACATGCATCAACGTATGTAAATGTCGCATTGTGCTACAACAACTATGCATCACAAAATTTAAATGCCTCATATTGTTTTGGCAGCATCCATGCATCATTAAATCTAAATGACACATAACATGTGGCAATAACACATGCATCACTAATGTTTGAATGATATGTTCTTCATGTATTGGGTGATTTGGGGAGAATATGAATCTTAGTTGCATATGTCTTATTGATGGGTTGTTGATGACTTACATGAGATTATTGTTCAATGAGGATGTTCTTGTTTAAATGGCCTTCATGCTAAGATCATCATGTTTTGAATGTCTAGGATATTTGAGTAAGATCTACTTGATTGAATGACAATGTGAGCCATGCCTTGTTTTGAATATCACATTACCACTTTTGCCTCATTTTGTTAGGTTTCCACCCAAAAGGAATACTTCGGACAAAGGAAAGTTCACTCGATGTGAGAAGAGAAAGAAATCGGTGAATGGTGCAAACCATGAACCGGTAACTCCTATTCTTTGAAACCCCACCATTGTGACCGATGAGTTTATGGGACAATCCAATATTTACGTGACTACAGCACGAAGGTGGGGGAATTTGAGAGAACAAAAGAGGAGTATAATAGAGGCCGACTTCACATGCAAGGACACCTTGGTGGTTCTAGGCTTACCCGACTACGTGACCTATCTCTTAGGCCAAGTTGGTCTAGAGGGTTTCTTAGAAAATCATTCTAAGATGTACATCAGGTGAACCCTAGAGTTCCTAGCTACTCTTTGGTCAGTCATGAACGAGAATGGACATAAGGCGATCAAATTCAATCTTAACAATAGAGAGTATTAGATGACACACCGAGAGATAGCCCATGCCTTTGGTTGGAGCTACGAGAAATAGATCCCTAGGACACACCGTCAAGGGATGCCTTTTTCTTTCGGGAACTTTTAGAGGCAGTTGACAGGTACTGATCAAAAGAACGTGTGTAAGAGCACGAATTTGGTTCATACAGCATTTCATTACGTTCACCGACTATTAGCAATGGGGTTTTTTTTTGTCACGGTGAGCCAATGCAATGTCCGGGTTCAGATGTTCATTGCCTTTGACCAATGACTCCTGAGGGTAACTTCTACCTGAACCTAGTGGGGAACTTTATACACGAGTGTACGATGATGGGGGAAAGAAAGAGTGGTAAGATAGCTATGGGCGGCATGACGGGTCTACTGACATAACACTTGGGCATCCGATCACACAAAGAGCATTAGCTAACTTGGGATGATTGGGTACAAGGTATAACATTGATAAGTTAGCCAAAGCATCCATGGTGGGATCTACAACATCGGAGGACAGATATGTATGGCTTTATGGCAGAGCAATCACTTATAGTTTCATAGTACTTCCATAGCCAGAGCGCACCGCCATCAACTATGACACATGCTTGGATGACCTATTTATTGAGCCAGAAAAACACTTTGAGAGAGAGTTCTATAGAGTCTTATCTACCCCGGAGATAGACATTGAGGAGGTCAAAGGTGGGATATCTTTGAGAGCACACCATAACCATTCTCGCCTATCCTTAGACATCATTGACCGATTTCAAACACTTGGGAACCATCTTTTGAGCTCTACCCTAGTGTTGCATAAGGTTGTCCAAGCAATAGGAGGAGTGAAGATGCAAGTGGAGGATCTTAGATCGAGGATGGATCGCATCGAGGGTACACTTTAAGCAACATGATACCTTGATAGGAGCTTCACTAGTCTCGATGAGGAGGAAGACCCTTCGGGGCTGCAAGAGTGAGTGTCACTGTTTCTCCCAACCTCACTTATGTTTTGACATGATTTTTGTTGCATTGGAAACTATTCATCGTTTAAGTGCGGGGAGGGGAGTAGTGAGTACTTAGGGAGTTTAATTCTTGGATTTCCTTGGTGCATTTTCATGCTTTTGTTGGTAGTTTTTCTTGATTGTTGGTGATTTTTTTTTTGGATTGTTGAGGGATGTTTTTGGATGGATATTTGGTGGCATGACATGCTATGCTAGGGTTTCTAGTTTGCATGAGGTCGATTGTTTTAGCTATTGGTGGTGTATTTTTGTTTTGATCTTATCTTTTGTAGTGTGAAGCCTACTCATGGGGAGATTTGTGCTACACCTAAAAAATTTAAAATAGGAAAAAAATGAAAAATATTAAATCTCGGAGAAGTATAAAACCCAAAAGGGCAACTTGGGAAACATAGGGAAAAGCCAGGATAGGTCAAAAGACCTAGGTAAAAATGAGAGGCTACGCCGGCTAGGCTTACGAGCCTAGGAAAAAGTGATACTCCGTGTGGAAAAAGGTGAGAAGTGAGTACCCTTTGTGTGTTAAAGCAAGGATGAAAACCCGAAAGGGCTCCTAGGTAAAATGAGAGAAATTGAGAGAAAACAAAAAACTAGGTTGACGATACATTTGACTCCTTGGTTGTTACTAGGTCGAGAATAAAAAATTATCCGTATGTTACAACCAGGTCGAAGGCTCTTGGATTTCCTTGGTGGGTTATTTTTGGGAGACGACTCTTAGATTGCTTTAGGGATCATTTTGGGAAAAGTAAGCTAGCCTGACACTTATCTTTTTGGCTTACCTTTTTCCACATTTTATTTTGGGTGGTTAGATTGCTTATGTTCTTAGGAGAGTGTGGGAGTTGTGAGATTCTTACTCTTTTTGGGGGAAACAGGGTAATCTAGGAATACGTGGGATGCTTTGGTTAACTTATGTTTGCACACTACATTTCTCTTAATTCTTTATCTTGTCGTTGTTCACTCGAGGACAATTAAAGGGTTAAGTGTGAGGAGTCTGATGTGATTCATTTTGCTTGTGTTAACCATTGCATCCGGCAAAGTTTTTTATTATGTTTTGTTTGGTGGATTGCTAGTACTAGTTGAGTTTACATGACAAGGGGTTTAGACGTCCATGTTTGGTTTTATTGTCTAAATCCTGCATTTTGTAGACTTAATTAGTACTAATAGACACCTTGTATCTACGGGCTCCTAGATCTTCCATTTGATCATCTTTAGCAGGTCACCCGTGGGTACTTTTTGTTTACATTATATGAGAAGGCTGTTCGTACAGACGGTAGAAGATATTGAAGGCCATTTGCAAGAATGGTAGAAGAGATCAAAGTCCATTCACCCCTAGAATGGTAGTGGACGAAGGCCACGAAAATCAGTGCGTGGTTGAAGGAGATTGGAGTCAAAGATAGGCAGAAACAGAGATCAAAGTGGCCGATGAAGAAACAGGGAATCTTGGTCCAATGAGTTGTGCCAAAGTCAGAGAATGATCTAAGAATAATTAGCTTTCAAGGCCAATTCCATTGGATTCATCTTCTTGAGCACAATAATATCAACTACTAGAACTCTAAAATAGAACTAACGGTTCACCCATAGCAAAGGGAACAAGTTCAGCCGGCTAAGGTACCACGGGTCGGCACGGGCCATTCATGGTTAGGTACCAACGGCCGACGCCAGAGGAGACGTCTCGCGCTAACAAGTTCACCACGAGACAATGGCATAACCCATGCCAAATCTCATAGCCCGCACAACACAAGTTTAAGACTTCACTCAAAATTGGCTAAGTATAGGTGCGGACCGTCACAATCATGACGACCCACGCCATTTCAAGTTCTAGATGCCAAGACCAGTCTACAGGCGGTGTCCCCCGCCAAACTTCTGAGTGGGTTGAGCCTTCAGACCACAGCCTGTGCCAACGGCTGTGCCCCGCACCAAACCTTTTAGCAAACCGTGCATCCAGGTGACGGTCCCTGCCAGGACCTGTGCCCCGTGGTTCAAAAGTTCCAAATCAAGCCTTCAGATGGTAGCCCATATAAATGGCCACAAACAATGCTAGAGCCTCGGGCCTTGACCCGTGCTAGACATGCAACATGTCCCGCACAAATTTAGTGCCCTACGGGGGATGAAGGAGCACGACCCACACGTGATCGTGTTGCCTGCGACAAGTACATAACGCAGACAACGCCATTGGCAACGGCCCACGCTGGGCTGTGACTAAACTAGGGGTTTAAGCACTTTTGGCCTATTTTGGGCTTTTATGTAGGCCCAATCCCCTTCTCATATATATACGACCTTAGTCTACTAGGTTAAACATGTACACAATAGATTAGTTCATTAGGAGATCCCTTTTAGAGAGAGAAACACTCTCTCTACTTTTCTTTTCTTTCCTTTTATTTTTGTGTTCATCCTAGATGTGAAATTCAAATCCATATTTGAATTCCATTATGGAGTAGTTTCCATAGCTTGGGGATAATTGTAGCGCATTAATTAACTTATATTTTGTGAGATTCATTAGATTCATCCTAGTATTTGTTTTCATGTTATTATAATGCTTGTTCTTGAATGTTTAAATTGCATGAATAGTACACCCATTAGGACACACTTTGGCCTATATTCATGTATGGTGCACATAGTGATGCACCCTTGGGAAGAGAAGCCTGGATGTTAGAATGGGTAAGGGAGTATTTTGCATCTGTGTGGGTGTGTGCATGGGAGACCCGAGTATTGCTGACTTACTTCCATCGCACTAGTCTTAGCTGATTACGTAAAATTTTCCGATAGGTTACAGGTAGAGATAGTGAAATATTAGAAAGGTATGGTTGTAAGAGGCCCTAGTATCATAAATAAGGTGCCAACGACCCTTGGGACTAGTGGATATGACCCAGGGGAAAAAGTGCATTCGTGGTGCAAGCTGAGGACGTAATCGCATAGGGGAGAAAAAGACCTACAACAATGGTTGGACCTTTTTTTTACTCCCCTAATTATAATAGTTACGTCGATGGAGGGTTGTGAGCACACCCAACGTGGTAGGTACGGGGAAGTGTATGCCATCGGCCACACCACGTGTTATGGACACTTTATTAGGTTGTTTAGTAAATCTTACACGTGAATGAATCGAGGATCAAAACATTAGATTAATCATGTTGCGCAATGACTCCCTAAGTGCTTAGCTTACTTAGATTACATGTTGTTTTACTTTATGTTTTGTAGTTGATAATCTGAAAAACCAACCCCCCTTTTTGTGTTTACGTTTAATAGCTGTTCCTTTCACTCGTATAGATAGACGACCCTTACGAGGTTGTGTTTTTAGTTGATACTCGAGCCCTAGCATCTCTAAGGACAAACCCAAGGCTTACCGCTAACTACTCTTTAGGTAGCATAGTTTTTACACATGTTTTTTCACAAAAACATGCGCCCTTTGGCACTTATCGTCAAACATAGTTTTTTTTCCGCTGTCAAAGTCATCGTTTTTGCACTTCTGACTCATGGGACGTGATGTTTGGCACGGGCCATCATTAGAAATTTTGTTTTTCTCAGTAACCTAGTACAGGACGCTTAATTCTCACATCCCACAGGCTGGTCTTGACATTTTGCACATGGAACGGTGCAGACCTTTAAAAATGGGATGGTCCGCGCCAATACTTAGCCAATTTTGAGTTAAACTTGGAAGTCATGCTCATGGCTCGTCTTGTTTGGCATGGCATGTGCCAGGGCCTTTGCATGGTCCATGCCAAATGCCTTTGGCATGGACCATGTCATTTGGTGCGGGCTGTTGGTGGCACCTATGAGCGGTGCTCGCCGACCCGTTTGCACTTTGGTTGGCTGAACTTCTTTCCTTTGCTACAGGTGAATCCTGAGTCCATTTTGAGAGTTCTTATAGTCAATTTTATGGTTCTCGAGGAGAAAAATGCAATGGAACCATTACCGAAGGCTTATTCTTCTTGGATAATTCCTGGAAGCTGGCACAACCTTGAAGGCTGATTCTTCTTCATTGGCCATCTTGAACTCTAATGCCACTTATCTTTGGCACCAATCTCCTTCTACCACGATTTGATGTCTGTGGCCTTTATCTACTACCATTCTAGTGAGAATGGCCTTCAATCTCTTCAACCATTGCATGCGAACGACCTTCAATATATTCTACCACCCTTGCGAATGACCTTCACATAGAATGTAACAAAAATTATCCACGAGCGACCTACAAAAGATGATCACAAAGGAAGATCTATGTACCTGTGTAGACAATATTTCCATTAATTAGTACTAATTAGGTCTGTATTAAGATAACAAAACCAAATATGGTTGTCTAAATCTCTTGTCATATAAACTGAACTAATACTAGCAATCCAACATATAAAACAAACAAAATATTATGCAGAATGCATTGGTTAACGCATGCATAATGGTGCACATCAGACTCCCCACACTTAAACCTTTATTCGTCCTTGAGTAAATAAAAACAAGAAAAGGCTTAGGCGACATGTAGCATGCAAGTATAAGTTAGACAATGCATTCAACTTATTCCCAAGCTACCCTAGTTCCCCCAAAGAAGTGAAAATCCTCACAACTCTCACACTCCCCAAAGATCCTAAAGTAACCTATCCACCCAAAAGTAAAATGTGGAAAAAGTTAAGCCAAAAAGATAAGTGTCAAGCTAGCTTGCTTTTCCCAAAATGATCCCCAAAAGAAATCAAAGAATTGTCTCCCAAAAACAATCCACCATGGAAATCCAAGAGTCGTCGACTTGGTCGTAACATAGGGATAACTCGTGATTCTTGACCTAGTTACAACCAAGGAAGCAAATGTATTGTTAACCTAGTTTTTGTTTTCTCTCAATTTCTCTCATTTTTCTTAGGATCTCTTTCAGGTTTTAATCCGAGATTCAACACACAAAGGGTACACACTTCTCACCTTTTTCCACACGGCCTCTCATTTTTGCCTAGGCTCGTAAGCCTAGTCGGGCCTAGGCTCTCACTTTTACCTAAGTCTTTTGACCTATCCGGGTTTTTCCCAATGTTACCTAGGTCGCCCTTTCAAGTAACCAACTTGTTCGGGTTTTTAAATTTTTTCATTTTTTCAAAATATTCATTTTTTTGGTGTATCACAAAAGTGCCCCAAAAGTAGGCATTTATACTACAAAAGATAAGATCAAAACAAAATCACTCATCCAATGTCCTTAAACAACCAATCCCATGCAAAATAGGAACCCTATTTAGCAAGTCATGCCACCAAGTGTACATCCAAAAATATCCCACAACAATCAAAATCCTAAATCACCAAAAGATAAAGAAAAACTACCAAGAAAACGTAAAATGCACCAAGAAAATTCAAGAAGGAAAAATCTCTAAATGCTCACTACTCCCTCTCCACTCATAACCAATGCATTGCCCCTAATGCAACAAAAGCCATATAAGAACATAAGTGAGGTTGAGAGAAATAGTGACACTTACTCTTGCAGCCCCGAAGGGCCTTCATCCTCGTCGTGTCCCTTGCTGGTATTCTCATTGTATCTTGTTGCTTGAATTACGGCCTCAATGCAATCCATCCTCGTGCTAAGCCCCTCCACTTACATCCCTACACCTCCTATCGATTGGACTACCTCTTGTAACACTTGGGTAGAGCTCTAAAGCTAATCCCCAGGTTTGTGCACTCGGTCAATAACGTCCGTGGATAGGCGAGAATGGCTAGGAGGTGCTTTCGAAGAGGTCTCACCCTCGTCCTCCTCAATGCCTATCTCCTGGGTGGCTACAACTATGTAGAACTGTATATCAAAGTATGGGTTGGCTCAATAAATAGGTCATCCAAACATGTGTCATGGTTGATAGAGGTATGCTCCGGATGAGGAAGTACCATGAAGTTACAAGTGATTTCCCCCCATAAAGCCATACAAACCGATCTTTCAATGTTGTAGGCCCCACCATGAATGCCTTTGCTAACTTCTAGATGTTATACTTAATACCCAATCGTCCCAAGTAAACCAACGCTCTCTGTGTGACCAGATGCCCTAAGTACTCTGCCAGTAGACCTACCATGCCACCCATAGATATTTTACCACTCTTTCTTTCCCCCATTGCCATACACTCATGTAAAAGTTTCCATACCAGGTTTTGGTAGAAATTACCCTTGTGAGTTATTTCCCAGAGGCAATGAACATCCGAACCCGGACATTGAGTTTGCTTACCATGGTAGAAAACTCCCACTACTAGTAACAGGTGAACGTAACGAAATGTCGAATGAACCAAGGCAGTGCTTTAGTAGAGATTCTTCCGATCAGTCTTGGCCAGCTGCCTCCAAAAGTTACCAAGAGAAAAAGGTATCCCTTGATGGTGTGTCCTAGGGATCTCTTTGCCGTACCTCCATCCAAAGGCCCGGGCTATCTCTCGATGTGTCATCTGATTCTCCTTATCATCAAGATTGAATTTAATTACCTCGTGTCCATTCTTGTTCGTAACCAACCGAAGAGTAGCTAGGAAATATAGGGTCCACCTGATGTAGGTCTTAGAGTGTTTTTCTAAGAACCCCTCTGGACCTAACTGGCCCAATAGATATGACATGGGCTCGAGTAAGCCTAGAGCTGCCAATGTGACCTTGCATGCGAAGCCGGTCTCTAATATAATCATCTTTGGATCTCTCAAATTCCTCCACCTCCAAGCTAGAGTCACGAAGATGTTGGAAAATTCCATAAACTCTTCGGTCATGAATGCAGGGTTGTGAAAAATGGGAGTCACCGGCTCATGGTTTGCACCTTTGACCGGTTTCTTCCGTTTCTCACCCCGTGAGGACTTCCCCTCCCCGTGAGGACTTCCCCTTCTCCGAAGCATTCTTTTAGGAGGCATCCTAAGAAAATAAGGTAAATATTGGTAATGTGATCTCAAACAAGGCATGGTTCACATTATCATTTACCAAATAAATCCTTCCTAAATAGCCTAATGGGAGGTCATCGCCGTGCCTGTCAAAGTTAATATTTATAAGCCCTAATGCTTCCTATCTACAATTAAGTAGATAATGGCTAATGGGGGTCATCCAAAAAGAAGAGAGATCTAATCATGCAACAACAACTAAAAATATGATTAAATCAACAATTAACGGAGCCTTGGGGGCAATTGATCCTCACTTCCAAACCTCTTATAGATCCTAGATTCATTCACTCATTCATTGAAATTTATTGCCTACGGGGAATTCTATCACTTCCCAATCGAAGAGCAACATTCATTCCTTCTTAACAGTAATTTGCAAATGCAAACAACGACATTTTGCAAACCCAGTTGACAATCACTTTAGACAAACAACGGCTAAAGGTATTTCATCAATGTCATTTCACACGAAGGACCATCGATTTGATAACAACAAGCCTTGTACCAAATACATAGTCATTTAACCAAACAAACCATTTATTAGGTTTACCCTAGAACAATCCATATTCAAAGTTCAACCTTTCTTTGCATCTATAAGACAAATATGAGAAAAATCCACATTAACATGCTTATCTGGCAAGAATCACAACACATTATACACAAGAAGTTCTAAATTCATGTTCTTGGATTTTCATGTCAAATGAACTAAGAAATTGTACACTTTCCTAACACCCTAACACTTCAATCATACACACACTTCATATATTCAAACAACCCATGGTATAAATGAAGTAAAACATAGCATTAATGACACAATAAATGCTTCCCAATAAATGTTCATCAATGAGCAAAATCAAGAATCTCACTACATGGGTTTAGAAGCTTCAATAAATTTCTCCCAAGAGATTTACTTAGCTACTAGAATCCATACTAATTAACAACAACAACCGAAACATCAATAAATCTAAAACAAAGATGAAAATGGTGAAAAACTAGGGTTAGAATAGTACCAAGTCAGGCTGAGGAAGAAGTGAAGAGGGAGAAGAGATAAAGTGCTATTTACAGTACAAGAAAAAGGCAAAAAGTATTATGGCCATCCGTTTATTGAAATTCGTGACAGGTTCATCTCGATTTGCGATGGGAGCCCTGGAACAGAATCTGTCATCTTTCCTTCTTCTTGTCTCAATCTCTCTTCTTCACAACAAGTTTCATCCATTTTCAAGTATTCAAATCTCCAATGAAAGTCTTAAAAGTCTTCAAAAGGTGATTTTCAATGTCATCTGGTCTTCAAGTCTTGATGTTATTTCCTCTTCACACAAAATCTACTTAAAAAAGGTAAAATAAAAGTCGCTCTTACCTCTCCTAAGCGAATTTCAAGGCAAAACAAAAGTTCTTGATAACAAAAGAGCACAAAAGTGACCCCAAAAAGTCCCATACTATGCCGATAAAATGGACACATCACCTAACCATTCAAAACATGATAATCCAAGTATGAAGGCTTTTTATACAAGAACATCCTCATTGAACAACAATCTAGTGTAAGTCATCAGCAACCCATTAATAAGACTTTGCAATAAAGATAAATATCCTCCTAAATCATCAAACACATGAAGAACATAGCATACAAGCATAGTAGCACATCAAACCACCCAATTTCCATCAACACAAGATCATGGATACAATGCCAAACACATATCTCAACAACATACACTCATTCAAGAATCATGCTTTTCATAACACCACTACAATGTCAATAAAGCATATAAACAAAGAGTCCAATGGATTACCCAGAATTTGAAGCTAAGAGTTGTAAGATCAACACAAGAATAAGCAAAAGGTTGCTAAATTTTGAGAGAAAAGCTTCAAATTTTCAAGTTTCACCAAGAGTGTGTGTGAGTGAGTGTTTCTTGAGAGTTATAATTTGTCAAATGATTCATTTAGGTGAAGATATGTACCATAGATTTGGAATTTCAGCATAGATGATAAGGGAGAGAGGTACAATTAGGGTAAGAATGGAATTTTGAAAATTGCAAATTAGGGGACAATAGTACAAATTAATTAATTCCAAGGAATGTTGGAAGTGATATTTTCATCAAGTTTCCTAAGGAATTAGGGAATTTTAAAAGTTTTCCACCAAATGCATTTTTAAGTTTTAAATTCAGAATTTTCAAAAATTTGCATTTTTGGAACAATTTGACCGTGCCAAAATTTTTGGCATGAGGCCCCCTTGTGCCATGCTCCCTGACATGAACCGTGGTAATTGGCGTGAACTGTGTCAGGCCTTGGCTTGAGATTGCCACAAATTATGACCTATTCCATAATCTTTTCCCTCTTTTTACGAAAAACTATGTCGCCATCAAAACTAATTCCATCCAACACAATCACGAGACTCAAATTCAAAATTTCAAATTACGTAAGAGTTTCATCTCAAAAATCCTCATTACAAACAAGAACATGCAAAATCTATATGATCACCTCTCAAAACACAAAAGAAAAAAAGAAACACCGTATATTTATTGTCGTACTCACAACTTATTTCTTTTTCATGCAATTTCAATGAGAAACACCTACCTGTGGGTCTCCATAATTTCCATCGGTGACTCCGCCCATGGGGACTTCATTTTGGAGAGGTCTCCACAATGAGTCATCCTCACCTTCGGAACCCCTTGTTCGCCATAAGGAATGAGTGTTCGTGCCTTGCTAAGGTTGAGTACGTGAATGCCACTTTGGGGTTAGGAGGAGGTCGAGGAGGTTTTAAATCCTCGACATTCTTCCTTTTCCTCTGCAAGTTAGTTAGCATGGAAAAATAGTCTAGCACAGATGTAATATCAATTGTATCATGCAATTAATCAAACTCATCAACAATATCATCAACACAGAACTCATTCAAATATTCATGCTCACTGGTAACACAAGAAGTTTCATGGAAATCATGCTCATGACATAAGGTCACACATTTGCATATAAAAGAAGAATTTGTTGAATCATGCCTAGATTTATAGATATCAAATTTCACTTTATCCACATCATCTTTTAGAGTCAAGGTTCCCAAATGGACATCAATATTAGTCCTAGATGTTTTTAGAAAAGTTCTCCCCAAAAGTATTGGGTGCACTTCCATCGTGTGCCATGTCTAGGGGGAGAGGTATCACTAGTCACTAGTTAGTAGTTTTCTGTAATTTGGGCCAATAAATACTATCTTTGAGAGGCGTGGAAATGGCCTCCCACCAAGTGACCCCACAGAAAAATAACCCAACACCACACATATGTCTTCAAAGACGTCATGGTTAACACCTCACACCCCAGTAGTCATAGAAATGTAATACTCCATTGTTCATTCCCTAGCCTAGCACTAAGTCATGCAAAGAATTTATAGCTAAACAGTTATACAAAAGCTCCCAAGAATAGATATAATTTAAATAATGAAAACACATAATAAATATACAATAATCCATGGAAAAAATGTAAAAAATAAGAATATATGAAGAAGAACTAAGGTTGGAGACCCAAAATATTGGCACAAAGAGATAAGGAGGAAGAAGAAGCCTTTTTGTAAGTGGAAGTTAGAGAAAAGAAGGAAAAACAAAGAAACTCTTTCAAAACCCTAGTCAGCTGGGTGGCATGGACCATGCCTTGACAAACCCATCACAAGTACACGTCCAAAAATTTGAGTAGCACAGACCATTCTGCTTACCCCAGACCATGCACGTTTGCACAGTCTATCTTCATGGCCTTCAATCTTGTGGGAAAATTCATGTGGCACGTCCATGCCCTAAGAAAATTTTAGATGTCCCTTGAACTTTTGCTCCTTTGACTTCTTTCTTGTTTCCATTATGACAGGTTAACTGCTAATCCGATTCAGGAGTTCTTGTAGTCGATTTTATAGTGCTCACAAAGACAAATCCAATGATATTGTTCTTGCATGCCAAGTTGTCTCATATTATTCCCATACTCAATTCCAGCTATCGGATGATTCTTCAATCATCTTCTACCACTTCCATCTTTTACCATTCCTTTGAGAATGGCCTTCTCCATGATAGTCTCTAAATAATCTCACACACAAGAAGAAATCGACCAACTCATAGAAGTAAAACACGTTAGAAACTAAATGCTTACAAAATAAGGAATAAGTTCTAATAACCACACAAGGTGATTATAATCCCATATCATGTAAAACACAAAAAAATCTATCCACCTCAAAAAGCATCTAAAAATCGGTGTTAAATGATCTAAACAAACATGTATTTCCAATCTTATGATCGCCCTTTTGGGTTTTCGACATATATCCAGGTTCCCCAATTTTGTTATAGTTTCCCACGAGCAGGTCTTCAGAGTAGTAGGATTCTTTTAGTTCTTTTCATTTTTCATTTCTATAATAATAATATTTCATAGAAGTTTGTAATTGCAATAAAAAAGAAAAAAATAATATCATACCAATCCACATGTTAATCATAACATAAAATCATGCACTGTCCCCAATTCATATACACGATAAATGCACAAATGTATGTTAAAGAGGAAGAGAGCAGTTCTCAAAACTAGGACCACGAGGGTTCCTGATCTGCACCTTTAAGCATGTGTTAACTAATGCATTTGATACAATTGTTGTTATGTTTTGTTTGGTTGATAGCTAGTTTTAGTTAGGTTTACATGACAAAGGGTTTAGATGACCATTGCTGGCTTTCTTATCTGAATCCCGAGTTTTGTAGAATTAGTTGGAACTAATGAATACTTTGGATTCACGAGCACCTATATCTTCTTTTGTGAGCTTACTAGTAGGTTGCTCAACATTATTTTTTCATCACTTCGTAGAAAGCAATTCGCAAGGGTGGTAGTAGACATTAGAAGGCCATTCACAAATGTGGTAATAGACAGAATGCCACGAGTCAAAATGTGGTAGTAGATGGAAAGAAGCTGGAAAAAGAGTGGAGTCGAAGTTCATGTTCTCAAGATGAGGATTGACCAAATCAGCCAACATGGTCCGTGCTAACTGACACGACCATGCCAAGAGGTATCACCACAAGGCGCACGGTCCAACACGACCCATGGAAGCACCCCTTTGCACGAGCTACTAACTCCAGCACGGCCCGTGCCACCCAAGACCCTCGAGTAGCTAAGGTTGGATGCATGCCGTTTCCCTTAAAACTGTTTGTGTCATTTCAACTCAATATTCAAAGACCAACTGACCAAGTGTAATGTTCTACATGGTCGTCCCATAGTTTTATTTAGAAACCAACTCCATACTAAGAGCCTATAAAGACCCACACGCCAACGTCGTTCAAAAATGAAAATCAAGTAGTCGGCTGATGGTCCACGAAGACTCACACAACCCATACCATAAAAATGGCTGAGAAAACACTCTCAACCGATGGCTCACATTAAACAATGTGAGTGCACATCATCACAAGGCCGAGTAACAAGCCCCAGTCGATGGTCAATGTCAACCGACACGGCCCGTGCTAAGGCTGGTCAGCATGACCGTGTAAAGGCTGGCCAACACGACCGTGCCAAGAATGGCAAGCACGATCGCGTCAACCAGCATAGCCCATGCCAAAGCCAGCCCGCACAAGCATGCTTGGCAGCACAGCCTATTCCAGCACCAGCCGGCACGACCGTGCCACGTGCAACAGCCTATGCCCATTGCGGCTTCTAGGGACGTTGGCCTCATTTTGGGCCTTTTTCAAGACCCATTTCCCTACTAATATATATAGGAGCCTATGTCTTCTAGGGTTTAATTTTGGCCACATTTTAGATAACTTTCTATTCTTGAAGAGTGGACAGAGAGAGAAAGGGAACAACCATTCTCTCTAGTTTTATTTCTTTTCTCTTTTTTTCCCAAGGGCATTAAATTCAATGAAATACTTGGGTTCAATGCTTAGGGAATAGTAAATTTACTTGGGGTTTGTATTTGTATTCATAATTTGGTGATTGGTTTTGGGATATTCTTTAGATCTACATATTTATATGTTTTTATGATATTATATTTGCTTGTTCTTCATATACTTGTTAATTGCATGATTTTGACACTAAGATTGGGAAACACGAAAGGTTACAATCAAGTTGGCGCATCTATTGATGTCCTTTGGGGAAGAGAAACCTAGGTGTTATAGGGGTAGCGGGGTTCAGGACCGTGTGGGTATGTGTACGTGGGTCGTCGAGTTACGTTACGATGACCACACACTAGTCATAGCTGGCGAGTTGGCTCGAAGGGATAACGATAGAGATAGTGTTGGTAGCAAACTAGTGTTAGATATTTGCAACCTTAGAGCCATTGATAAGATACCTACTTCCTTTGCCTCTGTAGGCTTAGGGGTAAAGCATTCCTAGTGTAGCGCTTGGGACTTAATAGCACGGGGGAGAATTAGACTTGTGCATTGTACTATGTTGTTATTACATTCCCCTAATTATATAGGCAAGACTGATGGAAGAATTATACATGTACCCTTATGTGACAGATAAGGGGAAGTTTTGACCATCGTCCACAGTACATGTCATTAGCATTTGGATAAGTTCATGTAAACACCCCAAACCCACAACCTACCAGCTTAACGCTAGTATCGGGTGGGGTCCAGTGTGCTACCGAGAATTCCAGCAGTAATGAGCAGATAGAGTTTATGCGAAAGCAAATTTAGAAAAAAATTCAACACCTGAATTACTATTACAGTGAAATTGTTAAAACAAGTGTTAATGAAGAGTTTCAACTAAATTTCTTTAGACAAAATTTCCAAAAGATCCGATAAGGATCAGTTCACATTAATATTTTACATCCTAACAAAAAGCTCTAACAGCCCACCCAGGATCGTTTCTCAAAAGAAGTAAAGACATCAAAACACGTTTCTCTTACTTTTCTTCTTCACCTGAAAAAGGGTTGTTTAACTAGGGTAAACTCCTTGCTTGGTGAGGTTCCATCGCCAATATTTACCCAGTTGAGTTTTAGTGATCACAGAATAACAAATAACAAATAGCCACATAAGTCCTAACACACAGTAAAAGGATACGGGTGGTTAATGCTAAGTGCCTATATGGCAACTCTGACTAACATGCTAGACATAACCTTTTTTGTAGTTCCCGAAGGCTATCAGTCTAGAATTCAGTTTTGCCAACCACGCTCAATCAGATGTTCAGTTACAAGCTCGTATCAGTACACATGGTTATGCTATCATACTAGAAACTCCACGAGTATCCAGTCTAATAAGACGACCCGGTCTGTACCGTTCCTCACCGACTTCGACCGAACTACAATTGTGTCGGGCCCCCAAAAATTAGAGTCAGGTAATCATGTAGTAGATAATTCAAGTTTGACACCGCAAGAAAAAGTGCAAGCCGGTCATCCACATAACATATCAGAGCAGTATATGATTTAAGTTTGACACGACAATATAAAGTACAAGCTAGTCATTCACAGAACAATATCAAAGCAGTTCATAAATTCAGTTTCATGATAATTGAGCACAGTATGATAAAATACACACTTAATTTAAAAGTCAGTACATACCATTATTTAAGTTTAACCATTATATCTCTCTCTAATGGGGTTCGAGTATACATGGTTCAAGTAAAGAGTAAAAAGGTTCAAGTATAAGGTTTCAAGTATAGGGGTTTGAGTAGATGGGTTCGAGTGTAGGGGTTCGAGTACAGGGGTTTGAGTAAAAGGGTTTGAGTGGTATTGGTGTTCAAGTGGTATTGGTTCTGGTGGGACTGAGTTCAAGTGGTACTGGTTCGAGTGGTGAGGTTTGAGGGGTGAGGTTTAGTTGGTTAGGTTTGAGAGGTATGGGTTTAGTTGGTGAGTTCAAGAGGTAAGGTTTAGTTGGAGAGATTCGAGAGGTATGGTTCGAGAGGTGAGCTCGAGAAGTGAAGGTTTCTGCAGTACTAGTTCGAGACCTAGGGTTCGAGAGGTACAGTTTGAGGGGTAAGGGTTTCAGTAGTACCAGTTCGAGAGGTAAGGTAAAAATTTTCAGTGGCACTAGTTCGAGAGGTAACGTTCGAGTGGTAAAGGTTGTAGTAGTGAGGTTCCAGTGGAAGGGGTTATGTGCCCCGTCCGCGATCCGTCCTGGGGTAACCATCCGTCAACCATGTTAGTATTCCATTATTACCCCTACAATAAGCGTTACATATGATAACGATAATTTCCAACACATAGATTCGCTTGAAATTATATATTCAAGGTTATTTGTCAAATTAAAAGGTAATACATATCCATCCAAAGATTTTTAAAAAGTATAAGTGCATTATACAGAGTAAATAATAGATGATGACATATAAGTATACAAGGATCATTCGCAAGGAAGTTATGGAACTCTCTGTGGTATTATGTGATTCTCTTTATCAATTATGGTGCTAAGGAGTTTAACTTGGGATTATAAGTGTTCTATCCATGATCCGTCCAGGGGTAATTGTCTAATAATCGTGTTAGTATTACATTGTTACCCCTACAATAAACGTTACATATGAGAACGGTAATTCCCACCATATAGATTTGTGTTTATCAAATTAAAAGGTAGTACAACTCCGTCCATTAATTTTTAAAAAGCACAAGTACATTCTAAAGAGTAAATTGTAAATGATGACTTATAAGTATACAAGGGTCATTCGTAAGGAAGTTGTGGAACTCTTTGTGGGATTATGTGAGGTTTTTTATCAGTTACGGTGTTAAAGGGTTTGTCTTGGGATTGTAAGTGTTCCATCCATGAACCGTCCTTGGGTAAAATAAGCGTTACTTATAAGAACAATAATTTCCACCACATACATTTTCATTAAATTTTTTAACCTAGGTTATTTATCAAATTGAAAGGTAATACAAGTTCATCCACCAATTTTTAAAAAGCACAAGTATATTATTCAGAGTAAATTGTAGATGATGAATAAATAAGTATACAAGGATCATTTGTAAGGAAGTTGTGGAACTCTCTGTGGGATTATGTGAGTTTCTTTATTAGTTACGGTGTTAAAGAGTTTCACTTGGGATTGTAAGTGTTCCATCCATGACCCGTCCTGGGTAAGTGTTCGACAATCGTGTTTGTATTCCATTATTACCCTTACAATAAACGTTACATATGAGAACGGTAATTCCCACCGCATAGATTTGTAAAATTGTTTTTATTCTAGATCATTTATAGAATTAAAAGGTAATACAAGTCAGTCTATCAATTTTTTAAAAGAACAAGTACATTTTCCAGAGTAAATTTTAGATGATGACTTATAAGTATACAAGGATCATTCAGAAGGATGTTGTGGAACTCTCTATGAGATTATGCAAGTTTGTTAATAAGTTATGTTTTTAATGTGTTTGACTTGGGATTGCATGTGTCCCGTCCGCGATTCATTCCGGGGTAATCATCCATCAGTCATGTTAGTATTCCATTATTACCCCTAAAATAAGCGTTACATATGATAATGATAATCTCAATGCATAGATTCCCGTGAAAATATATGTTCAAGGTTATTTACCAAATTAAAAGATAATAAATATCCATCCATCAATTTTTAAAAAGCATAAGTACATTATAAAGATTAAATTGAAGACGATTACATATCAGTATACAAGGATCTTTGGCAAGGAAGTTACGAGACTCTATGTGGGATTATTTGAGTTTCTTTATCAGTTATGGTGCTAAGGAGTTTGACTTGGAATAGTAAGTATTCCATCTCCAATCTGTCCGGGGGTAACTGCCTGACAATCATGTTGGTACTCCATTGTTACCCCTATAATAAATGTTACATATGAGAACGGTAATTCCCACCGTATAGATTTGTGTAACTTTTATATATTTTAGGTTATTTATCAAATTAAAAGGTAATACAAATCCATCAATCAATTTTTAAAAAGAACAAGTACATTGTCCAGAGTGAATTGTGGATGATGACTTATAAGTATACAAGGATCATTCAGAAGGATGTTGTGGAACTCTCTGTGGGATTATGGAAGTTTGTTAATAATTTATGGTGTTAAAGTGTTTAACTTAGGATTGCATGTGTCTTGTCCATGATCCGTGAAGGGATAACCATTCATCAATCATATTAGTATTCCATTATTACCCCTACAATAAGCGTACATATGAGAATGATAATTTCCAATGCATAGATTTACGTGAAATTATATATTCTAGGTTATTTATCAAATTAAAAGGTAATACATATCCATCCATCGATTTTTAAAATGCATAAGTACATTATACATAGTAAATTGTAGATGATGACATATAAGTATACAAGGATTATTTGTAAGGAAGTTGTGGAACTCTCTGTGGGATTATGTGAGTTTCTTTATCTATTATGGTGCTAAGGAGTTTGACTTGAGATTGTAAGTGTTCTGTACTCGATACGTCCTAGGGTATCTGTCTAACAATGTGTTAGTATTCCATTGTTACCCTTACAATAAATGTTACATATGAGAACGGTAATTCCCACCGCTTAGATTCATGTAAATTTATATATTCTAGGTCATTTATCAAATTAAAAGGAAATACAAGTCCGTCTATCAATTTTAAAAAAACACAAGTACATTGTCCAGAGTAAATTGTAGATGATGACTTATAAGTATACAAGGGTCATTCGTAAGGAAGTTGTTGAATTCTCTGTGGGATTATGTGAGTTTTTTTTATCAGTTACGGTGTTAAAGAGTTTGTCTTGGGATTGTAAGTGTTCCGTTCATGAACCGTCCTTGGGTAACTGTCCGACAATTATGTTATTATTCCATTTTTAAACCTACAATAAGCGTTACATATGAGAACATAATTTCAACAACATAGATTTGTGTGAATTCATATATTTTAGGTTCTTTATCAAATTAAAAGTTAATAAATATCCGTCCATCAATATTTAAAAAGCGTAAGTACAATAAATAGAGTAAATTGTAGATGATGACTTATAAGTATGCAAGGATTATTCGTAAGGAAATTGTGGAACTCTCTGTGGGATTATGTGAGTATATTTATTAGTTACGGTGTTAAAGAGTTTGATTTAACTGTTGCGTCTGCGATCCATCCTTGGGTAATTGTCCAACAATTGTGTTAGTATTACATTATTACCCTTACGATAAACGTTACATATGAAAACGGTATTTCCCACCGCATAGATTTGTGTAAATTTACATATTCTAGGTTATTTATCAAATTAAAAGGAAATACAAGTCTGTCTATCGATTTTTCAGAAGCACAAGTACATTGTCCAGAGTCAATTGTAGATTATGACTTATAAGTATACAAGGATCATTCAGAAGGATGTTGTGGAACTCTCCGCGGGATTATGCAAGTTTGTTAATAAGTTATGGTGTCAAAGTGTTTAACTTGCGATTGCATGTGTCCCGTCTACGTTCCGTCCGGGGGTAACCATCCATCATTCATATATGTATTCCATTATTACCACTACAATAAGTGTTACATATGAGAACGATAATTTCCAATGCATAGATTCACGTGAAATCATATATTCTAGGTTATTTTCCAAATTAAAAGGTAATTTATATTCATCCATCCATTGTTTTTAAAAATTAAGTACATTATACAAAGTAAATTGTAGATGATGACATATAAGTACACAAGGATCATTCGTAAGGTAGTTTTGGAACTCTCTGTGGGATTATGTGAAATTTTTTATCGGTTATGGTGCTTAGGAGTTTGACATGGGATTGTAAATGTTCCATCCCCGATCCATCCTGGGGTAACTGTCTGACAATCGTGATAGTATTCCTTTGTTACCCTTACAATAAACGTTACATATGAGAGCAGTAATTCCAACCGCATATATTTGTGTTAATTTATATATTATAGGTTATTTATAAAATTAAAATGTAATACAAGTCCGTCTATCAATTTTCAAAAAGCATAAGTAGATTGTCCAGAGTAAATTGTAGAGGATGACTTATAAGTATACACAGATCATTTAGAAGGATGTTGTGGAAATCTATGTGGTATTATGTGTGTTTCTTTATCTGTTACGGTGTTAAAGAGTTTAATTTGGATTGGAAGTGTCCCGTCTGTGATCCATCCTGGGTTAACCGTCCATCAATCGTATCAGTATTCCATTATTACTCCTACAATAAGTGTTACATATGAGAAAGATAATTTCCACTACATAGATTCTCTTAAAATTATATATTCTAGGTTATTTATCAAATTAACAGGTAATACAAGTTTGTCCATCAATTTTTAAATAGCACAAGTACATTGTCCAGAGTAAATTATCGACGATGACATATAATTATACAAGGATCATTCGTACGGAAGTTGTGGAACTCTCTGTGGGATTAGGTTAGTTTATTTATCGATAACAGTGTTAAAGAGTTTCACTTGGGATTGTAACTGTTCCGTCCGTGATTCGTCCCAGGGTAAGTGTTCAACAATCGTGTTAGTATTCAATTATTACCCTTACAATAAACGTTACATATGAGAATGGTAATTTCCACCCCATAGATTTGTGTAAATTTATTTATTCTAGGTTATTTATCAAATTAAAAGGTAATACAAGTCCATCTATCAATTTTTAAAAGGCACAAGTACGATGTCGAGAGTAAATTGTGGATGATGACTTTTAAGTATACAAGGATCATTAAGAAGGATGTTGTGGAACTCTCTGTGGGATTATGCAAGTTTGTTAATGACTTATGGTGTCAAAGTGTTTAACTTAGGATTGCATGTGTCATGTTTGCGATCCGTTAAGGGATTACCATCCATCAATCTTGTTAGTATTCCGTTATTACCCCTACAGTAAGAGTACATATGAGAACGATAATTTCCAATGCATATATTCACGTGAAATTATATATTTATGGTTATTTATAAAATTAAAAGGTAATACATTTCCATCCATCGATTTTTTAAATGCATAAGTACATTATACAGAGTAAATTGTAGATGATGACATATAAGTATACAAGGATTATTCGTAAGGTAGTTGTGGAACTCTCTGTGGGATTATGTAAGTTTCTTTATCACTTATGGTGCCAAAGAGTTTGACTTGGGATTGTAAGTGTTTCGTACCCGATACGTCCTAGGTTATCTGTCTAACAATGTGTTCATATTCCATTGTAACCCTTACAATAAACGTTACATATGAGAACGGAAATTCCCATCGCTTAGATTTGTGTAAATTTATATATTATGAGTTATTTATCAAAGTAAAAGGTAATACAAGTCTGTCTATCAATTTTAAAAAAACACAAGTGCATTGTCCAGAGTAAATTGTAGATGATGATTTATAAGTATACAAGGGTCATTCGTAAGGAAGTTGTTGAACTCTCTGTGGGATTATGTGAGTTTTTTTATTAGTTACGGTGTTAAAGAGTTCATCTTGGGATTGTAAGTGTTCCATTCACGAACCATCCTTGGGGGACGACAATCGTGTTAGTATTCCATTATTACGCCTACAATAAGCATTACATATGAGAACGATAATTTCAACAACATAGATTTGTGTGAATTTATATATTCTAGGTTCTTTATAAAATTAAAAGTTAATACATATCCGTCCATCTATTTTTAAAAAGCATAAGTACAATAAATAAAAACATAAGTACAATAAATAGAGTTATTTGTAGAAGATGACTTATAAGTATACAAGGATTATTCGTAAGGAAATTTTGGAACAATCTGTGGGATTATGTGAGTATATTTATTAGTTACGGTGTTAAAGAGTTTGATGCAAGTTTTACTTCTACGATCCAACCTGGGGTAATTGTCCAACAATCGTGTTAGTATTGCATTATTACCCTTACAATAAATGATACATATGAGAACGGTATTTCCCACCGCATAGATTTGTATGAATATACATATTCTAGGTTATTTCTCAAATTAAAATGTAATACAAGTCTGTCTATCTATTTTTTGAAAGCACAAGTACATTGTCCAGTGTAAATTGTAGATGATGACTTATAAGTATACAAGGATCATTCAGAAGGATGTTGTGGAACTCTCAGTGGGATTATAACCCTACAGTAAGTGTTACGTACGAGAACGATAATTTCCAATACATAGATTCACGTGAAATTATATATTCTAGGTTATTTTCCAAATTAAAAGGTAATATATATTCATCCATGAATTATTTTTTAAAATTAAGTACATTATACATAGTAAATTGTAGATGATGACATATAAAGATACAAGGATCATTCGTAAGGAAGTTGTGGAACTCTCTGTGGGATTATGTGAGTTTCTTTATTGGTTATGGTGCTAAGGAGTTTGACTTGGGATTGTAAGTGTTCCATTCATGATCCGTCCTGGGGTAACTGTACGAAAATCGTGTTAGTAATACATTATTACCCATACAATAAGGTTACATATGAGAATGGTAATTCCGACCGCATAGATTTGTGTAAATTATATAATCTGGGTTATTTATCAAACTACAAAAACCACTATAAATTTTAAAAAAAAGCACAAGTACATTGTCCAGAGTAAATTGTAGACGATGACTTATAAGTATACAAGGGTCATTCGAAATGAAGTTGTGGAACTCTCTGTGGGATTATGTGAGTTTTTTTTATCAGTTACGGTGTTAAAGACTTTGACTTGGGATTGTAAGAGTTCTATTCACGAACCGTCCTGGGGTAATTGTCCGACAATCATGTTAGTATTAATTATGAGACCGATAATTTCCACCGCATACATTTGCATTAAACTATGTAACATAGGTAATTTATTAAATTCAAAAGTTATACAAGTTCGTCCATAAATTTTTAAAAAGCACAAGTGCATTATTCAGAGTAAATTGTTGATGATGACTTATAAAGGAAGTTGTGGAACTCTCTGTGGGATTATGTGAGTTTCTTTATAAGTTACGGTGTTACAGAGTTTGACATGAGATTGTAAGTGTTCTGTCCACGATCCGTCTTGGGGTAACTGTCTGACTATCTTGTTAGTATTCAATTATTACCCTTACCATAAATGTGTGACATGAGAACGATAATTCCCACCGCATAGATATGTGTATATTTATATATTCTAGGTTATTTAACAAACTAAAAGGTAAAACAATTATTTCTATCAATTTTTAAAAAGCACAAGTTCGTTGTCCAGAGTAAATTGTAGATGATGACTTATAAGTATACAAGGAGCATTCAGAAGGATGTTGTGGAACTCTCTGTGAGATTATGAAAGTATCTTTATCAGTAACGATGTTAAAAAGTTTAACTTGGGATTGGGAGTGTCCCGTCTTCGATACGTCCCGGGGCAACTGTCCGTCAATCGTGTTAGTATTCTATTATTACCCCTACAATAAGCGTTACATATGAGAACGATAATTTCCACCGTAGATATTCTTGTGAAATTATATATTCTAAATTTTTTATCAAATTAAGATGTAATACAAGTCCGTCCATCAATTTTTAAAAGGAAAAAGTACATTGTCAAGAGTAAATTGAAGACGATGACTTATAAGTACACAAGGGTCATTCATAAGGAAATTGTGGAACTCAATGTGGAATTATGTGAGTTTCTTTATCAGCTACGGAGAGTTTGACTTGGGATTGAAAGTGTTCCGTTCATGATCCGTCCTGGGGTAACTGTACGAAAATCGTGTTAGTAATACATTATTACCCATACAATAAAGGTTGTATATGAGAATTGTAATCCCCACCGCATAGATTTGTGAAAATTTATATATTCTAGGTTATTTATGAAACTACAAGTCCGACTATAAATTTTTAAAAAGCATAAGTACATTGTCCAAAGTAAATTGTAGACGATGACTTATGAGTATAAAAAGGTCATTCGTAAGGAAGGTGTGGAACTCTCTGTGAGATTATGTGAGTTTCTTTATCAGTTACGGTGTTAAAGAGTTTGACTTGGGATTGTAAGTGTTTCATTCATGATCTTCCTGGGGTAATTGTCCGACAATCATGTTAGTATTCCATTATTTCCTTACAATAAGCGTTACTTATGAGAACGATAATTTCCACCGCATACATTTGCATTAAACTATATAACCTAGTTTATTTATCAAATTCAAAAGTAATAGAAGTTCGTTTACCAATTTCTAAAAAGCACAAGTATAGTATTCAGAGTAAATTGTAGATGATGACTTATAACTATACAAGGATCATTCGTAAGGATTATGTGAGTTTCTTTATTAGTTACGATGTTACAGAGTTTGACATGGGATTGTAAGTGTTCTGTCCACTATCCGTCCTAGGGTAACTGTCTGATAATCTTGTTAGTATTCAATTATTACCCTTACAATAAATGTGTGACATGAGAACGGTAATTCCAACCACATGGATAAGTGTATATTTATATATTCTAGGTTATTTAACAAACTAAAAGGTAAAATAATTCTGTTTATCAATTTTTAAAAAGCACAAGTACATTGTCTAGAGTAAATTGTAGGTAATGACTTATAAGTATATCAGGAGCATTCAGAAGGATGTTGTGGAACTCTCTGTGGGATTATGCAAGTTTATTTATCAGTAATGATGTTAATAAGTTTAACTTCGGATTGGAGTGTTCGACAATCGTGTTAGTATTCCATTATTACCCTTACATTAAATGTTACATATGAGAACGGTAATTTCCACCGCATAGATTTGTGTAAATTTATATATTCTAGGTTATTTATCAAATTAAAGGGTAATGCATGTTTATCTATTGATTTTTTAAAATCACAAGTACATTGTCAAGAGTAAATTGTAGATGATGACTTATAAGTATACAAGGATCAATCAGAAGGATGTTGTGGAACTCTTTGTGAGATTATGCAATTTTGTTTATAAGTTATGTTGTCAATGTGTTTAACTTTGCATTGCATGTGTCACGTCCGTGATTCATTCTGGGGTAACCATCCGTCAGTCATGTTAGTATTCCATTATTACCCCTACAATAAGCGTTACATATGATAACGATAGTTTCAACGCATAGATTCCCGTGAAATTATATATTCAAGGTTATTTTTCAAATTAAAAGGTAATACATATCTATCCATAAAATTTTAAAAATCATAATTACATTATACAGATTAAATTGTAGTGGATGACATATAAGTATACACGAATCTTTCGCAAGGAAGTTATGGAACTCTCTGTGGGATTATTTGAGTTTCTTTATCGGTTATGGTGCTAAGGAGTTTGACTTGGGATTGTAAATGATCTGTCCTCGATCTGTCCTGGGGTAACTGTCTGACGATCGTGTTAGTATTTCATAGTTACCCCTAAAATAAATGTTACATATGAGAACGGTAATACCCACCGCATAGATTTGTGTAATTTATGCATTCTAGGTTATTTATCAAATTAAAAGGTTATACAAGTCTATCTATCAATTTTTAAAAAGCACAAGTACATTGTCCAGAGTAAATTGTGGATGATGACTTCTAAGAATGCAAGGATCCTTCAGAAGGATGTTGTGGAACTCTCCGTGGGATTATGCAAGTTTGTTAATAAGTTATGGTGTCAAAGTGTTTAACTTAGGATTGCATTGTTAGTATTCCATTATTACCTTTACAATAAGCGTACATATGAGAACGATAATTTCCAATGCATAGATTCACGTGAAATTATATATTCTAGGTTATTTATCAAATTAATAGGTAATACATATCCATCCATCGATTTTTTAAAATGCATAAGTACATTATACAAGTATACAAGGATCATTCGTAAGGAAGTTGTGGAATTCTCTGTGGGATTATGTGAGTTTCTTTATCGGTTATGGTGCTACGGAGTTTGACTTGGGATTGTAAGTGTTCCGTACCCAATACGTCCTAGGGTATCTTTCTAACATTGTGGTAGTATTCTATTGTTACCCTTACAATAAACATTGCATATGAGAATGGTAATTCCCACCGCTTAGATTTGTGTAAATTTATATATTCTAGGTTATTTATCAAATTAAAAGGTAATACACGTCTGTCTATCAATTTTAAAAAAACACAAGTACATTGTCCAGAGTAAATTGTAGATGATGACTTATAAGTATACAAGGATTATTTAGAAGGATATTGTGGAACTCTCTGTGGGATTATGTGAGTTTCTTTATCAGTTGCGGTGTTAAAGAGTTTAACTTGGGATTGCAAGTGTCCTGTGCACGATCCGTCCTGGGGTAACTTTCAGTCAATCACGTTAGTATTCCATTATTACACCTACAATAAGTGTTACATATGAGAATGATGATTTCCACTGCATAGATTTGTATGAAATTATATATTCTAGGCTATTTATCAAATTAAAAGTTAATACATATCCGTCCATCAATTATTAAAAAGAATAAGTACAATAAACAGAGTTAATTTTAGATGATGACTTATAATTTTACAAGAATCATTCGCAAGGAAGTTGTGGAACTCTCTGTGGTATTATTCAAGGATATTTATCAATTACGGTGTTAAAGAGTTTTACTTGGGATTGCGTTACATATGAGAAAGAAAATTTCCACCGCATAGATTATCGTGAAATTATATATTCTGGGTTATTTATAAAATAAAAGGGTAATACAAGTCCATCCACGTATTTTTAAAAAGTAGAAGTACATTTTCCAAAGTAAATTGTAGATGATGACTAATAGGTATACAATGATCATTCGTAAGGAAGTTGTCGAACTCTCTGTGGGATATGCGTGTTTCTTTATCAGTTACTGTATTATAGAGTTTGACTTATGATTGTAAGTGTCCCATCCGCAATAACCGTCTATCTGACATGTTAGTATTCCATTATTACCCACACAATAAACGTTAATATGAGAACAGTAATTCCCACAGCATAGATTTGTGTAAATTATATATTCAAGGTTATTTAACAAATTAAAAGGTAATACAAGTCCATTTATCAATTTTTAAAATGTACAAGTACATTGTCCAGAGTAAATTGTAGATTATGACTTATAAGTATCCAAGAATCATTCAGAAGGATGTTGTGGAACTCTCAATGGGATTATGCGAGTTTCTTTATCAGTTACGGTGTTAAAGAGTTTAATTTAGGATTGCAAGTGTCCCGTCCACAATTCGTCCAGGGGTAACCTTCTGTGAATCATGTTAGCATTCCATTATTACCCCTACAATAAGCGTTGCATAATGGAATGATAATTTCCACCACATGGATTTGCGTGAAATTATATATTCTAGGTTATTTATCAAATTAAAAGGTAATACATATCCGTCCATCAAATGTTAAAAAGCACAAGTACATTGTCCAGTGTAAATTGTAGATGATGACTTATAAGTATACATGGATCATTCAGAAGGTTGTTGTGGAACTCTCAGTGGGATTATGCATGTTTCTTTATTAGTTATAGTGTAAAAGTATTTAACTTGGGATTGCAAGTGTCCTGTTGGTGATCCGCCCCGGGGTAATCGTCCATCAATCATGTTAGTATTCCATTATTGCCCCTACAATAAGCGTTACGTATGAGAACGATAATTTCCACCGCATAGATTTGCGTGAAATTATATATTCAAGATTATTTATCAAATAAAATGTAATACATATCCATATATCATTAAAAAAAATCATAAGTACATTATACCGAGTAAATTGTAGATGATAACTTGTAAGTATACAAGGATCATTCATGAGGAAGTTGTGGAACTGTCCGTGGGATTATGTGAGTTTCTTTATCGGTTATGGTGTTAAAGAGTTTGACTTTGGATTGTAAGTGTTCTTTCAGCGATCCGTCCTGGGGTAACTGACCGACAATTGTGTTTGTATTACATTATTACCCTTACAATAATCGTTACATATGGGAACGACAATTCCCACCACATAGATTTGTGTAAATTTATATATTCTAGGTTATTTATCAAACTAAAAGGTAATACAAGTCCTTCTATCGATTTGTTAAAATCCCAAGTACATTGTCCAGAGTAAATTGTAGATGATGACTTATAAGTATACACGGATCATTCAGAAGGATGTTGTAGAAGTCTCTATGGATTAAGTAAGTTTGTTTTATCAGTAATGATGTTAAATAGTTTAACTTGGGATTGGAAGTGTCCCGTCCACGATCCGTGCTGGGGTGATCGTCCATCAATCGTGTTAGTATATCATTATTACCCCTATAATAAGCGATACATATGAGAACGATCATTTCCACCGCATAGATTCTCATCAAATTATATATTTTAGTTTGTTTATCGAATTAAAATGAAATACCACTCCGTCCATCAATTTTTCAAAAGCACAAGTACATTGTGTGGAGTAAATTGTAGACAATGACTTATATGTATATGAGGGTCATTTGTAAGGAAGTTGTGGAACTCTCTGTGGGATTATGTTATTTTCTTTATCAGTTATTGTGTTCAAGAGTTTGACTTGGGATTGTAAGTGTTCCGTTCACGATCCATCCTGGTGTAACTGCCCGACAATCGTGTTAGTATTCCATTATTTCCTTACAATAAGCGTTACTTATGAAATCGATAATTTCCACCACATACATTTGCATTAAATTATATAACCTAGGTTATTTATAAAATTAAAAGGTAATACAAGTTCGTCCACCAATTTTTAAAAAGCACAAATACATTATCAAGAGTAAATTGTAGATGATGACTTATATGTATACAAGGATCATTCGTAAGGAAATTGTGGAAATCTCTGTGGGACTATGTGAGTTTCTTTATCAGTTATAGTGTTACAAAGTTTGACATGGGATTGTTTGTGTTTTGTCCACGATCCATCCTGGGGTAACTGTCTAACAATCATGTTAGTATTCCATTATTACCCTTACAATAAATGTGTGACATGAGAATGGTAATTCCCACCACATAGATATGTGTATATTTATATATTCTAGGTTATTTAACAAACTAAAAGGTAAAACATTTCTGTCTATCAATTTTTAAAAAGCACAATTACATTGTCTAGAGTAAATTGTAGATGAAGACTTATATGTATACAAGGAGCATTCAGAAGGATGTTGTGGAACTCTCTATGGGATTATGAAAGTATCTTTATCAGTAACGATGTTAAAGAGTTTAACTTAGGATTGGAAGTGTCCCGTTTGCGATACGTCCTGGGGTAACCTTTGGTCAATCGTGTTAGTATTCCATTATTACCCCTAAAATAAGTGTTACATATGAGAACGATAATTTCAACAACTTAGATTCTTTTGAAATTATATATTCTAGGTCATTTATCAAATTAAGAGGTACTACAAGTCCATCCATCAATTTTTAAAAAGCACAAGTACACTATCCAGAGTAAATTGAAGACAATGACTTATAAGTATATAAGGGTCATTCTTAAGGAAATCGTGGAACTCACTGTTGAATTATGTGAGTTTCTTTATTAGCTAGGGTGTTAAAGAGTTTGATTTGGGATTGTAAGTGTTCCGTTCATGATCTGTCTTGGGGTAACTGTCCGACAATCGTGTTAGTAATACATTATTACCCATACAATAAAGGTTACATATGAGAATGGTATTTCCCACCGCATAGATTTTTGTAAATTTATATATTCTAGATTATTTATCAAACTACAAAAATGACTCTAAATTTTTAAAAAGCACAACTACATTGTCCAGATTAAATTGTAGACGATGGCTTATAAGTATACAAGGGTCATTTGAAAAGAAGTTGTGGAACTCTCTGTGGGATTATGTGAGTTTCTTTATCAGTTATGGTGTTAAAGAATTTGACTTGGGATTGTAAGTGTTTTGTTCACAAATCGTCTTTGGGTAATTTTCCAACAATCGTGTTAGTATTCCTTTATTTCCTTACAATAAGCGTTACTGATGAGAACGATAATTTCCACCGCATAGATTTTCATTAAACTATGTAGCCTAGGTTATTTATCAAATTCAAAAGTAATACAAGTTCTTCCACCAATTTTTAAAAAGCACAAGTACTTTATTTAGATTAAATTGTTGTGATAAATTATAAGTGTACAAGGATCATTCGTAAGGAAGTTATGGAACTCTCTGTGGGATTATGTGAGTTTCTTTATTAGTTACGGTGTTACAGAGTCTTACATAGGATTGTAAGTGTTCTGTCCACGATCCGTCCTGGGGTAACTATCTGACTATCATGTTAGTATTCAATTATTACCCTTACCATAAATGTGCGACATGAGAACGATAATTCCCACCACATAGATATGTGTATATTTATATATTCTAGGTTATTTAACAAACTAAATGGTAAAACAATTATGTCTATCAATTTTTAAAAAGCACAAGTACATTGTCCAGAGTAAATTTTAGATGATGACTTCTAAGTATACTAGGAGCATTCAGAAGGATGTTGTGGAACTCTCTGTGGGACTATGTAAGTTTCTTTATCAGTAACGATGTTAAAGAGTTTAACTTGGGATTGGAAGTGTCCCGTCTGCGATACGTCCTAGGGTATCCATCTGTCAATCGTGTTAGTATTCCATTATTACCCCTACAATAAGCGTTACATATGAGAACGATAATTTCCACCACATAGATTCTTATGAAATTATCTATTATAGGTTATTTATCAAATTAAGATGTAATACAAGTCCGTCCATCAATTTTAAAAAATAACAAGTACATTGTCCAGAGTAAATTGTAGACGATGACTTATAAGTATACAAGGGTCATTCGAAATGAAGTTGTGGAACTCTCTGTGGGATTATGTGAGTTTTTTTATCATTTACGGTGTTAAAGAGTTTGACTTGGGATTGTAAGTGTTCTATTCACGAACCGTCCTGGGGTAATTGTCCGACAATCATGTTAGTATTAATTTATTTCCTTACAATAAGCATTAATTATGAGACCGATAATTTCCACCGCATATATTTTCATTAAACTATGTAACATAGGTAATTTATTAAATTCAAAAGTTATACAAGTTCATCCACAAATTTTTAAAAAGCACAAGTACATTATTCAGAGTAAATTGTTGATGATGACTTATAAGTATACAAGGATCACTCGTAAGGAAGTTGTGGAACTCTCTGTGGGATTATGTGAGTTTCTTTATAAGTTACGGTGTTACAGAGTTTGACATGGGATTGTAAGTGTTCTATCCACGTTCCATCTTGGGGTAACTGTCTGACTATCTTGTTAGTATTCAATTATTACCCTTACCATAAATGTGTGACATGAGAACGATAATTCCCACCTCATAGATATGTGTATATTTATATATTCTAGGTTATTTAATAAACTAAAAGGTAAAACAATTATGTGTCTCAATTTTTAAAAAACACAAGTTCATTGTCTAGTGTAAATTGTAGATGATGACTTATAAGTACACAAGGAGCATTCAGAAGGATGTTGTGGAACTCTCTGTGGGATTATGAAAGTATCTTTATTAGTAACGATGTTAAAGAGTTTAACTTGGGATTGTAAGTGTCCTGTCTGCGATACGTCCGGGGGCAACCGTCTGTCAATCGTGTTAGTATTCTATTATTACCCCTACAATAAGGGTTACATATGAGAACGATAATTTCCACCGTAGATATTCTTGTGAAATTATATATTCTAGATTATCTATCAAATTAAGATGTAATACAAGTCCGTCCATCAATTTTTAAAAAGAACAAGTACATTGTCAAGAGTAAATTAAAAGACGATGACTTATAAGTACACAAGGGTCATTCATAAGGAAATTGTGGAACTCAATGTGGAATTATGTGAGTTTCTTTATCAGCTACAGAGACTTTGACTTGGGATTGTAAGTGTTCCGTTCATGATCCGTCCTGGGGTAACTGTATGAAAATTGTGTTAGTAATACATTATTACCCATACAGTAAAGGTTACATATGAGAATTGTAATCCCCACCGCATAGATTTGTGTAAATTTATATATTCTAGGTTATTTATGAAACTACAAGTCCGACTATAAATTTTTAAAAAGCATAAGTACATTGTCCAAAGTAAATTGTAGACGATGACTTATGAGTATAAAAAGGTCATTCGTAAGGAAGGTGTGGAACTCTCTGTGAGATTATGTGAGTTTCTTTATCAGTTACGGTGTTAAAGAGTTTGACTTGGGATTGTAAGTGTTTCATTCATGATCTTCCTGGGGTAATTGTCCGACAATCATGTTAGTATTCCATTATTTCCTTACAATAAGCGTTACTTATGAGAACGATAATTTCCACCGCATACATTTGCATTAAACTATATAACCTAGTTTATTTATCAAATTCAAAAGTAATAGAAGTTCGTTTACCAATTTCTAAAAAGCACAAGTATAGTATTCAGAGTAAATTGTAGATGATGACTTATAACTATACAAGGATCATTCGTAAGGATTATGTGAGTTTCTTTATTAGTTACGATGTTACAGAGTTTGACATGGGATTGTAAGTGTTCTGTCCACTATCCGTCCTAGGGTAACTGTCTGATAATCTTGTTAGTATTCAATTATTACCCTTACAATAAATGTGTGACATGAGAACGGTAATTCCAACCACATGGATAAGTGTATATTTATATATTCTAGGTTATTTAACAAACTAAAAGGTAAAATAATTCTGTTTATCAATTTTTAAAAAGCACAAGTACATTGTCTAGAGTAAATTGTAGGTAATGACTTATAAGTATATCAGGAGCATTCAGAAGGATGTTGTGGAACTCTCTGTGGGATTATGCAAGTTTATTTATCAGTAATGATGTTAATAAGTTTAACTTCGGATTGGAGTGTTCGACAATCGTGTTAGTATTCCATTATTACCCTTACATTAAATGTTACATATGAGAACGGTAATTTCCACCGCATAGATTTGTGTAAATTTATATATTCTAGGTTATTTATCAAATTAAAGGGTAATGCATGTTTATCTATTGATTTTTTAAAATCACAAGTACATTGTCAAGAGTAAATTGTAGATGATGACTTATAAGTATACAAGGATCAATCAGAAGGATGTTGTGGAACTCTTTGTGAGATTATGCAATTTTGTTTATAAGTTATGTTGTCAATGTGTTTAACTTTGCATTGCATGTGTCACGTCCGTGATTCATTCTGGGGTAACCATCCGTCAGTCATGTTAGTATTCCATTATTACCCCTACAATAAGCGTTACATATGATAACGATAGTTTCAACGCATAGATTCCCGTGAAATTATATATTCAAGGTTATTTTTCAAATTAAAAGGTAATACATATCTATCCATAAAATTTTAAAAATCATAATTACATTATACAGATTAAATTGTAGTGGATGACATATAAGTATACACGAATCTTTCGCAAGGAAGTTATGGAACTCTCTGTGGGATTATTTGAGTTTCTTTATCGGTTATGGTGCTAAGGAGTTTGACTTGGGATTGTAAATGATCTGTCCTCGATCTGTCCTGGGGTAACTGTCTGACGATCGTGTTAGTATTTCATAGTTACCCCTAAAATAAATGTTACATATGAGAACGGTAATACCCACCGCATAGATTTGTGTAATTTATGCATTCTAGGTTATTTATCAAATTAAAAGGTTATACAAGTCTATCTATCAATTTTTAAAAAGCACAAGTACATTGTCCAGAGTAAATTGTGGATGATGACTTCTAAGAATGCAAGGATCCTTCAGAAGGATGTTGTGGAACTCTCCGTGGGATTATGCAAGTTTGTTAATAAGTTATGGTGTCAAAGTGTTTAACTTAGGATTGCATTGTTAGTATTCCATTATTACCTTTACAATAAGCGTACATATGAGAACGATAATTTCCAATGCATAGATTCACGTGAAATTATATATTCTAGGTTATTTATCAAATTAATAGGTAATACATATCCATCCATCGATTTTTTAAAATGCATAAGTACATTATACAAGTATACAAGGATCATTCGTAAGGAAGTTGTGGAATTCTCTGTGGGATTATGTGAGTTTCTTTATCGGTTATGGTGCTACGGAGTTTGACTTGGGATTGTAAGTGTTCCGTACCCAATACGTCCTAGGGTATCTTTCTAACATTGTGGTAGTATTCTATTGTTACCCTTACAATAAACATTGCATATGAGAATGGTAATTCCCACCGCTTAGATTTGTGTAAATTTATATATTCTAGGTTATTTATCAAATTAAAAGGTAATACACGTCTGTCTATCAATTTTAAAAAAACACAAGTACATTGTCCAGAGTAAATTGTAGATGATGACTTATAAGTATACAAGGATTATTTAGAAGGATATTGTGGAACTCTCTGTGGGATTATGTGAGTTTCTTTATCAGTTGCGGTGTTAAAGAGTTTAACTTGGGATTGCAAGTGTCCTGTGCACGATCCGTCCTGGGGTAACTTTCAGTCAATCACGTTAGTATTCCATTATTACACCTACAATAAGTGTTACATATGAGAATGATGATTTCCACTGCATAGATTTGTATGAAATTATATATTCTAGGCTATTTATCAAATTAAAAGTTAATACATATCCGTCCATCAATTATTAAAAAGAATAAGTACAATAAACAGAGTTAATTTTAGATGATGACTTATAATTTTACAAGAATCATTCGCAAGGAAGTTGTGGAACTCTCTGTGGTATTATTCAAGGATATTTATCAATTACGGTGTTAAAGAGTTTTACTTGGGATTGCGTTACATATGAGAAAGAAAATTTCCACCGCATAGATTATCGTGAAATTATATATTCTGGGTTATTTATAAAATAAAAGGGTAATACAAGTCCATCCACGTATTTTTAAAAAGTAGAAGTACATTTTCCAAAGTAAATTGTAGATGATGACTAATAGGTATACAATGATCATTCGTAAGGAAGTTGTCGAACTCTCTGTGGGATATGCGTGTTTCTTTATCAGTTACTGTATTATAGAGTTTGACTTATGATTGTAAGTGTCCCATCCGCAATAACCGTCTATCTGACATGTTAGTATTCCATTATTACCCACACAATAAACGTTAATATGAGAACAGTAATTCCCACAGCATAGATTTGTGTAAATTATATATTCAAGGTTATTTAACAAATTAAAAGGTAATACAAGTCCATTTATCAATTTTTAAAATGTACAAGTACATTGTCCAGAGTAAATTGTAGATTATGACTTATAAGTATCCAAGAATCATTCAGAAGGATGTTGTGGAACTCTCAATGGGATTATGCGAGTTTCTTTATCAGTTACGGTGTTAAAGAGTTTAATTTAGGATTGCAAGTGTCCCGTCCACAATTCGTCCAGGGGTAACCTTCTGTGAATCATGTTAGCATTCCATTATTACCCCTACAATAAGCGTTGCATAATGGAATGATAATTTCCACCACATGGATTTGCGTGAAATTATATATTCTAGGTTATTTATCAAATTAAAAGGTAATACATATCCGTCCATCAAATGTTAAAAAGCACAAGTACATTGTCCAGTGTAAATTGTAGATGATGACTTATAAGTATACATGGATCATTCAGAAGGTTGTTGTGGAACTCTCAGTGGGATTATGCATGTTTCTTTATTAGTTATAGTGTAAAAGTATTTAACTTGGGATTGCAAGTGTCCTGTTGGTGATCCGCCCCGGGGTAATCGTCCATCAATCATGTTAGTATTCCATTATTGCCCCTACAATAAGCGTTACGTATGAGAACGATAATTTCCACTGCATAGATTTGCGTGAAATTATATATTCAAGATTATTTATCAAATAAAATGTAATACATATCCATATATCATTAAAAAAAATCATAAGTACATTATACCGAGTAAATTGTAGATGATAACTTGTAAGTATACAAGGATCATTCATGAGGAAGTTGTGGAACTGTCCGTGGGATTATGTGAGTTTCTTTATCGGTTATGGTGTTAAAGAGTTTGACTTTGGATTGTAAGTGTTCTTTCAGCGATCCGTCCTGGGGTAACTGACCGACAATTGTGTTTGTATTACATTATTACCCTTACAATAATCGTTACATATGGGAACGACAATTCCCACCACATAGATTTGTGTAAATTTATATATTCTAGGTTATTTATCAAACTAAAAGGTAATACAAGTCCTTCTATCGATTTGTTAAAATCCCAAGTACATTGTCCAGAGTAAATTGTAGATGATGACTTATAAGTATACACGGATCATTCAGAAGGATGTTGTAGAAGTCTCTATGGATTAAGTAAGTTTGTTTTATCAGTAATGATGTTAAATAGTTTAACTTGGGATTGGAAGTGTCCCGTCCACGATCCGTGCTGGGGTGATCGTCCATCAATCGTGTTAGTATATCATTATTACCCCTATAATAAGCGATACATATGAGAACGATCATTTCCACCGCATAGATTCTCATCAAATTATATATTTTAGTTTGTTTATCGAATTAAAATGAAATACCACTCCGTCCATCAATTTTTCAAAAGCACAAGTACATTGTGTGGAGTAAATTGTAGACAATGACTTATATGTATATGAGGGTCATTTGTAAGGAAGTTGTGGAACTCTCTGTGGGATTATGTTATTTTCTTTATCAGTTATTGTGTTCAAGAGTTTGACTTGGGATTGTAAGTGTTCCGTTCACGATCCATCCTGGTGTAACTGCCCGACAATCGTGTTAGTATTCCATTATTTCCTTACAATAAGCGTTACTTATGAAATCGATAATTTCCACCACATACATTTGCATTAAATTATATAACCTAGGTTATTTATAAAATTAAAAGGTAATACAAGTTCGTCCACCAATTTTTAAAAAGCACAAATACATTATCAAGAGTAAATTGTAGATGATGACTTATATGTATACAAGGATCATTCGTAAGGAAATTGTGGAAATCTCTGTGGGACTATGTGAGTTTCTTTATCAGTTATAGTGTTACAAAGTTTGACATGGGATTGTTTGTGTTTTGTCCACGATCCATCCTGGGGTAACTGTCTAACAATCATGTTAGTATTCCATTATTACCCTTACAATAAATGTGTGACATGAGAATGGTAATTCCCACCACATAGATATGTGTATATTTATATATTCTAGGTTATTTAACAAACTAAAAGGTAAAACATTTCTGTCTATCAATTTTTAAAAAGCACAATTACATTGTCTAGAGTAAATTGTAGATGAAGACTTATATGTATACAAGGAGCATTCAGAAGGATGTTGTGGAACTCTCTATGGGATTATGAAAGTATCTTTATCAGTAACGATGTTAAAGAGTTTAACTTAGGATTGGAAGTGTCCCGTTTGCGATACGTCCTGGGGTAACCTTTGGTCAATCGTGTTAGTATTCCATTATTACCCCTAAAATAAGTGTTACATATGAGAACGATAATTTCAACAACTTAGATTCTTTTGAAATTATATATTCTAGGTCATTTATCAAATTAAGAGGTACTACAAGTCCATCCATCAATTTTTAAAAAGCACAAGTACACTATCCAGAGTAAATTGAAGACAATGACTTATAAGTATATAAGGGTCATTCTTAAGGAAATCGTGGAACTCACTGTTGAATTATGTGAGTTTCTTTATTAGCTAGGGTGTTAAAGAGTTTGATTTGGGATTGTAAGTGTTCCGTTCATGATCTGTCTTGGGGTAACTGTCCGACAATCGTGTTAGTAATACATTATTACCCATACAATAAAGGTTACATATGAGAATGGTATTTCCCACCGCATAGATTTTTGTAAATTTATATATTCTAGATTATTTATCAAACTACAAAAATGACTCTAAATTTTTAAAAAGCACAACTACATTGTCCAGATTAAATTGTAGACGATGGCTTATAAGTATACAAGGGTCATTTGAAAAGAAGTTGTGGAACTCTCTGTGGGATTATGTGAGTTTCTTTATCAGTTATGGTGTTAAAGAATTTGACTTGGGATTGTAAGTGTTTTGTTCACAAATCGTCTTTGGGTAATTTTCCAACAATCGTGTTAGTATTCCTTTATTTCCTTACAATAAGCGTTACTGATGAGAACGATAATTTCCACCGCATAGATTTTCATTAAACTATGTAGCCTAGGTTATTTATCAAATTCAAAAGTAATACAAGTTCTTCCACCAATTTTTAAAAAGCACAAGTACTTTATTTAGATTAAATTGTTGTGATAAATTATAAGTGTACAAGGATCATTCGTAAGGAAGTTATGGAACTCTCTGTGGGATTATGTGAGTTTCTTTATTAGTTACGGTGTTACAGAGTCTTACATGGGATTGTAAGTGTTCTGTCCACGATCCGTCCTGGGGTAACTATCTGACTATCATGTTAGTATTCAATTATTACCCTTACCATAAATGTGCGACATGAGAACGATAATTCCCACCACATAGATATGTGTATATTTATATATTCTAGGTTATTTAACAAACTAAATGGTAAAACAATTATGTCTATCAATTTTTAAAAAGCACAAGTACATTGTCCAGAGTAAATTTTAGATGATGACTTCTAAGTATACTAGGAGCATTCAGAAGGATGTTGTGGAACTCTCTGTGGGACTATGTAAGTTTCTTTATCAGTAACGATGTTAAAGAGTTTAACTTGGGATTGGAAGTGTCCCGTCTGCGATACGTCCTAGGGTATCCATCTGTCAATCGTGTTAGTATTCCATTATTACCCCTACAATAAGCGTTACATATGAGAACGATAATTTCCACCACATAGATTCTTATGAAATTATCTATTATAGGTTATTTATCAAATTAAGATGTAATACAAGTCCGTCCATCAATTTTAAAAAATAACAAGTACATTGTCCAGAGTAAATTGTAGACGATGACTTATAAGTATACAAGGGTCATTCGAAATGAAGTTGTGGAACTCTCTGTGGGATTATGTGAGTTTTTTTATCATTTACGGTGTTAAAGAGTTTGACTTGGGATTGTAAGTGTTCTATTCACGAACCGTCCTGGGGTAATTGTCCGACAATCATGTTAGTATTAATTTATTTCCTTACAATAAGCATTAATTATGAGACCGATAATTTCCACCGCATATATTTTCATTAAACTATGTAACATAGGTAATTTATTAAATTCAAAAGTTATACAAGTTCATCCACAAATTTTTAAAAAGCACAAGTACATTATTCAGAGTAAATTGTTGATGATGACTTATAAGTATACAAGGATCACTCGTAAGGAAGTTGTGGAACTCTCTGTGGGATTATGTGAGTTTCTTTATAAGTTACGGTGTTACAGAGTTTGACATGGGATTGTAAGTGTTCTATCCACGTTCCATCTTGGGGTAACTGTCTGACTATCTTGTTAGTATTCAATTATTACCCTTACCATAAATGTGTGACATGAGAACGATAATTCCCACCTCATAGATATGTGTATATTTATATATTCTAGGTTATTTAATAAACTAAAAGGTAAAACAATTATGTGTCTCAATTTTTAAAAAACACAAGTTCATTGTCTAGTGTAAATTGTAGATGATGACTTATAAGTACACAAGGAGCATTCAGAAGGATGTTGTGGAACTCTCTGTGGGATTATGAAAGTATCTTTATTAGTAACGATGTTAAAGAGTTTAACTTGGGATTGTAAGTGTCCTGTCTGCGATACGTCCGGGGGCAACCGTCTGTCAATCGTGTTAGTATTCTATTATTACCCCTACAATAAGGGTTACATATGAGAACGATAATTTCCACCGTAGATATTCTTGTGAAATTATATATTCTAGATTATCTATCAAATTAAGATGTAATACAAGTCCGTCCATCAATTTTTAAAAAGAACAAGTACATTGTCAAGAGTAAATTAAAAGACGATGACTTATAAGTACACAAGGGTCATTCATAAGGAAATTGTGGAACTCAATGTGGAATTATGTGAGTTTCTTTATCAGCTACAGAGACTTTGACTTGGGATTGTAAGTGTTCCGTTCATGATCCGTCCTGGGGTAACTGTATGAAAATTGTGTTAGTAATACATTATTACCCATACAGTAAAGGTTACATATGAGAATTGTAATCCCCACCGCATAGATTTGTGTAAATTTATATATTCTAGGTTATTTATAAAACTACAAGTCCGACTATAAATTTTTAAAAAGCACAAGTATATTGTCCAGAGTAAATTGTAGACGATGACTTATAAGTATAAAAGGGTCATTCGTAAGGAAGTTGGGGAACTCTCTGTGAGATTATGTGAGTTTCTTTATCAGTTACGGTGTTAAAGAGTTTGACTTGGGATTGTAAGTGTTTCATTCATGATCATCCTGGGGTAATTGTCCGACAATCGTGTTAGTATTCCATTATTTCCTTACAATAAGCGTTACTTATGAGAACGATAATTTCCACCACATTCATTTGCATTAAACTATGTAACCTAGTTTATTTATCAAATTCAAAAGTAATACAAGTTTGTCTACCATTTTTAAAAAAGAACAAGTACAGTATTCAGAGTAAATTGTAGATGATGACTTATAACTATACAAGGATCATTCGTAAGGAAATTGTGGGACTCTCTATGGGATTATGTGAGTTTTTTTATCAGTTACGATGTTACAGAGTTTGACATGGGATTGTAAGTGTTCTGTCCACTATCCGTCCTAGGGCAACTGTCTGACAATCTTGTTAGTATTCAATTATTGCCCTTACAATAAATGTGTGACATGAGAACGGTAATTCCAACCACATGGATAAGTGTATATTTATATATTCTAGGTTCTTTAACAAACTAAAAGGTAAAATAATTCTGTTTATCAATTTTTAAAAAGCATAAGTACATTGTCCAGAGTAAATTTTAGGTAATGACTTATAAGTATATCAGGAGCATTCAGAAGGATGTTGTGGAACTCTCTGTGGGATTATTCAAGTTTCTTTATCACTAATGATGTTAATAAGTTTAACTTGGGATTGGAAGTGTCCCGTCTGTGATACGTCCTGGTGTAACCGTCCATCAATCGTGTTAGTATTCTATTATTACCCATACAATAAGTGTTACATATGAGAACGATAATTTCCACTGCATAGATTCTTGTGAAATTATATATTCTAGGTTATTCATCAAAATAAGAGGTAATACAAGTCTGTCCATCAATTTTCAAAAAGTACAAGTACATTGTCTAGAGTAAATTGAAGACAATGACTTATAAGTATACAAGTGTCATTCGTAAGGAAATTGTGGAAATCAATGTGGGATTATGTGAGTTTCTTTATTAGTTACGGTGTTAATGAGTTTGACTTGGGATTGTAACTGTTCCGTCCGCGATCCATTCTGGGGTAACTGTTCATTAATCGTGTTAATATTCCATTATTACCCTTACATTAAACGGTACATATCAGAACAGTAATTCCCACCGCATAGATTTGTATAAATTTATATATTCTAGGTTATTTATCAAATTAAAAGGTAATACAAGTCCGTTTATCGATTTTTAATAAGTACAAGTACATTGTCCAAAGTAAATTGTAGATGATGACTTATAAGTATACAAGGATTATTCAGAAAGATATTTTGGAACTCTGTGTGGGATTATGTAAGTTACTTTATCAGTTATAGTGTTAAAGATTTTAGCTTAGGATTACAAGTGTCCCGTCCGCAATCCTTCCATAGGGTAACATTTTGTCAATCATGTTCGTATTCCATTATTACCCCTACAATAAGCGTTATATATGAGAACAATAATTTCCACAGCATAGACCTGCATGAAATTATGTATTCTAGGTTTTTTTATCAATTTAAAAGGTAATACATATCAGTCCATCGATTTTTAAAAAGCTTGAGTACAATATAAAGAGTAAATTGTAGATGATTATTTATAAGTATACAAGGATCATTCGTAAGGAAGTTGGGTAACTCTCTCTGGGATTATGTGAGTATATTTATCAGTTATGGTGTTAAAGAGTTTGATTTGGGATTGTAAGTGTTCTATTTGCAATATGTCCTGGGGTAATTGTCCAACAATCGTGTTAGTATTTCATTATAACCCATACAATAAACGTTAAATATGAAAACGGTAATTCCCACCACATAGATATGTTTAAATTAATATATTCTAGGTTATTTATCAAATTAAAAGGTAATACAAGTCCGTCTATCAATTGTTTAAGAGCACTAGTACATTGTCTAGAGTAATTTGTAGATGATGACTTATAAGTATACAAGGTTCATTCAAAAAATTGTTGTGAAAATCTCCGTGGGATTATGCAAGTTTGTTTATAAGTTATGGTGTCAATGTGTTGAACTTGGGATTGCATGTGTCTCATACACGAGCTGTTCCAGGGTAACCATCCATCAATCATGTTAGTATTCCATTATTACCCCTACAATAAGCGTTATATATGATAGCGATAATTCCAACACATAGATTCACGTGAAATTATATATTCAAGGTTATTTATCAAATTAAAAGGAAATACATATCCATCCGTCGATATTTAAAAAGTATAAGTACATTACACAGAGTAAATTGTAGATCATGACATATAAATATACAAGGATCATTCGCAAGGAAGTTGTGGAACTCTTCGTGGGATTATGTGAGTTTCTTTGTTAAAGAGTTTGTCTTGGGATTGTAAGTGTTTCGTTCACGAACTGTCCTTAGGTATCTGTCTGACAATCGTGTTAGTAATCCATTATTTCCTTACAATTAGCGTTACTTATGAGAACGATAATTTCCACTGCATACATTTTCATTAAATTTTATAACCTAGGTTATTTATCAAATTCAAAGGTAATACAAGTGCGCCCACCAATATTTAAAAAGTACAAGTACATTATTCAGAGTAAATTGTAGATGATGAATTATAAGAATACAAGGATCCTTCGTAAGGAAATTGTGGAACTCTCTGTGGGATTATGTGAGTTTCTTTATCGGTTAGGGTGTTCAAAAGTTTCACTTTGGATTATAAGTGTTCCGTCCGTGATCCATTTTGGGGTACCTTTTCGACAATCGTGTTAGTATTCCAATATTACACTTACAATAAATGTGACATATGAGAACGATCATTCCCACCGCATAGATTTGTGTACATTTATATTTTTTAAGTTATTTATCAAATTAAAAGGTAATACAAGTCCGTCTATCAATTTTTTAAAAGCACAAGTAAATTGTCTAGAGTAAATTGTCTAGAGTAATTGTAGATGATGACTTATAAGTATACAAGGATTATTCAGAAGGATGTTGTGGAACTCTCTATAGGAATATGCAAGTTTGTTTATATGTTATGGTGTCAATGTGTTTAACTTGGGATTGCATGTGTCCCATCCGCGATCCATCCCGGGGTAACCATCCGTCAATCGTGGTATTCCATTATTACCCGTACAATAAGCGTAACATATGAGAACGATAATTTCCAATGCATAGATTCACGTGAAATAATAATTCTATGTTATTTATCAAATTAAAAGGAAATACATATCCATCCATCAATTGTTTAAAAGCATAAGTAAATTATACAGAGTAAATTGTAGATGATGACATGTTAGTATACAAGGATCTTTCGCAAGGAAGTTGTGGAACTCTCTATGGGATTATGTGAGTTTCTTCATCGGTTATGGTGCTAAGGAGTTTGACTTGGGATTGTAAGTGTTCCATCCTCGATCCACCCTGGGTAACTGTCGGACAAGCGTGCTAGTATCCCATTGTTACCCCTACAATAAACGTTACATATGAGAAAGGTAATTGTAAATTTATATATTCTAGGTTATTTATCAAATTAAAAGGTAGTACAACTCCGTCCATCAATTTTTAAAAAGCACAACTACCTTGTCCAGAGTAAATTGTAGACGATGACTTATAAGTATAAAAGGGTCATTCGTAAGGAAGTTATGGAACTCTTTGTGGGATTATGTGAGTTTCTTTATTAGTTACGATGTTAAAGAGTTTCACTTGGGATTGTAAGTGTTCCATTCAAAAACCGTCCTTGGGTAATTGTCTGTCAATCGTGTTAGTATTCCATTATTTCATTACAATAAGCGTTACTTATGAGAAAGATATTTTCCACCCCATACATTTACATTAAATTATATAATCTCAGTTATTTATCAAATTCAAAGGTAATACAAGTTTGTCCACCAATTTTAAAAAAGCACAAGTACATTATTCAGAGTGAATTGTGGATGATGAATTATAAGTATACAAGGATCATTCGTAATGAAGTTGTGATACTCTCTGTGGAATTATGTGAGTTTATTTATCGGTTACGGTGTTAAAGAGTTTCACTTGTGATTGTAAGTGTTCTGTTCATGAATTGTCCTTGGGTAACTGTCTGTCAGTCGTGTTAGTATTCCATTATTTATTTACAATAAGCGTTACTTATAAGAAAGATATTTTCCACCGCATACATTTGCATGAATTATATAATCTAGGTTATTTATCAAATTCAAAGGAAATACAAGTTCGTCCACCAATTTTTAAAAAGCACAAGTACATTATTCAGAGTGAATTGTAGATGATGAATTATAAGTATACAAGGATCATTCGAAAGGATGTTGTGGAACTCTCTGTGAGGTTATGTGAGTTTCTTTATCATTTACGGTGTTAAAGAGTTTCACTTGGGATTGTAAGTGTTCCGTCCGTGATCCGTCCTGGGGTATCTGTTCGACAATCATGGTAGTATTCCATTATTACCCTTACAATAAACATTACATAAGAGAACGGTAATTCCCACTGCATAGATTTGTTTAAATTTATATATTATACGTTATTTATCAAATTAAAACGTAATAAAAGTCCATCTATCAATTTTTTAAAAGCACTAGTACATTGTCCCGAGTAAATTGTAGATGATGAGTTATAAGTATACAAGGATCCTTGAGAAAACTGTTGTGGAACTCTCTGTGGGATTATGCAAGTTTGTTTATAAGTTATGGTGTCAATGTGTTTAACTTGGGATTGCATGTGTTCCGTCCGCGATCCGTCCCGGGGTAACCATCCGTCAATCATGTTAGTATTCCATTATTACCCCTACAATAAGCATTACACATGATAACGATAATTTCTAATGCATAGATTCGCGTAAAATTATATATTCAAGGTTATTTATCAAATTAAAAGGAAATACACATCCATCCATCGATTTTTAAAATTCATAAGTACATTAAATAGAGTAAATTGTAGATGATGACATATAAATATACAAGGAGCATTTGCAAGGAAGTTGTGGAACTCTTTGTGGGATTATGTGAGTTTCTTTATCGGTTATGGTGCTAAGGAGTTTGACTTGAGATTGTAAGTGTTCCATCCCCGATCTGTCCTGGGGTAACTATCTAACAATCATGTTAGTATTCCATTGTTACCCCTACAATAAACGTTACATATGAGAATGGTAATTCCCACCGCATAGATTTGTGCAAAATTGATTTATTCTAGGTTATTTATTGAATTAAAAGGTAGTAAAACTCCGTCCATCAATTTTTAAAAAGCACAAGTACATTGTACGGAGTAAATTGTAGACCATGACTTATAAGTATACAAAAGTTATTCGTAAGGAAGTTGTGGAACTCTCTGTGGGATTATGTGAGTTTCTTTATCAGTTACGATGTTAAATTGTTTTTCTTGGGATTGTAAGTGTTTCGTTCACGAACCATCCTTGGGTAACTGTCCAACAATCGTGTTAGTATTCCATTATTTCCATACAATAAGTGTTACTTTTGAGAACGATAATTTTCACCGCATACATTTTCAATAAATTTTATAACCTAGGTTATTTATCAAATCCAAAGGTAATACAAGTTCGTCCACCAATTATTAAAAAGTACAAGTACATTATTCAGAGTAAATTGTTGATGATAACATATAAGTATACAAGGATCTTTGGCAAGGAAGTTGTGGAACTCTGTGGGATTATGTGAGTTTCTTTACCGGTTATGGTGTTAAGGAGTTTGACTTGGGATTGTAAGTGTTTTGTCCCCGATATGTCCTTGGGTAATTGTCTGCAATTGTGTTTGTATTCCATTGTTACCCCTACAATAAATGTTACATATGAGAACGGTGATTCAGACCACATAGATTTGTGTAAATATATATATTCTATGTTGTTTATCGAATTAAAAGGTAGTACAACTCCGTCCATCAATTTTTAAAAAGCACAAGTACATTGTCCAGAGTAAATTGTGGACGATGACTTATAAGTATACAATGGTCATTCGTAAGGAAGTTGTGGAACTCCTTGTGGGATTATGTGAGTTTCTTTATGATTTACACTGTTAAAGAGTTTGACTTGGGATTGTAAGTGTTGCGTTCACGAACCGTCCGGGGGTAACTGTCCGACAATCATGTTAGTATTCCATTATTTCTTTACAATAAGCGTTACTTATGAGAACGATATTTTCCACCCCATAAATTTTCATTAAATTATATAACCTAGGTTATTTATAAAATTAAAAGGTAATACAAGTTCGTCTACCAATTATGAAAAAGCACAAGTACATTATTCAGAGTAAATTATAGATGATGAATTATAAGTATACAAGGATCATTCGAAAGGAAGTTGTGGAACTCTCTGTGGGATTATGTGAGTTTCTTTATCAGTTAAGGTGTTAATGAGTTTCACTTGGGATTATAAGTGTTCCGTCCGCAATCCGTCCTGGGGTAACTTTTTGACAATCGTGTTAATATTCCATTATTACCCTTACAATAGGCGTTACATATGAGAATGCTCATTCCCACCTCATAGATTTGTGTAAATTTATATATTCTAGGTTATTTACGAAATTAAAAGGTAATCCAAGTCCGTCTATAAATTTTTTAAAAGCACAAGTACATTATCCAGAGTACATTATAAGTATACTAGGATCATTTTGAAGGATGTTGTGGAACTCTCTGTGGTATTATGAAAAATTGATTATATGTTATGATGTCAATGTGTTTAATTTGGGATTGCATGTGTCCCATCTAGGATCCGTCCCGAGGTAACCATCCTTCAATCATGTTATTAATCCATTATTACAAATACAATAAGCGGTACATATGGGAACGATAATTTCCACCACATAGATTTGCATGAAATTATATATTCTGGGTTATTTTTCAAATTAAAAGGTAATACATATACATCCATAAAAAGCATAAGTACATTATATAGAGTAAATTGTAGATGATGACTTATAAGTATACAAGGATCATTCGTGAGGATGTTGTGGACCTCTCTGTGGGATTATGTGAGTATATTTATTAGTTACGGTGTTAAAGAGTTTGATTTGGGATTGTAAGTGTTCCGTCCGCTATCCGTCCTGGGGTAATTGTCCAACAATCGTGTTAGTATTCCATTATTACCCTTACAATAAACGTTACATATGAGAACAGTAATTCCCACCACATAGATTTGTGTAAATTTATATATTCTATGTTATTTATCAAATTAAAAGGTAATAGAAGTCCGTCTATAAATTTTTTAAAAGCACAAGTACATTGCCCAGAGTAATCTGTAGATGATAACTTATAAGTATATAGGGATCATTCAGAAGGATGTTGTAGAACTCTCTATGGGATTATGCAATTTTTTTTATAAGTTATGGTGTCAAAGTGTTTAACTTGGGATTGCATTTGTTCCGTCCGTGGTCCATCCAGGGGTACCCATCCATCAATCATGTTAGTATTACATTATTACCCCTACAATAAGTGTTACATATGAGAACGATAATTGCCAACACATAGATTCAAGTGAAATTATATATTCTAGGTTATTTATCAAATTAAAAGGTAATAAATATCCATCCATCAATTTTTCAAAGGCATAAGTACATTATACAGAGTAAATTGTAGATGATGACATATAAGTATACAAGGATCATTCATAAAGAAGTTGTTGAAATCTCTATGGGATTATGAGAGTTTCTTTATCGGTTATGGTGTTAAGGAGTTTGACTTGGAATTGTAAGTGTTCCATCCCCAATCCGTCCTGGGGTAACTGTCTGACAATCGTGTTAGTATTCTATTGTTACCCTTACAATAAGGGTTACATATGAGAACAATAATTTCCACTGCATAGATTCTTGTGAAATTATACATTCTAGGTTATATATCAAATTAAGAGGTAATACAAGTACGTCTATCAATTTTTGAATAGCACAAGTACATTGTCAAGAGTAAATTGTAGAAAATGACTTATAAGTATACAAGGATCATTCTTAAGGAAATTGTGACTTGGGATTGTAAGTGTTCCATTCACGATCCATTCTGGGGTAACTGTCTGACAATCATGTTAGCATTCCATTATTTCCTTTCAATAAGCAATACTTATGAAAACGATAATTTCCAGCCAATACATTTGCATTAAATTATATAACCTATGTTATTTATCAAATTAAAAGGTAATAAAAGTTCATCCATCGATTTTTATAAAGCACAAGTACATTATCCTGAGTAAATTGTATAACCTAGGATATTTAATAAATTAAAAGGTAATACATATCCATCCATTGATTTTTAAAATGCATAAGTATATTATACAGAGTAAATTGTAGATGATGACATATAAGTATACAAGGATCATTCGCAAGGAAGTTGCGGAGCTCTTTGTGGGATTATGTGAGTTTCTTTATTGGTTATGGTGCTAGGGAGTTTGGCTTAGGATTTTAAGTGTTCCGTCCCCGATCCGTCCTGGGGTAACTATCTGACAATCGTGTTAGTATTCCATTGTTACCCTTACAATAAATGTTACATATGAGAACGGTTATTTCCACAGCATAGATTTGTGTACATTTATATATTCTAGGTTGTTTATCAAATTAAAAGGTAATACAAGTCTGTCTCTTGATTTTTAAAAAGCACAAGTACATTGTCCAGAGTAAATTGTAGATGATAACTTATAAGTATACAAGGATCATTCGGAAGGATGTTGTGGAACTCTCTGTGGGATTATGTAAGTTTCTTTATCAGTTAATGTGTTAAAGAGTTTAACCTGGGATTGGAAATGTCCCATCCGCGATCCGTCCTGGGGTAACCGTCTATCAATAATGTTAGTATTCCATTATTACCCCTACCATAAGCATTACATATGAGAAAAATAATTTCCTCCTCATAGATCCTCCTAATATTATATATTCTTGGTTATTTATCAGATTAAAAGGTAATACAAGTCCGTCCATTAATTTTTAAATATCACAAGTACATTGTGTAGAGTAAATTGTATACAAGGGTCATTCGTAAGAAATTGTTGAACTCACCGTGGGATTATGTGAGTTTCTTTATCAGTTACGGTGTTAAAGAGTTTGACTTGGGATTGTAAGTGTTCTGTTCACGATCCGTTCTGGGGTACTGTCCGACAATCTTGTTAGTATTCCATTATTTCCTTACAATAAGCATTACTTATGAGAACAATAATTTCCACCGCATACATTTGTTTTAAATTATATAACCTAAGTTATTTTTCAAATTAAAAGGTAATACAAGTTTGCCCACAAATTTTAAAAAGCACAAGTACATTATCCAGAGTAAATTGTAGAAGATGACTTATAAGTATAAATGGATCATTCGTAAGGAAGTTGTGAAACTCTGTGTGGAATTATGCAAGGATATTTATCAGTTACGGTGTTAAAGAGTTTGACTTGTGATTGCAAGTGTCCCATCCACAATCGGTTATGGGGTAATCATCGGTCAATCATGTTAGCATTCCATTATTACCCTTACAATAAGTGTTACATATGAGAACAAAAATTTCCACCGCATAGATTAGCATGAAATTATATATTTTAGGTTATTCATAAAATTAAAAGGTAATACAAGTCCGTCCATGGATTTTTAAAAAACACAAGTACATTGTCCATAGTAAATTGTAGATGATGACTCATAGGTATACAATGATCATTTGTAAGGAAGTTGTGGAATCCTCTGTGAGATTATGCGAGTTTTTTCATCAGTTACGATATTAAAGATTTTGACTTATGATTGCAAGTGTCCCGTACGCAATGAGTCCCAGGGTAACCATCTTTATGTCATGTTAGTATTCCATTATTACACATACAATAAACGTTAAATATGAGAACGGTAACTCCCACTGCATAGATTAGTGTAAATTTATATATTCTAGGTTATTTATCAAATTAAAAGGTAATACAAGTCCTTCTATCAATATTTAAAAAGCACAAGTACATTGTCCAGATTGAATTGTAGATGATGACTTTTAAATATACAAGGATGATTTAGAAGGATGTTGTGGAACTCTCTGTGGGATTATACAAGTTTGTTTATCAGTTACGGTGTCAAAACGTTTAACTTTGGATTGCAAGTGTCCCGTCCACAATCCGTCTTGGGGTAACCGTACGTCAATCATGCTAGTATTCCATTATTACCCATACAATAAGCGTTACATATGAGAATGATAATTTCCACCGCATAGATTCACGTGAAATTATATATTCTAGGTTATTTATCAAATTAAAAGTTAACACATATCCATCCATTGATTTAAAAAAAGTATACGTACATTATACACGGTAAATTGTAGATGATAACTTATAAGTATACAAGGATCATTTGTGGAACTCTCTGTGGGATTATATGAGTTTGTTTATCAATTACGGTGTCAAAGAGTTTGACTTGGGATTGTAAGTGTTTTTTCCGCAATTTGTCCTGGGTAACTGTCTCACAATCGTGTTAGTATTCCATTGTTACCTTTACAATAAACATTACATATGAGAACGGTAATTCCCACCGTATAGATTTGTGTAAATTTATATGTTCTAGGTTATTTATAAGATTAAATGACAATACATATCCGTCACTAAATATTTAAAAAGCACAAGTACATTTTCCAGAGTAAATTGTAGATGATGACCTATAAGTATACAAGGATGATTTAGAAGGATATTGTGGAGCTCTCAGTGGGATTATGCAAGTTCTTTTTCAGTTTTGGTGTTAAAGTGTTTCAGTTGGGATTTTAACTGTCCCATCCACGATCCATCCCGGGGTAACCGTTCGTCAATCATTTTAGTATCACATTATTACCCCTAGAATAAGCATTGCACATGAGAACGATAATTTCCACCACATAGATTCACGTGAAATTCTGTAATCTAGGTTAGTTATAAAATTAAAAGGTAATACATATCCATCCATCAATTTTTAAAAAGCATAATTACATTATATAGAGTAAATCGTAGATAATGACTTATAAGTCTACGAGGATCATTTGTAAAGAAGTTATGGAACTCTCTGTGTGATTATATGAGTTTCTTTATCGGTTACAGTGTTAAAGAGTTTGACTTGGGATTGTAAGTGTTCTATCTGCGATCCGTCCTGGGTAACTATCCGACAATCGTGTTAGTATTACATTATTACCTTACAATAAATGTTACATATGAGAACGGTAATTCCCACCACATAGATTTGTGTAAATTTATATATTCTAGGTTATTTATCAAATTAAATGATAATTTATATCCATCCGTTAATTTTAAAAAAGCACAAGTACATTGTCTAGAGTAAACTGAAGATGATGACTTACAAGTATACAAGGATCATTTAGAAGGATGTTGTGGAACTCTCAGAGGGATAATGCAAGTTTCTTTATCAGTTACGGTGTCAAAGTGTTTCAGTTGGGATTTTCAGTGTACCGTGCACGATTCGTCAAGAAGTAACCGTCCGTCAAACATGTTAGTATTTCATTATGACCCCTACAATAAGCGTTAATTATGAGAATGATAATTTCTACCGTATTGATTCACGTGAAATTATATATTCTAGGTTATTTATCAAATTAAAAGGTAATACATAACCATCCATCGATTTTTAAAAAGCATAAGTACATTATACAAAGTAAATTGTAGATGATGACTTATAAATATACAAGGATCATTCGTAAGGATGTTGTGGAACTCTCTGTGGGATTATGTGAGTTCTTTATCAGTTACAGTGTTAAAAAGTTTGACTTGGCATTGTAATTGTTCCGTCCGCGATCCATCCTAGGGTAAGTGTCTGGCAATCTTGTTAGTAGTCCATTATTACCCTTACAATAAGCGTAACATATGAGAACAGCAATTCCCACTGCATAGATTTGTGTAAATTTATATATTCTAGGATATTTATCAAATTAAAAGGTAATAAAAGTCTGTCCATCAATTTTTTAAAAGCACAAGTACATTGTCAAGATTAAATTGTATTCGATGACTTCTAAGTATATAAGGATCATTCAGAAGGATGTTTTGGAACTCTTTCTGGGATTATGTGAGTTTCTTTATCAGTTACGTTGTTAAAGAGTTTAACTTGGGATTGCAAAGGTCCCGTCCGCGATCCGTCCTGGGATAACCGTCCGTCTGTCTTGTTGGTTTTCCATTATTACTCTTACCATAAATGTTACATATGAGAAAGATAATTTCCACCATATAGATTCCTGTGAAATTATAAATTCCAGGTTATTTATCAAATTAAAAGGAAATACAAGTCCGTCCATCAATTTTTAAAAAGAAAAATTACATTGTCCTGAGTAAATTGTAGACGATGACTTATAAGTATGCAAGGGTCATTCGTAAGGAAGTTGTTGAAACCTCTGTGGGATTATGTGAGTTTCTTTATCAGTTACAATGTTAAAGAGTTTGACTTGGGTTTGCAATTGTCCCATCCGCAATCCGTCCCGGGGTAACCATTTGTCAATTGTGTTAGTATTTCATTATTTTCCTTACAATAAGCGTTACATATGAGAACAATAATGTCCATAGAATAGATCCGAATGGAATTATATATTCTAGGTTATTTATCAAATTAAAAGGTAATACAAGTATGTCTATCGATTTTTAAAATGCACAAGTACATTGTCCGGAGTAAATTGTAGACAATGACTTATAAGTATAGAGGGTCATTTGTAAGTAAGTTGTGGAAATCTCCATGGGATTATGTGAGTTTCTTTATCGGTTACAGTGTTAAAGAGTTTGACTTAGGAATTAAACTGTTCCATTTACGATCTGTCCTAGGGTAACTGTCCGACAGTCGTGTTAGTATTCCATTAATTCCTTACAATAAGCATTACTTATGAGAATGATAATTTCCACCGCATACATTTGCGTTAAATTATATAACCTAGGTTATTTATCAAACTAAAAGGTAATACAAGTTCGCCCACTGATATTTTAAAAACACAAGTAAATTATCAAGAGTAAATTGTAGATGATAATTTATAAATATACTAGGATCATTCGTAAGGAATTTTTGGAACTCTCTGTGGGATTATTCGTGTATATTTATTAGTTATGGTGTTAAAGAGTTTAACTTGGGATCACAAGGGTCCCGTCTGCGATCCGTCCCGGGGTAACCGTTCGTCTCTCGTGTTAGTATTCCATTATTACCCTTACAATAAACGTTACATATTAGAACGGTAATTCCCACAACATTGATTTGTGTAAATTTATATATTCTAGGTTATTTATAAATTAAAAGGTAATACAAGTCCGTCTATCGATTTTTAAAAAGCACAAGTATGTTGTCCATAGTAAATTGTAGATGATGACTTATAAGTGAATGAGGACCATTCAAAAGGATATTGTGGAACTCTCTGTGGGACTATGTTAAGTTTTTTATCAGTTACGGTGTTAAAGATTATAACTTGGGATTGCAAGTGTCCTGTCCGCGATCCGTCTCGGGGTAACTGACCGCCAATCTTGTTAGTATTCCATTATTACCTTACAATAAGAATTACTAACGAGAACGACAATTTCCATCGAATACATTTGCGTTAAATTATATAATGTAGGTTATTCATCAAATTAAAGGGTAATACAAGTCCATCCATTTTGAAGAGGCACAAGTACATTGTCAAGAGTATATTATAGATGAGAATTTATAAGTAAACAAGGATAATTCGTAAAGATGTTGTGGAACTCTACGTGGAATTATGCGTGTTTCTTTATCAGTTACGATATTAAAGAGTTTGACATATGATTACAAGTGTCCGGTCCATGATCCGTCCTGAGGTAATCATCTACCTGTTGTGTTAATATTCCATTATTACACATACAATAAACGTTACATAAGAGAACGGTAATTCCCATGACATAGATTTGTGTAAATTTATAGATTCAAGGTTATTTATCAAATTAAATGATAATACATATCCGTCCGTCGGTTTTTAAAAAGCACAAGTACATTGTCCAGAGTAAATTGTTGATGATGACTTATAAGAATACGAGGATCATTCAGAAGGATGTTGTGGACCTCTCTGTGGGATTATGCAAGTTATTTTATCAGTTACGATGTCAAAGTGTTTAAATTTGGATTGCAAGTGTCCTGCCCACGATTCGTCCCGGGGTAACCGTCCATCATATATGTTAGTATTCCATTATTACACATACAATAAGGGTTACATATGGGAACGATAATCTCCACCACATAGATTTGCATGAAATTATATATTCTAGATTATTTATCAAATTAAAAGGTAATACATATCCATCCATCGATTTTTAAATAGCACAAGTACATTATGCAGAATAAATTATAGATGATGACTTATAAGTATGCAAGGATCATTCTTAAGGAAGTTGTGGAACTCTCTGTGGGATTATACTAATTATTTTATCAGCTACGGTGTGAAGAGTTCTACTTGAGATTGCAAGTGTCCCATCCCTGATCCGTTCCGGGGTAACCATCTTTCAATCTTGTTAGTATTACATTATTACCCTTACCATAAGCATTACATATGACGACGATAATTTCCACCGCATAGATTCACTTTAAATGATATGTTCTAGGTTATTTATCAATTTAATAAGTAATACATATCCGTTCATTGATTTTTAAAAAGCACAAGTACATTATATTGAGTAAATTGTAGTGGATGACTTATAAATACACAAGGATCATTCGTAAGGAAGTTGTGCAACTCTCTGTGGGATTATGTGAGTTCTTTATCAGTTACGCTGTTAAAGAGTTTGACTTGAGATTGTAAGTGTTCCATCAACGATCTGTCCTAGGGTAACTGTCCGACAATCGTGCTAATAGTCCATTATTACCCTTACATAAGCATAACATATGAGAACAGTAATTCCCACAGCATAGATTTGTGTAAATTTATATATTCTAGGTTATTTATCAAATTAAAAGGTAATACAATTTAGTCTATTGATGTTTTAAAAGCACAAGTACATTGTCAAGAGTAAATTGTAGATGATGACTTCAAAGTTTACGAGGATCATTCAGATGGATTTTGTGGAACTCTCTGTGGGATTATGTGAGTTTCTTAATCAGTAACAGTGTAAAAAAGTTTAACTTGGGATTGCAAGGGTCCCATCTGCTATTCGTCCCGGGGTAAATGTCTGTCTCTCGTGTTAGTATTCCATTATTACCCTTACAATAAACGTTACATATGAGAACGGTAATTCCCACTGCATAGATTTGTGTAAATTTATATAATCTAGGTTATTTATCAAATTAAAAGGCAATCCAAGTGTGTCTACCGGTTTTTAAAAAGCACAAGTACATTGTCCAGAGTATATTGTAGATGATGATTTATAAGTATACAAGGGTCATTCCGGGGTAACCATCTGTCAATTGTGTTAGTATTCCATTATTACTTTACAATAAGCATTACTTCTAAAAAAGATAATTTCCATCGAATACATCTTCTTTAAATTATAGAATCTAGGTTATTTATCAAATTAAAAGGTAATACAGGTCCGTCCATCGAATTTTAAAAAGCACATGTACATTATTCAGAGTAAATTGTCGATGATGACTTATAAGTATACATGGATAATTTGTAAGGAAGTTGTGGAACTCTCTGTGGGATTATGCAAATTTTTTATCAGTTATGGTGTAAAAGAGTTCTACTTGAGATTGCAAGTGTCCCATCCGTGATCCATCCCGGGGTAACCATCCGTCAATCATGATAGTATTCCATTATTACCCTTGTAATATGCGTTACATATGACAATGATAATTTCCACCTCATAGATTCGCTTGAAATGATATATTTTAGGTTATTGATCAAATTAAAAGGTAATACAAGTCCATCTATGCATATTTAAAAAACACAAGTACATTGCCTAAAGTAAATTGTAGATGATGACTTTTAAGTACACAAGGATCAATCAGAAGAAAGTTGTGGAACTCTCTTTGGAATTATGTGAGTTTTTTTATCAGTCACGGTGTTAACGAGTTTGACTTGGGATTGTAAGTGTTCCATCCGCTATCCGCCCCGGGGTAACTTTCCGTCAATCATGTTAGTATTCTATTATTTCCCTTAAAATAAGCATTACCATATACATTTTCATGAAATTATATATTCTAGGTTATTTATCAAATTAAAAGGTAATACATGTATGTCTATTGATTTTTAGAAAACACAAGTACATTGTCAGATGATGACTTATAAGTTTACAAGGATCATTCGTAAGGAAGTTGTGGAACTCTCTGTGGGATTATGTAATTTCTTTATCAGTTACGGTGTGAAAGAGTTTGACATGGGATTGTAAGTGTTCCATCCACGATCCGTCCCGGGGTAACTATCCGTCAATCATGTTAGTATTCCATTATTACCGTTACAATAAGCATTACTAATGAGAAAAAAATTTCCATTGCATACATTTGCATGAAATTATATATTCTAGGTTATTTATCAAATTAAAAGATAATACAAGTTGGTCAATCGATTTTTAAAAAGCATAAGTACATTATCCAATGTAAATTGTAGGTGATGACTTATAAGTATACAATGATCATTTGTAAGGAAGTTGTGAAAATCTCCGTGGGATTTTGTGAGTTTCTTTATTAGTTACGGTGTTAAAAGAGTTTGACTTGGGTTTGCAGGTGTCCTATCCGCAATCTTCCCGGGGTAACCATCCGTCAGTCGTGTTAGTATTTCATTATTTTCCCTACAATAAGCGTTACATATGAGAATGATAATTTCCACGGAATAGATCCACATGAAATTATATATTATAGGTTATTTATCAAATTAAAATATAATACAAGTCTGTCCATAGATTTAAAAAAAGCACAAGTACATTGTCTAGAGTAAATTATAGATGATGACTTATAAGTATGCAAGGATCATTCGTAAGGAAGTTGTGGAACTCTCTCTAGGATTATGAGAGTTTCTTTATCGGTTATGGTGCTAAGGAGTTTTACTTGGAATTGTAAGTGTTCTGTCCCCGATCCGTCCTGGGGTAACTGTTCAACAATCGTGTTAGTATTCCATTATTACCCTTACAATAAACGTTACATATGAGAACGGTAATTCCCACCCCATAGATTTTTTTAAAATTATATATTCTAGGTTATTTATCAAATTAAATGATAATACATATCCGTCTGTCGATTTTAAAAAAAAGCACAAGTACATTGTCCAGAGTAAATTGTAGATGATGACATATAAGTATACAAGGATAATTTAGAAGGATGTTGTGGCACTCTCATTGGGATTATGCAAGTTTCTTTATATGTTACGGTGTCAAAGTGTTTCAGTTGTGATTTTAAGTGTTCTGTCCACGATATGTCCAAGGGTAACAGTCCGTCAATCTTGTTAGTATTCCATTATTACCCCTACAGCAAGCATTACATATGAGAATTATAATTTCCAACGCAGAGATTCACGTTAAATTATATATTCTAGTTTATTTATAAATTTAAAGGTAATACATATCCATCCATGGATTTTTAAAAAGCATAAGTACATTGTACAGAGTAAATTGTACAGAGTAAATTGTACAGGATGACTTATAAGTATACACGGATCATTTGTAAAGAAGTTGTGGAACTCTCTGTGGGATTATATGAGTTTCTTTATCGGTAACGGTGTTAAAGAGTTTGATTTTGGATTGTAAGTGTTCCGTTCGCGATATGTCCTTGGTAAATGTCCGACAATCGTGTTAGTAGTTCATTATTACACTTACAATTAGCGTAACATATGCGAACAGTAATTCCCAATGCATAGATTTGTGAAAATTTATATATTCTAGGTTATTTATCAAATTAAAAGGTAATACAATTCAGTCTATCAATTATTTAAAAGCACAAGTACATTGTCAAGAGTAAATTATAGATGATGACGTATAAGTTTACGAGGATCATTCCGAAGGATGTTGTGGAACTCTCTGTGGGATTATGTGAGTTTCTTTATCAGCTACAGTGTTAAAGAGTTTAATGTGGGATTAGAAGTGTTCCATCCACGATCCGTCCCTGGTAACTGTTTAACAATCGTGTTAGTCTTCCATTATTACCCTTACAATAAACTTACATATGAGAACGGTAATTTCCACCGCATAGATTTGTGTAAATTTATATATTCTAGGTCATTTATCAAATTAAATGATAGTACATATCCGTCCATCGATTTTTAAAAACCACAAGTACATTGTCCAGAATAAATTGTTGATGACTTATAAGTATACAAGGATAATTTAGAAGGATTTTGTGGAACTCTCAGCGGGATTATGCAAGTTTCGTTATCAGTTATGGTGTCAAAGTGTTTCAGTTGGGATTTTAAGTATCCCGTCCACAATCCGTCCTGGGGTAACCGCTCATCAATCATGTTACTATTCCATTATTACCCCTACAATAAGCGTTACATATGAGAACGATAATTTACACCGTATTGATTCACGTGAAATTATATATTCTAGGTTATTCATCAAATTAAAAGGTAATACATATCCGTCCATTGACTTTTAAAAAGCATAAGTACATTATACAAAGTAAATTGTAGAGGATGACTTATAAATATACAAGGATCATTCATAAGGAAGTTGTGGAAATCTCTGTGGGATTATGTGAGTTCTTTCATTTGTTGTGTGCTGCTTGGGTGGGTTTTCAATGGTTTACTTCTTTTTTTGTTTTTGAAAATAATCATTCATAAGTGTTGGAAAAATGCTCAACCACGATTAAAATAAGTGGAATTGACATCAAATTCAACTAGGCTCAAGCAGCAACTAATCTATTGCAAGGAAATCTAAACACAAAATCTAAATACAGGTTGGGAAATTTCTAAATGCAGGTTAATTTAATGAATGATTACTATATAACCTTAATTAGTCTTGTTAGTTTTAATCTTAATCAATTTTTGATTATTTAACTTCAGCCTTCATCAAAAATCATTATTTAAGATCAATCCATAATAAAAATTATAATTACGTACACACCTTAAATTATAATTCACTACCACAGAGACCCACTTCTAGCACCGGTTTTTTAGCACCGGTTTAAAAAATCGGTGCAAATAATGTAATAGCAACGGGTTTTTTTTGTTAGCACCGGTTTTTTAAACGGTGTTAATTTAGCACCGGTTATAATTATGTTAGCACCGGTTTTATTTATTATAACCGGTGTTAATATTATTAACACGGTTAAAAAAATTGTGCTAGAATTGATGAAAACCGGTGTTAAACTAACACCGGTCGAAAAACCGGTGCTAAATAACAAAAACCGGTTTTAAATTAGCACCAGTGATAAAAATCCGCATAACCGGTGAATTGGAAATGTTAGCACCGGTTTGAAAAATTGGTGTTAAAAAATGTCGAAATCCGATGCTAAATTTGAACCGGTTTTCAAACCGGTGCTAAAAATTGAAGAAAACTGGTGTAAAGTAGATATTTGGCACCGGTTTTAGAATCTAGTGCTAAAAAATGACCAAAATTGGTGCTAAAAGAATTACAGAAAAAAGGTGGGAAAAATGGCACCGTTAAAGGTTGCACCGGTTAAAAACCGGTGCTAATATGGAAAATGGCACCGGTTTTACATCCTATTTACAAAAACCGGTGCTAAATTGAGCATTTAATGCTCCGAACTACCCCTCTAAAATTATTTCCGAACTTGTAGTTTCCTTCTCCCTTCATTGATGGAAGATTTTTTGGATGGTGAGTAATAACTCAAAGCAATGAAGCCACATGGATGTAAGTTTTCATTATCTTCTTGGAATTTCAAATTAAATAGCTAGTAGTTATAATAACCATAAATGCATGCTTGAAGAGTTTATTCGTATGTATTAATGGTTTCTATATGCTTTATGTCGTCGGTTTAGTATCATCTTGTGAGAGTGTAAATGAGTGTGGATGTAAACATGGTTGTGTTTGTTTTGGGAGATGCTATATATGTGTGTGTGTGTGTGTATGTATCCCAAGAACAAACTAGTTGATCGATTCACATACATATACACATACATGACACTTTTAGTATTGTGTAGCAAATTGATTGTGTTTATTTTTATTATGTTTGAACAATGAAAATTTTTGTAATTGTATATTATGTGTTGTTTAGATACAACGGACCGAGAGTCAATGTTTGCGTTGAGGGAAAAAATGGTTATCTATCCAAGTGTAGCTAGAGGTAGTGGTGAATATATTGCATTTATTGATTCATTTCTTGGTTATGCCTTTGGTCGGGAGGAGAGGATACTTTGTCCATGCAAAAGATGCTTGTGTCATGAATGGTTTGATGGTCGTGGGCTTGTTAGATTTCACTTGTTGAAGAACGGATTTGATGGAGGTTACATTGTATGGACATTTCATGGAGATGTTGAGCAAGGACATAACGGTGGTTTTGACAAGGTAGATGGAAACAAAAGTACCGTTGATGCTATGTTCGATGACATTTAAGAGATTTTGCGGGGAAGCCTAAAATGTTGAGTGCTTTGCTCGACGAAAAAAAGAAGCCATTGTATCCGGGATGTAAAAGTAAGAATACCATAATCTTTTTTTTTATGGAGGTTTTCAATTTGAAAGCCACAAGTTCTTGGAGTGATGCTAGTGTGAATTCACTCCTAAAGCTTCTAAAGGATAAGTTTCCGGAAGGGAATGGAATACCGGAAAACTTTTACGAGGCCAAGAAAATATTGTGTCCACTCGGTTTGGAATACAAGAAAATACATGCATGTCCAAATGATTGTGTGTTGTATGACGGTGATTTGAAAGGCACGGTTCAATGCCCCGTGTGCAAACATTCAAGATATAAGGGTGTGAGAAATGATGATGATGGGTGTTTGGGTAAGAAGAAGAATAAGGTCCCATTGAAGTGTATGTGGTATCTTCCTTTAATTCCTAGGTTGAAGAGGTTATTTGCCAATTCAAAAGATGCAGAGAACTTGCGATGGCATGGAGAGAGGGAAAGACCAAGCGACGACAAGATAAGACATCCGACAGACGGTGAACAATGGAGAAATTTTGACAAGCGATATCCTTCATTTGGTTCGGAGGTTAGAAATTTACGCCTTGCATTGTGTACTGATGGGATGAATCCATTTGGTAATATGTCATCGGAGCATAGTTCTTGGCCCATGATGTTGGTTATATATAATTTGCCCCCTTATTTGTGCATGAAACGTAAATATGTTATGATGCCTTTGTTAATCTCAGGTCCTAGACAACCTGGGAACAAGGTTGATGTGTATTTGAGACCGTTGATCGATGATTTGAAGATATTGTGGGAAGTAAAAGGGGTGTTGGTATTTGATGCCCATATGAATGTGGAGTTTCAATTGCATGCCATGCTTTTTTGCACGATCAATGATTTTCCAGCCTATGGAAATTTTTTGGGCTATGTTGTGAAGGGGCATAAAGCGTGTCCTATTTGTGAGGAGAAGACAGAATTCAAACAACTAAGACATGGAAGAAAGATAGTGTATCTTGGCCATAGAAAATGGCTGCAAGGAAACCATAAATACCGGGATGATATGGTCAATTTTGTCGGTGGGAAAGAATGAAGGAAATCCTCATACACCACTAAGTGGTGTGCAGATTCACAATAAGGTTAAGAAATTGAGAGTGGTGTTGGGAAAGTATAAAGGCAAGGACAGAATACATTGTGATGGTCCATGGAAGAAAAGGTCAATATTTTTTTATCTACCGTACTGGGAGCATCTTGAGGTTAGGCATTGCCTAGACGTGATGCATATTGAGAAAATGTTTGTGAAAGTTTGATAGGCACCCTTTTGAATATTCCCTGGAAGACGAAAGATAGTTTGAATGCCCGGTTGGACTTGGTTGATTTGAGAATCAGAAATGACCTCGCCCCAGAAGTGAAGGGTAAGAGGACTTACTTGCCCCCTGCACCTTGTACATTGTCAAAGGAGGAGAGAATCTCAGTTTGTGATAGTTTGAAATCAGTGAAGGTTCCAATTGGTTATTCATCGAATGTGAGTCGGTTAGTTACGAAGGATTGTCGGATGACTGGGTTGAAAACTTATGATTGTCATGTTTTGATACAACAACTGTTACCTATTGCTATTCATGGGGTAATGGAGGCCGGCGTAAGGTACTCAATCACTAGACTTTGTTTATTTTTTGCTTCTATATGCCGGAAGTCTGTTGATCGGGACTATTTGGATGTCCTACAAAAAAGGTTGTTGTTGTGCAATGCAAGTTGGAAATGTATTTCCCTCCATCTTTTTTTGATATAATAGTTCACTTGGTTGTTCATTTAGTGCGGGAGGTAAAGATATGTGGTCCGGTTGGTATGCGTTGGATGTATCCTTTTGAGCGTCACATGAAAGTCTTCAAGGGATACGTGAAATGTATGAGTCGGCCGGATGCTAGTATTGTTGAGAGGTATGTTACCGAAGAAGTAATTGAATTTTTCTCTAGCTATTTGGAGGAACATGGAAATTTTGGGGTGCCCCAGAATCGACATGTTGGAAGGAAGGTGGGCAAACCGAGGTCAAGGGGAATGTTATTTACTCCATTGAATAGTGATCTGATGTTAGTTCATTTGTATGTGTTGAGGAATTGTATGGAGACTACTGCTTATGTGACCGAGCACCTTAATTCGATCACAGAGTCTCATCCCACGTGGCCCCCTAATGAAGTTCAGTTGGAGCACAATGACAAGTTTGTGAATTGGTTATATGATCGATGCAATGTAGGTGATTACGACCCAAAAATTAGGGCATTTGCAAGGAAGCCTATCTGCACGGTTTTGAGGTATTCTGGATATGACATAAACGGTTTCAGTTTTGCTACTAGGGACTAAGATTTAAAGAGCACAACACAAAATAGTTGGGTATACATTGAGTCGGAGGCTATGTGGCAAGCAAGTAAGAAAGACAATAAACCAGTCCTAGCGGTGATGTCGTTTTATGGTGTTATTGATGAGATTTTGGCGCTTGACTATGGAGAATTCAAGATTCCGGTTTTCAAGTGTAAGTGGTTTGATAACACAATTGGAGTTCGAACTGATGACACAATGGGATTTACTCTTGTTCACCGGACTCGTGAAGCATATGAAAATGATCAGTTTATTTTGGCCGAACAAGCAAGACAAGTTTTCTACATAAATGACCCGTGCAATGTAGGTTGGTCTGTTGTGTTACAAGGTAAGAAATTCTCTTTCCGTGATGAAATTGATTTTGAAGTTACAAGTGAAAGGTTAGAGTTCCCTCTATTTCCCCTCTACTTAATAACAACGGGATTGAGGAGGGAGTAATACGGAGGAAACACAGAGATAGCATTTGGATAGATGAAGATGGCCAAGAAATTTGAGACGTTCAATCCAAGAAGAGGAAGGTGGTTGAAGATTAGCGAGGGTGTTGATCAATGAATTCGAGATAAAGTTTGTGTATTTTTGTAGTTTGTTGTGTTTTGTACCAACTATGTTCCAATTGGTCCCCAATTTGAGCAGCTCTGTGAGCTGCAGCGCGCTGCTGCTGTTTTAAAAAAAAAAGCCTTGCACAATATTAGCTTAATTTTCCTATGGTAGCTGCTGCCCGCTGCAGCGCGCTGCCACTGTTTTAAAAAAAAGCCTTGGACAAAATTAGCTTCATTTTCCTATGGTAGTTGCTTCCCGTTGCAGCGCGCTGCAGTTCTTTTGGCTCAGTGCGTTGCAGCTTTTACACACACACATTAGCTATTTTGAGTTGCTCGTTTCCTCTAAGAAAAGAACATGAATACGATACGAGACTAGAAATGTCAATTTCCAAAATCACATCCAAACAGTAGCAACACAGTAGCAATATATGTTATGCAAATAAAAAATCTACCAATCAAAGTTCCATATAAACCTAGCAAAAGAAGCAACCTGACAAAATGAAGATGTGAGCTCAATGTAGGTAGTCAACCCCTGCGCGACCTCTTCGTCTCAGTGTTGACGTTGGCAAATCTAAGGTAGGGATTGGACCCAATTCTTTGATCCTCTCGCCACACATGGCAGTGAGGATCTTCCTAACCTGCGATGTCCATCGCACCAAGTGATCCACCTTCAGTTGCAATGCTTCCATTTCCCCATCCGAGTTCGTCTTAGATAAAGTACTTGTTGCCGCCCTAGATGACTCAGTAACGTTCTTCTTCATCAAGAATATTAGAGAGTTTATGGGAAGCTCAGGCATCATTATGACATCATCATCTTTGAATCTGCAACCTGCTTCCACGCATATGGCAGTGATGAGTGAGGAGAAGCCTATGCAATTATGGGCATTGACACAATCCCAGATGTACCCCATTATCGTAGCCCCAACATCAATGCTCATGTTCTTCTTGATCTTGTAGAGCAGCAACATAAGGGACCGATGAACCTCACTATTCATTTTCACCAGGAGAAGACGGGCAGCTATGAAACTGTACCACACGTTCATGTCTTCAGTCAAGTATTTCTTCTCTATGCTGGACCATTCTTGTGGCAGATTCCGGACAACTTCACTGCTATCATCACAGATTTCTCTTATGATGTCTTCCCATGAAGCTTGTTCAACAGCTTTCTCGGTGGCTTCGTACAAACTCGATGACTTCGATGGGATCTTGTAGTACCTGTTGATCACATCAGCTGCAAGCTCAACGAACTGACCACGGAGGACAACATATGGACAATTCTTGTACTTCATGAGCGACAAGAACTCACATGCCATGGTCTGGTTTGCCCGAGGCGGTTGTGAGGTGTAGCCTTCCCAGCCGTGCTCGTTCACGTAGTCCTTGTAGGGCTTTTCTACTCTCAACCCTCTCTTTAGTATGAGGCCCCTGCTAATGAACTCTTTGTACACGACCATTGCTTCATGACAATCTAGCTCTACAGTCAGTATTGGATTGTTCGTGGGGACAATCTGAGACCCGTGCTGACACTCATCCTTCTCACCTACTCTTAATTTTTTCCGAGAGTTTTGGGTGATGTTCTTCTACTTGGGAGGACTCTTTCTGGGGACCATACCTGGTAAAATAAATATGTTATGGTACGTAATGCGCCAGTAAATGTTAACACAAACTAGAATATTAACGGGTGTTCAAAATACTAACGAAAAATTAGAAAACTGGGTGGTCAGAGTATTAACGAAAAATTAGAAAGGAAAATGATACAAATGACTGATACAGTACTGGAAATGGACAAGAAAACTACATTAGTTTATAAGTACTACATGGACAGGGTGATAATAAAGAATCTGACACCCTCAAAAACTTTAGCTACTCAATAAAGAGACACTGTAGAGCATTTCGACAAAAATGGTAATGATCTCTTGCCAATAAACACACCAATGTTGCTTAAAAAACTTCTTACATATGAAAAACAACCAAATAGCCAAATTCCATAAAAATATGAAGAGCATGGCCACATGTCAAAAATAAAAATACAGCACATGAGCCTTACAAGACGCAGGACCTATCGTGCTCATGGAGATGCCAGATTCTTTTATGGAGACAAGTTTCGCTAGTGATGGAGAAGCCTTCTTCCCATTTGTTGAATATTAAGAGATCTTAAGTTTTGCAGAACATATGTTTTGTTATCTAATGGATCTAAATTTTCTACTTCATAAAATTTTTTGTGGGAACCACTTGCAGAATACAGAATCATTCTTTTTAATATTCAGAGTAAACAATCAGGTTTGTACACAATTACTCACACATTTCCAAAACACAAGCACAACAAGGTTCATCCCAATTAGGCATTTTCATGAAATCAAACCTAAAGCATACAAAAATTAGTAGACAAACCCTAGGAAACCAAACACGAGTGTGTATCCGCTTACCTAATTCGGACTATGGTTTCTTGACGAAAGGTGTTTGGAGTGCGGATAATGGTTGGCGGATAGAGCTTAGCCGATGAAGCTAGGCGGACGGAGCTTCGCTGATGGTAGCTTGGTTGAAGGTGGAAGGTGGAAGGGACGGAGCTCGACGGAGGTGGAATTGAGCGGGGACGGCGGAGGAAGCAGGGTCGGCAAATGGGAGCGGGGACGGTGGAGGGAGCGGGGAAATTTCACAAACACATTTCACCAAGGCTACAAACAAATAGGCTGAATTTTACACCCAATTGGGCTGAATTTTACAAAGACATGGGTTGAAAATTGTTAACACTTTTAAGAGGCACAGATCGAGGGGCTGGAGACCTCGAGGGGTTGGAGGGGTTGGAGGGGTTTAAGGGGTTGGAGGGGTTGGAGGGGTTGGAGGGGTCGAAGGGGTGGGAGGGGTCGAGGGGTGGGAGGGGTCGAGGGGTGGGAGGGGTCGAGGGGTGGGAGGGGTCGAGGGGTTGGAGGGGTCGTGGGGTTCGAGGGGTGGAGGGCCTCGAGAGGTGGGGGTGTTCAAGAGGTCGAGGGTCTCGAGAGGTGGGGGTGTTCGAGGGGTCGGTGAGGTTGGAGGGGTGGAGGGGGTGGAGGGGGTGGAGGGGTTGGAGGGGTCGAGAGCCTCGAGAGGTGGGGGTGCTCGAGGGGTCGATGAGGTTCGAGGGGTGGAGGGGTTGGAAGGGTCGAAGGGTCGTGGCGTTGGAGGGGTCGAGGGCCTCGAGAGATGGGGGTGTTTGAGGGGCCGATGAGGTTCAAGGGGTGGAGGGGTTCGAGATTGGAGGGGTCGAGGGGTTCGAGGGGTCGAGGTGTTCGAGGGGGCGAGAGAGCGAGAGGGCGAGGGGGTTCGAGGGGTGGATGAGGTTTGAGGGGTTTGAGGGGTCGTGGGGTTCTAGGGGGTTCGAGGGCCTTGGGAGGTGGGGGTGTTCGAGGGATGGATGAGGTTCGATAAGTGGATGAGGTTCGAGGGGTAGTGGTGTTGGAGGGGTTGAGAGGTCGTGGGGTTCTAGGGGGTTCGAGGGCCTCGGGAGGTGGGGGTGTTTGATGGGTGGATGAGGTTCGAGGGGTGGATGAGGTTCGAGGGGTGGATGAGGTTCGAGGGGTGGATGAGGTTTGAGGGGTAGGGGGGTTCGAGGGGGCGAGGGGGTTCGAGGTTAGAGGGGTTCGAGGGGTGGATGAGGTTCGAGGGGTTTGAGGGGTCGAGGGTTTCTAGGGGGTTCGAGGGCCTCGGGAGGTGGGGGTGTTTGAGGGGTGGATGAGGTTCGAGGGGTGGAGGGGTTCGAGGGGTCGTGGGGTTCGAGAGTTGAGGCCTCTAGAGGTGGTGGTGTTTGAGGGGTCGAGGGGTGGATGAGGTTCGAGGGGTGGCGGGGTTCGAGGGCTCGAGGGTGTTATAGAAAATCTGGATTGATTTTAACGATTCTGAAGAAGTAATGTTGACTAGGCCAGAGTGTTAGTAGGACTATACTTCCTTTTGTATTATATTTATTCCTGTCCACAATAGATCATTCTCTAATATTGTTATACTATTGTTAGAGTAAATCATGTTTCTGATGAGATCTTGATGGATTCTTAACAAATAATGGTTACTAAGCTACAGTGCTACTCATATTATATTTCCTTATTGCACTCTATATTTGTTTGCGAGCAATACAATAATCAGTTTCATCGACTCAAATACAGTCTACTTGTCGTCCACTACCTACAGAGGAGACTCAAATACAGTCTTCCTCAAGTGTAACTTAGTGAGGCTACTACCAAGCGAGGCACTTAAACTTGTTTGTATTGACACAAACTAATTCCTAGTTAGACTCTATTTCTCTAGTTGTTCTATGTGTACAAGTAATAGTATAAGGGTTGGTGTCTGCTCGGCATATGCTCCGAACTTCCGAGTCAAGACTCAGCTCCGGCAGTTGCGAGTCAAGACTCGATATTTCACTGTGTTTGGCTGTGATGGTAGTCGAGAGCTCGATTTATATTGAGGCTATACTAAGACTGTACAGTGAAAGCCACTTATCCTTCATGTACCCTTCTCATCGCACTGCCACATTGGTGTTTGATTAGTATTGCAATATCGATTAGTTCCTTTGTGTATCTTTCTCTATTAGTTATTGAGGTCTTAGATTATAATTGTAATATTTAGATAATGCCTCAGTATAAATGAGTTTATCCCATATCTGATGTAAATCTACGGAAACCGCTTGATGTAAGCCTTCGGGCAACAATTGATGTTTAAAAAAAGGGGTCGGGAACACTATAAATCCGATTTAAAAATTTTTGTAACTTTTTATACTTTTTATAAAATTGCTATAAAATTGCCAAATTGCTGTAAGACTTTTTATACTTTTTGACTTCCGCTCTAGATCAACAAAGCGTCATTTTCCTTCACTCCCAAATTTTCCCAATTCCCTCCATAACCTTAACCCCAAATTTTTGGCCCCCTCCCACCCCAACACCACTACCGATTTCCCTCTTCCCTCCACAACCTTAGACTCCAATTTTCTCTCTTTCCACCATAACCCCCTGCCAATTTTTCCCAAAGATATTGTCCATCCCTTCACCATTTAGTTATAGCGGTTCTACTTCCCAATGTTGGCCGCGATCCTACTTCCCAAATTTTCTCGAGAATCACCTTCACAATTTTGGTGGCCAATTTGGTCGGAACTTCCAACCAGTAAAGCGGGTTACGAAGGCAGCCGGATCTTGGCAAAATACAATACCGCTAAGAGTGTGTACCAATAAGGTATGAGTGATTTGTAGTTTGCATCTTTCTCAGGCTTAATGAATAGCTATATTTTGGTGGGTCTCTAAGTTTGTGAGTATATGTTTTCATTGCTTGAGTTACTAGTGTGGGCAGTGTTTCATGTGGATAGATGATATGTTTGCTAATAATTTCATAATTTTTGGCTACCCTATTTTTGCCCTGATACAACATGTTCTCGGTTAGTTGTTATTGGAAATTCGTCTTCGGATGTGTTGTATTTAGATTTCCTTATAAGTGCTTGGTAGCTTGCATCTTTCCCGGGATTAATGAATAGCTATTTTTTGGTTTTTTTGGTACAGTGAAACATCCACCTTTCAATATTAACCTATAGCAATTCAGCAATGTACAAATGCAGAAACTGATGCAACACAGTCTCAATGCTATGCACATAAACTCATATAAATTATTTCTCAAACAAAATAAATGACAATTTGTTGTTTAAATGCTGCATCATTTTAATGAATAACGTGTAGCTACAGATGTATCCATAGTCTTCAGAACTGTAAAAAGCCGATTTTATCATCTTCATTGATGGTTAACCAATGCTTCACACGGATGGAATCGCTACTTTGATCAAATTTGTAACTTCTAACGTAGTAATGGTATTCTTCGGAGGATGCATTGGGCCTTCTATCTCGTTAGTTCCGCAGCTCCGAATGAATAGCTATATTTTGGTGGGTCTCTTAGTTTGTGAGTTTGTGTTTTCATTTCTTTGGTTACTAGTGTGGGTAGTGTTTCATGTGGATAGATTTCCTTATATTTTATTGATTCATCCTCGAGATTGAATGGCGAAGCCGAGGAAGAAATTATTTGACTCCGGTAGTAAAAAGGCCATTGAAGAGAATTGTGTTATCCCTCCAAAAGCTGACAACTTTGATGACAATAACGAGGAAGAGGATGATGCACCCAAATATTTCTCAGGATCTGAATAGTCGGGGGAAGAAGAAGAAACTATTTTAAAAGAGGACATGAGTGGGAGCTTCGACAAGTTTGAGATAAAAAAATATTGCAAGCGTAGAGGCACAGGCATGTGGAAGTCCGTGTTGCTTGCGAAGCAAAAGAATGCACTTAAAATATTCTTCGATGATGACTTCGAACCCCTAGTTATGCGCAGCCGTGGTCGATGTATGTTGGCTATGCCTTCCGACGAAGAATTCACTTCGGGACATAGCATAATTGGAAATCAGTCCCAGACCACGTAAAGAAGATGCATGGGAAGACATTCTCGTAAGTGTGTTGTAATCCTCCATTTTCATCAGTTCATGTGAACTTCATTACATTTTGCACTAACAAATTGTATCTTTGTCCACTAGATTAGCTGGGATATACAAAACCAAAATGATGTTTAATGAGATGAATAAGTTCCAAAATAAATGAACTATTTATGCAGGAGAAAAGTGGAGGAATTGGAAGACTAAGGTGGCTCACAAGTACATCGTGCAAAAAAACCTGGTTCTTGTGCATGGAGAGATTATCGCTGGATGGACAAATATGAGTGGGAGCTATTTGTGAAACACAGATCAACCCCTAAATTCAAGGTAATTCCTTGAAAATTATCAATCTCTAGTCATTACTTTGTGAGCATTTTACAAATTGATGGCCAAATTAGGCAATAAGTGATGCAACAAAAGTAAGCGCCTCACAAAAGGAGTACATCCATCACATTGGCAGAGGAGGGAATCGTAGGGTTGCAATAGAACTTGAGAAGAGGAAAAGAAAGGCTAAAATTGACGAGCTTCTAGATGAAGGTCACATAGTGTAGAAGAAGCGGAGGCTTTAGTTCAATTCAAGGATTTCAAACCGGACTGCTCGGAGGTGTTCCTTGAAGCTAACTGGGACAAGAAATTATCAACCTACACCACCGACTCCGTTAAAAGAGCAGCCCCCACTATTGTGAGCTAATTCATAATTGGTTCAATCTCTAATAATATTCTCAGATGTAATGCATAGTAATGGCAAATATATGTTCTGTTTCCGAGATAATGCTCATGGATAAGAAGCAAAAGGGAGATTTGGTTATACAAGGAAAAGAAGATATTCTCATCAAGCAACGGGTAAGAAGGATCATGGGGGTCGTTGGAGAGGTTGCTCCACAACGTCGAAGGTGAACGAGGCCCTACCACATATGGCTGTGACCCGTTACGCATCTAGTCGATGTGGGAGCACAAACACAAAACCATCTGAGAAATCTCAAATTCAAAAAAACTACCAACGAATGTCATCGAGCTCAAGGAAAGATTTGTTGCCTTATTTGAGGCCCAAGCAAATTGGCTAGCTAGACAATTGGGTAAAGCTATTCCCCCACACTTGGATGCCCGCAATTTCCTTGCTACATCTTCCACCCTCGCGAATAAGGAAAACTGGGTATTCATTCCTTCAGCATCTGGATGCAGTGAGCCACAAGGAACCGTAGCAGATGATAAGGTATTCCATACCATGAACCTCGTCGTTAGCTCCTTTCTTATTCTGTGATCTTTACTTTTTGGTTTTCCATTTCCTGTCATAATGATTTTGTGGGGACACATTGACTACTATCACGTTCATTTTGGATGTTGGTAGTTTGGGCCTACTTACATATCTTCAAATTGTTCTTTCCCATGTAAACTGAGATAATGTCTCTTTGCCAATTGAGTTTTATTTGATAGACAGTTCATGGGATATGAATGCTGAACGCTGCAGCGCTATCCAGCTCTCAGTCTCAGCTGAAAACTGAAAGCTATAGGGCGCTGTAGCCTTCAGCGGCTACATGTAGACTTCATTTCTTATTATAATATATATGATTGCACTAACAAAATTATTTAATTTTCTTTACTTAATAACACTTACTTATTGTCCAACCGATCTATTTCTGAGTTTATTCTCAGAAAGGAAAAAAGTGCAACCTATATGTTTTGAACCATAATGGAGAAAGGGATGTAGCTGCATTTGGTATCTTATTTCCAAAGGACACAGACACGGACTTACTCATCAAGTGGGAGTGAGTAAATCCTTGTGGACCTATGTTCATTCCCAAGGCACCTTTCTCGATTGAACACGAAGAATTTGAGTTTGTCACTAAGGCCATTGGATATAACATTCTATGGCCGGGAAAGCTGATAAGTGTCATTGGGCAATAGGATGATGAGGTGTGATAATTGTATTCTTCTTCTTATCGCATCATATATATCTTTCTAGATATTACTAAAATATAATATGTCGTTCATCTACTTACGTAGGAGAATGAGCAGCAACCGTCTCCGCAAGAATTGGTAGTCGACGAATTTAGAAGTCCTCAAATAAACTGCACACCAAAATTTGCCAAGGACACTACACAGGTTAAACATATAAGCATATTAACTGTCTATGACATCCAGATACATATTATTAACACACTGTCCCTTACAGAAGGCGGTGGGTAAGGAAGATACTCTGCATGGACATGAGGTCGCTCGATCTGTAAAAGGAGAGGTACATACCCCCAGACTATTTCATTCCGACCAATTTTTACCGATGCATAAATAACATTTTACCCATTAGCAAGTTCCAAAATAAAATACTACATCAATGGAGAATGAGCAACCAAATCCTCCCATGTCGATTTCTAACTAGCACATATTTGTGAGGACCCATTTTAGCCTTTACAATATGATCCAATTCTGAATTATATACAAATACTGGAAAATGAACAGTCTTAGATTCTCAATGTAATTAGGGGGTCACGGAAGACCAAGAATGCATCGCTGTTGTTCAAGAGATTAATGATGCTTTAAGGCTATCTACACAAATATGTGGACCAAACAAAGTCTTCCGCATCAATTTCAACGCGAAGGTGTTTGGATCAGAAGAAGTCTACACAGCCATATTTACTGACAAGCTAAGACTATTCATGAGCAGCTTGGACGTAGAAGATAAAATGGAGTGGATCAGTGGGTGCCAACTTGATATATGGGCATCGTAAGAATTTGCATGGTTACATTAATTATAGATAGATGTATCATTATATTTGTTTCACTTTCAATATTATTTTGCAAGATACCTTTGGGATGGGTTGGTTCATGGAAGCCACGTCCAGTTTATTCCGGCCTCTTCAAATTCAATGGCTCAAAAGGCAAATCAAAGGGTGGAATTGACTGCGGAGGAGGTTTCGGCTGTCATGTGCTGCACTCAAGCGAGGCTGTACGTCTTCCCGAACAATCGAGAAGTTCCATTTGTTTTCTGAGTTGCTAGTCCCGGTCACATGGAACCAATAGCAACCATATGCTGTGATTTTATTTTCACAAATATATTTTTAGCTTCATTTTGGTTTTCCTTTTTTTTAAAGGGACCATTGGTTTTTGCTCGTCTTCGTACCGGAAATCGATCGAGTATATTGCATCGACTCAATGACTGGGGGAATTTACAAACAAAATAGGTCATGCCTTAAAATGATTCATTTGTAAGTGGAACACATTCATGTCATTCCTTCAACTTCAATGTTTTACAAAAATGTTTGTTCACGTAAATGTGTTCTTGTAAGTTTATCACTTTCTTGGCTCGAATATTTACAATTAATGTTAATTAATATATATTTTTTCATATATTGTGTGAACCCCAATTTGTGAAAACAATTTTTTAATATGTTGACATAAATATGTTTTCATCGATTGTAGGATTGCAACAAAATATCGACGGATCAATTCCGACCAAAATACCACCTACCCTTCGAACTATACATGGAATTTCATAAACATCAATGTACGTATTATCCCATAACGCCATATTTCATCTGTCATTTTCATGTTCTTAACCGTTTCAACAAATTCTCTTTTACAACAGCACAAGATACAAAGTAGTAGTTGGGAGTGTGGATACCATTGCATGTATTACATGGAAACAATTGTTAGGCACGTGCATGACATTGACATATTCAGGTACATTTTCCTACACTGCTTTTAGCACCGGTTATTCTCTCACAAATATATCCTTTTCTTAACATGTGATTTAATACATTGTTTCAGCAATTTCCAGAAGATTACACTCCAATAGGGAGCGTTGAATTGCGGAGAATTTCTCTGAAATGGGTTTGTGTTTTTGAAAAATGTACTCTGCCAAAATGCATAGCTCAATTGAATGTTATATAGGGACTTGCCTCCATCATCGGATAGTGGTTAGTGTTATTTCTTATGAGAAAGGTAATTGACCTTCACTTTTGATACTCGTAAACTCCGTGATGAGGGGGGTTCCATTATCTTAGGCCACGAAGAAACATGTTGCTCTTCTTTTGTTAATAAAAAATTATAGTTCATCAAACTCAATGCTTTTTTTAACCTACTTCTTGTCTATGCATCATGGTTGCTCACAATTTGTTCCATTTTTTATTTGTGCACCGTTCTGTTACTACACACAACAAATAATCGGTACCATCCTTGAAAAAGAATGCATCGGGTAGGAAAACAGGCTTAAAAATGAAACTGGCTGCGTGAAGATGAACTGAAAGAGCAGTAGCGCGCCGCAGCTTACAGTGACCACAAATAGTTAGTCACGTTTAACACCGGTTTCTTCCAATTACAAAATCAGTCCTAATAATAACCAGTGAAAATTTTACGCTTTCAGCACCGGTTTCAAAACCGCTGCAAAAAAATAAACCGCTGCAAAATATACACTATTTTCACCGGTTAAAAAACCGGTGCAAAATAATAACCGGTGATAAATTTACACTCATAGCACCAGTTTTTAAACCGGTGCAACATATACATCTCTAGCACTGGTTCAAAAACCGGTGCTAAAAAATAACTGGTGCAACATACACACTTTTAGCACCGGTTTACAAACCGATGCTAAAAGTGAACCGGTGCAATAAAAAAATTTTATCAGCGGTTTCAAAACCGGTGCTAACTAAAAATTGGTGTTACAGTTGCATATTTAGCACCGGTTTTATAACCAGCGCTAAAAATAACCGGTGCAAAATTTACAAATTTAGCACCGGTTATTTTTAGCACTGGTTATAAAACCGGTGCTAAATTTAGCACCGGTTTTCTTATTAGCACCGGTTTTCCAACCGGTGCTAATTTATCACCGATTTTCCAACCGGTGCTAATTTATCACCGATTTTCAACCGGTGCTAAAGAAAAAACTGTTGCTAATTTAGCACGGGTTTAAAAACCGGTGCTAACAAGAAAAACCGGTGCTATAGCGGTACATTTTAGCACCGGTTAACTAAAAAACCGGTGCTAAAAGTTGGGATTTAGCACCGGTTTTTTTCCAACCGGTGCTAAAGTATCATCGCTTACTTAGGCACCGGTTTTTTTTTGCGAAAAAACCGGTGCTAAAGGATCCTTCTTGTGATAGTGATTTCATACGATTGATCCATGGTATCATCTATGTGATGCCACAAAAACACCATTTTTCTTAAGAGAATATTAAATTCTTCACTTACTTGGGCTGTCCCAGGTCAAATTGCAATTTATGAATTTGCCAAAAATGGCCAGTTTGACTTGAGTCAAAATGACCAAATTGCCCATTTTTTACCTGAAATTACTAACAGGTATGGGCTTAATAAGGCCTGATTTAGGTGATAATAGACACGGGCTTAGGGTTTAGAACATGAGCTTCTGAAATTTGAATACAAATTGTGTGTTGTTAGTGCGTCTTTGGAAACTGATTTGGCCTCTGAAATTTGAATGCATGCATCCCAGCTCTGTTCTTCATGCCTCAAAAGTACAACCTTATAATCACAGCATACAATGCTGTCTCAGCATCCAAGGTACCAACCTTATCATCTCCCTTTGGCTCCTTAGATATCCTAAACCCTTTCCTCTGAGCTCTCTCAAAAATCCTCTCCATTGTGAAACGAGATCCTCTGAGTTCTGAAACTCAAAAAATCCTCTGAGTTCGCTCAACTTCCCCATCACAGGTCCGAAATCCCATCCTATTTTAGCACATAATACGATTATTTCCTCATTTCCAGCTTCTCGTGCTCACATATTTGCAAAATTTGTTCGATTATGAAATCGGGTTTGTGAAACCCTTGGTTTTCCGATGCACTATGAGCGCTCGGATTGTGTCTTTTCAGGTTTCATAACCTTGGTTATAGTTTTTTTAAACTTTTTGTTCGACGTTTTGCAAGTTTCATGATTTTCGGATTAGGGTTTGCATAGATCTGGAAGTTTAAAGTTTTTGAGAACAAAGAAAATGGTTTTTGCGAACCCATTTGTGTTTTTAATGTGTTTGTAGATGGGTTTTCAAACCCTTGGGTTTGTATACCCCTGCCGAGCATCGATTGTCCTAGCCTGGGTTTGGTTTGTTCTACCTCGTGCCTTTTTGGTTGTTTCCATTATTTATTTTCCATTTTAATATCATTTTTGGGTCAGGGTTTCCGTAGATCTATACACTATTTTTCCAACAAATAATTCGTTTCAGTTTGCATGCTGTGGTTTTTCATGCTTATCTGAGGTTCATGTGTTTCGTTTATTTGGGTACAAACTGAGGTGTAGTCCCTGTTTATTATGAATGACTGACTCGTGTGTTTGTTAACCCTGTTTATTATGAATGACTGACTCGTGTGTTTGTTGACCCTATTTATTATGACTTTGTATGCTGGTCTTGTACTATGATGTCTTCGTTTCAGTTTGCATGCTGTGGTTTTTCATGCTTATCTGAGGTTCATGTGTTTCATTTGTTTGGGTATAAACTGAAGGTAGTCCCCTGTTCGTTATGAATGACTACCTCATGTGTATGTTGACCTTGTTTATTATGACTTTGTATGCTGGACTTATACTCTGATGTCTACGTTTTAGTTTACATGCTGTGGTTTTTCATGCTTATCAGAGGTTCATGATTTTCGTTTGTTTGGGTATGAACTGAGGTGTAGTCCCCTGTTTATTATGAATGACTAACTCGTGTGTTTGTTGACGCTGTTTATTATGACTTTGTATGTTGGTCTTGTACTCTGATGTCTTCGGTTCAGTTAGCATGATGTGGTTTTTCATGCTTATCTGAGGTTCATGTGTTTCGTTTGTTTGGGTATGAACTGAGGTGTAGTCTCCTGTTTATTATGAATGACTGACTCATGTGTTTGTTGACCCTGTTTATTATGACTTTGTATGCTGGTCTTGTACTCTGATGTCTTCATTTCGGTTTGCATGCTGTGGTTTTTCATGCTTATCTGAGGTCCATGTGTTTCGTTTGTTTGGGTATGAACTGAGGTGTAGTCCTCTGTTTATTATGAATGACTGACTCATGTGTTTGTTGACCCTGTTTATTATAACTTTGTATGTTTGTCTTGTACTCTGATGTCTTCGTTTCAGTTTGCATGCTGTGGTTTTTCATGCTTATCCTAGGTTCATGTGTTTCGTTTGTTTGGGTATAAACTGAAGTGTAGTCCCCTGTTTGTTATGAATGACTACCTCGTGTGTATGTTGACCCTGTTTATTATGACTTTGTATGCTGGTCTTGTACTCTGATGTCTACGTTTCAGTTTGCATGTTGTGGTTTTTCATGCTTCTCAGAGGTTCATGTGTTTCATTTGTTTGGGTATGAACTGAGGTGTAGTCCCCTGTTTATTATGAATGACTAACTCGTGTGTTTGTTGACGCTGTTTATTATGACTTTGTATGCTGGTCTTGTACTCTAAGGTCTTCGTTTCAATTAGCATGCTATGGTTTTTCATGCTTATCTGAGTTTCATGTGTTTCATTTCTCTGGGTATTAACTAATATGTACACCCTATTTTTGGATGACGTCTTGTCTACCATCACAGCCACCACTCTTTTTAATGAGTACACCTAGTGATGAGCCCAGTCACTTGTCCCTCTCATGTGCCGGAGCTTCAAGCTCCCAGGTGCTGATGGACACTGTAAAGGGTGATGATTCACATTCATTATTGGGATCTATGTCTGATTTAGATGATCTTTTAGCCACTCATTTCAGTCCAATCAACCATACTGAGTGGACTCCATGGTCGTCAGAGACCCCTGTTGATTGTTCTGAGGTTGAGTATCCTTCGGAATCTGACGACTCCCCTGATTATGGTTTTGTACTTGATAAGGAGAGTCGGAAAAATACATATTGGTTTCCAAAACTTGAAGGTGTTACTGATTATCGCAGCATCAAGTTTGGTGAACCAGGATTCTATGAATATGGTTCATGCTATTTTCACGGGAATTGGCCTAAAAAAAGGATTACCGAAGGCAAGAAGAAGTGGTCCTTGCGTAATTTGCCCCAAGATGTTCTTGATGATATAGCCTGTTGGGAGAATATGCCAAAACCTAAAGGATAAGTGCCGTCTGAGCTGAGAAAGGGAAACCCTCCCAAAATCAGCTTGAAGGCACTACTTAAGGTTGCATCTTGCCTCTTTATTTCAATTTTTTCTTGTCAATATGGCACTCTTAACTTGCATTCTATTGTAATGATTACATTTTCTGTGTAGGTGATGGATGACGGAACTAGAAAATCCAGTGATTAACCTTTGCGGCCACTTGGTTAAATACTTATGATGGCGTATATTAATATTAATTGTTCGATTCGTGACTTGTTTTTAACTGATGCACTACATCTTATGTGATACCTGACTTCTCATCTGAGTTTTTGTTCCTGGACTGGTAATATATTTCGTGGAATATTGTTATGTGGACTGCTGTTGTTTGATTTGTTATACAGTCGTGTGGGACTGTCTAGACTAATATTTTTAAACTGTGATACAGTCGTGTGTGTCTGTCTGGACTAATAGTTTTATGCATTTCTATGTTACTACATGCTTTGTTTTATGTGTTTCATTCCATTAGGCAAGTGCCTAACATGGAGCGTTGGATATGATAAGGTTGTGAGATGGTAAGGTTGTGACTGATACATTGCAGTCATGCGGTTGGGTCTAAAGACTTAGCTGTTCTTGGCGGGGCATTGTGATCGGGTTGCAATTATATTAATTGAGTCACAGTAGATATAGTGGATCATAATCGATGATGAAGCTGTGATGTATGATTGTTATCTTATGCAGCAATGCCAATCAGTTATGAATCTGATTTGATCTTGGCGGGGCATTCATATGATTTGAAAACAGTCTGAGATGTACTGTTCTAATGACTTTGAATTCTGCCAGCTTGTTAATAATGATGAGAAATGATTGTAAAATATCACTGAACGCAACCTGGTTTTGTTGATTCAAATCCCTTTGGATGGCGTAATGATGTGGTTTTCTAATTTGAATTTTAATGTAGTGTGCCAATCCAGTATTTGTGCCTTCAGTCATGTGATTGTTTCAATCTTAAACTTGGTGTTTTTGAAATAGGTAATGCATTCATTCATTCATACCAACTGGTTTTAGAAACAAAATCAAACAGGGGAAATACAAACCCTATTTTACAAGGTTGCACCTTAAACATGACTATGAAAACCAAAATGCATGTTTATACAGATTTCCAAGTATAACCCTACAAAATATTTTCCATGCTAAACTTTTTCAGCCCATTTCCAAGCTCAACATGAGATCTTGAACTTGTGCAGTCATTCCAACAGCAATCAGGTCTTCCAAACATTTCCTCACAATTTCAGGATCCACAATCAAATTTTTGGGCAAAATCCCCAGCCTAATCAGCTATTGCTTACCCATATGTGGCATTTTAAAGTTATTTCCCCCCTTATCCTTCATGATTTCAATCATCGCATTTTGCAAAGACAGGAAAATCTGGTCAATTTTTTTTGGATCCTCTCTTACAAAAGCATTGTATACAACCTGTAGAAGTCCCTCTAAGTCTGTGCTGGGGGTTTCATGTTGTAAGCTTTGAATGGAGGCAAAAAACCCAAGGTCTAAGATGTTTAAATCTGGTGACCTAGCTGGTTGGCACACCATTTTAATTGTAAAACCATATCAATTTGCAGCTGCTATGAACTCGGGGTCATTGGACAGTATATGTGATGGGGCAATGTCTTGTTGTATTGAGATTTGTTTGCTTAACCAAGCTGGCCACTTAGCTTTAATTGCAGGGATGACATCATAAATAAGTTTCTTCCTAATCCATTCCTTATTAACCTTCTTAATTGGTGTTAAAACAAGGGTTCCACTAGGCCTATTGATACTGTTTTTTTTGGCAGCAACATATTCAGTGTAAGGAAAGACACCTACTTTACCATCAAAGACACAATTTCCCTCATGGTCAAATATTGGCCTACATACTGCACATAAGAACATCAACTTGGGTATGTAATGCTTGTTATGTTGTGTTCTATATGGTTCAGGTTCTTCAGGGGCTAGTAAGTACCTTGTGGTTGATTCAGTGAGGTAGAACCACTTCTCATCAATGTGAATGATGTTATGCATATCCTTGAATTGCATGTTGTATTCTATCCTTGATAAACACCATTCCATTCTCCTTATCTTGGTTGTTGTTGATAAGAATAGATGAACTGCATTCGTATGGCTTCTGATTTCTTTTTTGTCACAGCCGGTGAACGGTACTCTTGCTAATATGTAGAGCAGCAGCAGTTGACCAGCAGGTTCTTCGCTTTGGGAGACGTATAGCCATCAATGCTGCTGTGTCGATTTGCTTTTTCGTTGGGCATGGACTTTCATGTCGCAACGATCTTGCGGATATTGATTCCCCACCAGCTGTCTGTTGCTTTACTCTCGCCCAAATGGTGCTGATGGGTCTGACAGAACAGCCCCACTGATTTGCTGCCTAAACTCAATGGTTATGTTTGATTTTTTCGTTGCTGATATGCTGCAACAAAAAGTGTGCTATCTGCTGCCTTTCCTCATCTGTAAGATTCCTTCCCACCATCACAGCCCCACCAACATTAAGAGCCCAATGAGGATCTTTGAGGGACCAGAATGTGTTTAATGAATCTTAGGGCTTTTAATGTTGGAAAAAGAAGAATCTGAAAAAAAAAAGTGTTGGAAAAGGCTGAAAAGGAATGTTGGGATTTTGGAAAGATAGTATTAAATGCAGTGATTGAATGGTTTTATAGATAATACTTCTAGGAATGGCAGAGAATGATTTCAGTCATTGGAATTTGTAATATTAATTTTTTTTCTGGACGCCCATTCTTTATTTTGGCTCCAAAATTAAAATTTTGGAGCCAACTCTGATTTTTTGGAGCCAAATCTTAAGTTCAGGAGGGAAAGGTTAGTTTGGAAATGAAATGTAAATAACTGTAAAACCAATTTCGAATTTCACTGTTAACATTATTGTTAACAGTGTTTTTTTCTGAATTTTTCAGCTTTTTTAGTACTTTAGCTTTACTGTAGCTACTGTACATATTTCCCACCTCAATTTCTCTTTCTGTAAATTGAGGTGGGACAGAGGGAGTATGTGAAACACTAGCACTTTGAGGAATCAGGGCACTTCAATTCCTATGTTTTCAAATGCTACCTAAATATGTCCAGAGCATGCAGTTTCTTACACAAGGAGATGCAATATAGTTGTGTAGCCCAAATTAAATGCTCCAAAATTAGTTCACATCAATGCATTAATCCTATAAGATGTTAAGAAAGAGGTGTATAACTTAAAAAATAGATAAATAGATAACCTCACACTTCAATGAAGCCTAAAAAATTACCTGTTGACACATTTCTTCAACTGAATTCTGAACTACTATGCCTCGCTCTATGTAATCTTCACAAAGTTTAGCCTCCGAGGGAATCGACACCTTTGGTTTGAATTAATTTATCATCATTCTTCAAACTATAAACACCACAGAACAATGAAGAGTACTTTAATCTCGTAAAGTGTATAATACAAGACAATATTTTTATAAACAAGAAATGGGTAGGTGAGGAAGATCATTATAAGGGTAACATCAGAACCCGATCAATTAAATCCAATTGCAAACCATAACATGACAATGGAACAATGTTTAATGTTAATCACAACCCACCATACCAACCATAGATGCAACCAAAATCATAACATGCACAACAGGCTTGATGTGATAGAGAATTAAAAGAAAAGGCAATTGGATTTCACCTTGGTAATTTTTATTGAAGCAGGAATCGCAGATAAGTATCTAGTGAGAATGATGGCTCACAGAAGATCTCTGGTGAGAAGCTCAAAGATCTTCACAAGTCATTTCTTATTGTTTCAATTGAAGATCCCTTTGACCAAGATGGCTGAGAGCACCCCCATCATCAAGTTTAGATAATATTAACAGTAGAACGTCTTCCAGAGCATCTGACCATGATCTTAATCTTCAACATCTCCTCCCATTTTGTTTTTGGAGCAGGTATGATAAATCGTATAAGTTAAAATTGCTAGGTAGTTGGTAAAGTTTATTGAAATTATATGGGAATATTTAAGAATTAGAATTTGTTTAGGACTAAAATTAAATAGTTAAAAATTTTCTAAATGCAGGTCCAAAACTCCTAAATGCAGGTCCAAAACTCCTAAATGCAGGTAATAGGGATAATATAGGAATCCTTCATTAAGTTTACCTGCATTTAGAAATTCCCAACCTGTATTTAGATTTGTCCTCTAAATTACATGTTAACCAAACTGATCGTCTGTACTATTACATATTAGAGATCCAATAAAAACTGTAATATCATGATTGGGTATTAACTTGTTTCCTGCGAAAATTATGACCACTCGGCTAAGATGAGCGTACCAGTATCAATCACTTCGCCAAATAGTGATCTTTAAGAACTGTAACACCACAAAGCACGATCTATGTTGTTCGAGCTCTAAAAACCTTGAAAAACACAGATCTAAACTCATCCAAATTAATGGAAACTTAAATTCAAAAACACAACCAAAATTGGCAAAACACGATATGTACAACTAGATCGAGAACAAAACATCGATGCGATCAACTAAATCGAGTGATTATCATGAACACAACAATCTATTCTATCAAGTTGAAGAACAATACTACTGTACGGAGAAAGATCCATAATAATTCAATAACATAAACATTCACAAAATTAATTAAAAAATGAATTTTCCCCCATCTCCCTATGATGGGAAGATGGGGAAAAGAAGATTGAAGAAAAAAGTTTGAGTTTTTGTGAGGATTGGTTTACTTTATTTGAAGTAGTAACAGTAGCATTTTACAGTTGCTACAGTATATTTACTTCAATGCAGGGCCATCTATGACCATGTTCAACCGGTGCTTTTGAATGTAGGAGCCCCAAATTTTATTATTAGCTATATATATTATTTATTTATAGAAAATTAAATCTGATCCTTCTAGAAGCCGTCTTCCTTTCTCGTTCCGACTTCTTAGTTCAGTACTTTTGCACATTTCTTTTCGACCAAAATATTTTTCCTACTTGTAAGAACTCAACCAGTAGTATTTTTGATATTTTATTTAATGGTAATTAAGTAGTATTATTATTTTATTTCTATTTTATATTTTTTTGAAAAGCCATAATATCCAAATAATATAAATTTTATTTAATAATTTTATGTTAATGTATTTAGGGGCCTCATTTTTTATTTTGCACAGGGACTCCAAATTGTCGGAGATGGCCCTACTCCAATGGTTTACTTTATATCTTCCTCTAAAAATAATATTCCTTCATTTTTTAAATAATAATTAATCTTATTAATTGTCTAATCTTCTATTATTTTATAAACTTTTTCCAATTATATTTTACCTCGAATTATTATTGCTAACTATTTCATAACTAAAATATACTCAATCTATATACAATTGATAGAATGTAAAACCCACAAATAATTGTGGTTGTGTGTATTCATATATAGTGAGTACAAAGGATATATAAGACCTAAACAAATATGGAACATGATATATACAAAATCAATCAGAAATAGTATTCCTTTCTTATCCTGATTCTAATTGATTTACATCTCTATTACTCCCCTCAAGCGAAGCGTAGGGACGGTCATAACGCAAAGCTTGGAACGTAGAAACTCAAACTGAGGACGAGGTAGACCCTTCGTAAAGATGTCAGCAAGTTGCAAGTCCGTAGAAACATGAGCAACCTTGAGTTTGCCAGAACACACCATCTCACGCACAAAATGATAGTCAATATCAATTTGCTTAGCTCTCTTATGAGAAACAGGATTCTGAGCTAGGAAGAGAGCACTATTATTATTACATAGCAAAATGGGTGGGGCGTGCGATGTCACACGTAAGTCCCGAAGAAGATTCATCAACCAAGCTAACTCCGCAGCACTATTTTCCATAGTATGGTACTCTGATTTTGAACTGGAACGAGAAACTGTATGCATCTTCTTAGCACTCCGAAAAACTAGGTTTCCACCAAGGAAAATGACATAACCGTATGTAGACCTACGAGTCTATACACAACGAGCCTAATCAGCATCAGGGTAACCCAAAACTGGTAAAGCAGATAAGTTTGCACGAAACTGAAGACCATAGTGGAATGTACCATGAGCATAGCGTGAAATCCGAGTGACAGCTTAGTAATGGTCATCAGTAGGAGCCTGTGTATACTGACTGACTGTATTCACAGCATAGGACAAGTCGGGATGTGTGATCGATAGATACCATAGCACACCAACCAAAGAACAATAAAGTGTGGGATTTCCAAACAGCTTACCGGAAAAGCTGGATAGTTGCAAAAAACCATAAATAGAATAGCAACAAGCGCAGAGTCCTGCATGCCAGCTCCCAGTAAAATGTCCCTGGCATATCTGGCTTGACTAAGGAATAAGCCTTCGGAAGTGCGAACAACCTCCAATCCCAAAGAGCGCCAAGATCGGTAATCTTAAACTCCTGATTAACTTGATCAATAAACTTCCGAATGAGACGACCATCATTCCCAGTAAGAATAATGTCATCAACATAAACCAATAAATAGAGTAAAGTGGCACCCTGTGAGAAAACAAATAAGGAGGTATCAAAAGAACTGCATATAATAAAAAAGGAACTGAAACGCTGATACTAAGCGCGTGGAGCTTGCTTCAAACCATAAATGGCCTTGCATAGACGACAAACATAATCAGGACGCATAGGGTCTTTGTATCCAGCAGGCTGCTCCATGTAAACCAGAGACTCTAGAATGCCATTTAAAAAGGCATTCTTCACATCAAGCTGTCGCAATGGCAAATTACGATGAACAACAAAGGATAAAATAGTACGAACAGTAGAGGCTTTCACCACTAGACTATATGTATGATCATAATCAAAACCGGGCAATTGCAAAAAACCATGAGCAACTAACCTCACTTTGTACCGGTCAAGAGAGCTATCCGATTTACACTTCAACTAGTAAACCCATTTTGAACTAACAACATTTGCATGGGAAAAACGAGGAATCAACTCCCATGTCTGTTGAGTGCGCAACACATCCATCTCAAAGTCCATAGCAGCAACCCATTCAGGATCCTTGACAGCCAAACGATGACTCTGTGGCTCAGTCTTAGAAAATAAAGCACTCAGTAAACCAGAAATATTATAGTCAGAAAAATCCTTGTACCGAAGAGAACTAGTGCATCGAGTAGTCATCGGATGCCGAGACAATGAACCCGCAACTGCAAAGGCATGAATCTTGAGGATGGCACGAAGGCGAAGGAAGCGGACATGGAACCCGAGGTATACAGAAGTGGCCCAACAGGCGGCGGTGATGATGACACTAGAGAAGCAGGGGCGGTCGATAAAGTTGGTGAAGATGTCGGCTGCTGTAGAGGTGGCACGTGGTGTACACGCGCCGCCGAGGTGGCCTGTGTGTGAGTCAGCAGTTGTGCTATCGGCGCTGGCTTGTGTCAGACACATTGCTGGTCACCTTGTGACATACAAATGCAATTTTCTAAATAACCTTGAGCTTCCGGTATAGTTGGAAAATTTGAATTTTCCAAAATAATGGGTGGTTGTGCCGTAGAAGATAGCTCAAACACTTCTGATGAAACCGACAAAGGTTCCAAAAAAGCATAAACATCCATTGATGAAGAATCTATAATAGTGCCAGTACGGGTAGTTGGAAAAAATAACTCATCAAACAAAGCATGGCGAGTGATGTTCTCCTTCGTTGTAAGAGGATCAAGACATCGATAACCCTTGTACTGAGAAATGTATCCCAAAAATATACAAGACACACTCTGTGGGGACAGTTTATGTGTGACATAGAACCTCAAATAAGAAAAACCCTGACAGCCAAATGGATGAAAATTGGAGTAGTCAGGTGCAGTGCAAAAAATAACAAAGAGTGGAGACTGAACAAAAAAAACTGGAGTAGGCAGTCTGTTGATGATGTAAACTGCCGCACAGAAGGCATCATACAAAAATGAATGATGAAGGCTAGAATGAAAGAGTATCGACAAACCTGTTTCTGTAATATGGCAATGCCTCCTCACTACACGACCATTTTGCTTAGGAGTGTAAGGACATGAAAGCTGATGATGAATGTCCACCATCACTTTGATATACCTTGATAGTGGTAGAGAACTAATTCTCAACAAGAGCCTCAAATTGCATGTATGCCTCCACAAAATTAGACTTTCATCGTAGAGGAAATAACCAAGTAAACCGAGAGAAATCATTAAAAAATGACATAATAAAGGTACCCGACACAAAAGGCAATAGGTGAGGGTCTCCAGAGGTCACAATGGACTAAATCAAGTATGCGTGGTGCACATTTTAAATTATCATTAAAAGAAAGACGACTTCCTTTAGCCATCTCACAAGAAGAACACAAATGTGGCTTAGGCAACAAACTAGTGACTGACAAACATCTAGACTTGCTTAAAGATGAAATGATATTGTGAGGCACATGACCCAATCTACTGTGCCAAAGTTCAAAAGATTCTTTAGAAGCACTCGATGCAACAAAAGCAGATAAAATAGCACCACCATGATCCAAAACATATAAGCCATTATCAAGATGGCCTTTACCAATAACATCTCTAGTAAACTTGTTCGAAATAGTGAAAGAAGAATCATCAAAGCAAATAACAACATTCATATCTCAAGTCAACTTGCTGATAGACAGCAAATTTTTAGTAATTTACAGAACCACCAAAACATCAGACAAGGAAATGATTTAGAGACTCAAGAATGACCAACATGGGTAATATTAAGAGTAGAACCATTACCAACAATAACACAATTGTTACCAGAATAAGGAGTCACGTGATTAAGAGCGGACTGAGAAGAAGTCATGTGGTTGGTTGTGCCAGAATCAATCGTCCAGCGAATATGCTGAGGAGCATGTGGTGGAGAAGATGAGGTTAAAGAAACCAAATGAGAACAATTAAAGGCGACATGACCAAATTTCTTACAAAACTGACACTGCAACTGGTACAATTCATCATGCAGTTTAGAACAAGAAGAAGCAACATGACCCAGATCATGACACCAGTGACACCGTGGGTGATCAAAAAGAGCCATAATACTAGAGAACAAATTATTTTTTTATAAATAAATCGGCGTTAACTGGGCACTAATTGTGATGTTGACAAGGCTGTGGCAGAGGAATCGCAATAAATTGAGCAACTTGCAATAAATTGAGCAACTTACGAGAAATTGAGCAACTTGCGAGATGACGAGCCGCTTATGGCTCACACTTCGAACGGATCTGGTGCAGAGATGCATGCACGCTGGTTCGTTGTTCTAGTGTGGATGGATCTGGTTATTGTTCTGAAGAAGAAGCGCCGGAAGAAGAGATGAGTGGCAGGAGCTCGCTGGAGAGCTGAAAAGAAACGATAGTAACCACTTGTTGCATCTTCGACCACCGACCGGTTCGTGGGCTTGAGTTATTCTCGAACTAACCTACAATCAAACTGTCACTGGGGTTCCAGGGGTCAGCACTCTGATGTTTAAGTTAGTCCAAGCATCCAATATGATTAAGACAGAATGAATCATAAGTAAATGTGTACCTTGTATTTATACTCTGTGTCCTAAACAATTTACTCCTTCATTGTCGCCCTTAATTACCCACAAATGTGGTATTTAAGTTAGAATATTAAATATTTTCCCTAACCGGGCTGCTATACCTACGGCCCAATGGCCTTCTTGGGCCTAACCTCTATCAAGAGCCCCCTGAAAAGTAGGTTCTCAACCTTAGAAAGATGGAACGTCACGAAGGTCTTTGAGGTCACAAATGCATGGGACAATTTGAGGACTTTGAAGGCTCGAAATGAATGTTGCACGTTGATTTCCCGTCTTCGAGGGTGAGAACCTAGTTTTCTAATCAACTTCACATTTAAGATTCCAAAAGGGCGCGAGTGTGCTATGCAATCGTGCATGTCACTGCCCCCAAACACCGCGATGTTAGAAGACAAAGAGGCGATCACATCTTTCCATAACTTTTTAAATTTGCAATGCAAAAATAATTATCCATCACTTCAGTCCCCATATTTACCCCTCATCCACGCTTCCTTATTTACTTTTCTCATTTGCAGGCATCTTCTTACAAGATTTCTTTCTGTATTTCTCTCATGAGCAATCCAACTTCCATCACTTTTTTTGGAAATCAGTAAGTTCTTTCATCTATATTCTCCTTCTAATCTTCTCGTTTCCCCTCTTTTCCATCATGGCCTGCTCTGATGAGGGTTCTGCCTCCGAGAAAGTTTTCAGGGAAATTAGGGTAGGCGAGGCAGGGGTTAGTAAGCCAGAGAGAACTGTTAACACCCCGGAATGTACCCACCCCGAATAACTCCGACATGATTCAGATGCTGGAGAGGGCTTATCTAACAGTCCTGGGGAAGAGAGGATCTTTCCCATAAAAAATATGCCTTCTCAAGAAGCTATTGAAAATTGGCCTCCATGCATGGGCAAACCCCACATAAGGAGGCCCCCTACGAGTGGCAAGATTGGTTTTTACCCTCCTCCAAATCCACAGCTCAAAGCCATAGAAGAGGAGGAAGAAGTACTTCCTTTGAGGGAGAAGGCAATCCTCGAGGGGGGGTGGGAGCACCCTCGAGTGGAACTTGATGCGCCTTCGACCACCGACCGGTTTGTGGGCTTGGGTTCTTCTCGAACTAACCTGCAATCAAACTGTCCCTGGGGTTCCAGGGGTCAGCACTTCGATGCTTAAGTTAGTTCAAGCGTCCAATATGGTTAAGACAGAATGAATCATAAGTCAATGTGTACCTTGTATTTATACTCTGTGTCATAAATAACGTACTCCTTAATTATCGCCCTTAATTTCCAACAAATACGGTAATTAAATTAGAGTATTAAATATTCCCCTAACCAGGCTGCCATACCTGCGGCCCAATGGCCTTCTTGACTCAACCTCTATCAAGGGCCTCCAGAAAAGCAGGTTCCCGGCCTTAGAAAGCTGAAACGTCATGAAGGTCTTTGAAGTCTCGAATGCATGGGACAATTCGAGGACTTTGAAGGCTCGAAATGATCATTGCATGTTGCGTTCCTGCTTTTGAGGATGAGAACCTGGTTTCTAATCAACTTTGTTGTTTAAGATTCCAAAATGGCGCGTGTGTGCTATGCAATCGCATGTGTCACTGGCCCCCAAACACCGCGCTGTTAGAAGACAAAGAGGCGATCACGTCTTTCCATAATTTTTTATATTTCCAATGAAGAAATAATTACCCGTCACTTCAGCCCCCATATTTACCCCTCATCCACGCTTCCTTATTTACTTTTATCATTTGCAGGCGTCTTCATTCAAGACTTATTTCTGTATTTCTCTCGCGAGTGGTCGAACTTCTATCACTTTTTCCAGAAATCAGTAAGTTCTTTCATCCATATTCTCCTTCTAATCTTCTCGTTTCCCCCCTTTTTCATCATGGCCCTCTCTGATGAGGGTTCCACCTCCGAGAAAATTTCCAGGTAAATTAGGATAGGCGAGGTAGGGGTTAGTACGCCAGAGAGTACCGTTAGCGACCCAAAATGTACCCACCCCAAAGAACTCCGGCAAAAGAATCGGATGCTGGAGAGGGCACAACTGATATGCCTTCTCAAGAAGCTGTTGAAAATTGGCCTCCAGGCATGGGTAAACCTTACATAAGAAGGACCCCTACGAGCGGGAAGATTGGTTTTTACCCTCCTCCAAATCCAGAGCTCGAAGCCATAGGGGAGGAGGAAAAAGTACTTCCTTTGAGGGAGAAGGCAATCCTCGAGGGGGGGGAACACCCTCAAGTGGAACCCGGGAATCTTCTCTGGCTGAGCCCTTTCAAGAGAAAAATAAAGAAACTCATCGAAGATTAAGGCTAAAGGACGTAGGAAGGGAGCCCTCAGTTTCAGTAGCGGGAACCACCATTTCCAAAATTTTAGACTTGATCCCTCCTGGCCACGAGTAGCTCCGGATGTCAATTTTAACCCTTTCGAGAAGGTGACTCCCCCCAATAACCTTCTCGAAGGAAGATTATCCATCTCTCTCTGACACCTTTGTTGCGGGCTCACCTTTCCCTTTCCACTCCTTTTATCCAAACTCCTTATGCAATTTCAGGTGAGCCCTGCACAAGTCTACCCCAACGTTTTGGTGATCATTATGATGTTCTTGACTAGATGTGACAAATTTGGTATTAAACCTAGTTATAAGCTTCTTCGCTCACTGTACTTCGTGTTCAATAGTGGGCGGTCTAAAGATATGATCATCACGTTTGTCAATCGAGAAGCACATTATAAAGTTTTTAGTGTTCCTAGCAATTCGGGTGATTGGAAGAGCTGGAAAAAAGGTATCTCGTTCGATAGCAGGAGGTATTCAGTCCCTCAGTGGAATTGGGTTGTGCGAATTGAATCTCCCAAACCCGGTGAATACAACTGTTCAGATGCCCCCGAGAGGGACAACCAAAAACTGTTGTCTAGCTCCTTCAACTTCAGCCTATTCAACAACCCTAACCCCCTCATTTGTGGCTTTGCATTCCCGCCCAAAGTCTATGAAGAATATGTGTTTAACACGCTCCAAAAGATACAAGAAAGAGGCGAAGAGAACACAGGGCCCTAAAGATGGCCTTCCCCTCAAGATCATCATTAGCGACTTTAGGCATTTGGGATCTTCCGAAGGTGCCTTAATAGAAATCTACTTCTCCCATTTGTTGTGTTATTTTGTTCATCGCTATTGGCTGACTCTCTCTCTTTTTCCTTTTTTCATTGGGTCTTGCTAAGGGCTTAAAGAAGCCAAAGTCCTTGAAGATGGGTCAGGCTCTATCCAAGGGGATCATTGTTTCCTTGAACCAGGCTTTCATTCACTCGACTCCGGTGCCACCCCTCTCAAACTCGGTCTCTCCTCCCATGGTAGGCCTCGAAAGGCCTATCTTAACCGTTGGTTCTGAGCAGTCACCTCACACCAGGAACATTCATCAGAAGACAAAGGCGAACAGCAATACCATCGGCTCCTCCTCAGCAAGACCGATAATAGGAACACATGGCAGTGAGCATATTCATCAACAATCGCTGCCCCCTTTAACTGATGCGACGTCCATATCCATGATCGAGCATCAACTATCAATAATGGTCTCTAACCCTGAGGTTCTTGTCCCTTCTCTTTTCTCTCTGCTCCTTTTGTTTTGTACCCTTAGTATGGGCTGAATTGTTTTGTCAGGCCTCTAAAATTTTGCGTGAGGCCACTTGGAAAATGGTGGCCTTCGTTTCCCTTTATTCTGGTGGTGAAGGTAACCTTCGTGAGGAGCTCAGCAAGTAAGATGCTAAGATTTTGTAGCTAAGGAAGGCGCTAGAGGAGAAAAACAGGGTGCTCGAGGGATAGGGCACTTGAAGAAAAGAAAAAGCTTTTGGAAAGTGAGAGGCAAGGTGTTGATGCCGAGAGGCATCAATGGTCGCTAGAGAAGGATACACTCGACAAGAGGGTTCAAGCTGCAGAGGAGAGGGTTCGAGCTGAAGAAGATCCGACCACGCAGGTGCAACTGCTCGAGGCCTTCAAACACAAGCTATTGAATAGCCCCAAGATGCTTGAACTTTTCCTAGATCTTCTAAGGGTGGCCAAGGAAATCGGCTGCAGTGAATTAGCCGAGAAATTGTTAAAGTCACAAGTGTCTGCCTCTCTTTCTGAAGATTTGGTCAAGAAGGTGGATGAGCTAGTTCATCCAGAGCTCGATACCACCTTGGACACAAAATGGGACGAGGCCATAAAAAATAGCGGCCTTCATTTTGCCCTACTTGATTTCATCAAGGCCAAAGGGCAGTTCTTTACTGCTGAGGGGATTCAAGCAATCCCCCTTCCTGAGGCTGCAGACGCCTCTCCTGAGCAGAATTCCCCCGCCAACCAGGTCAAAGAAATGATTGCTTCCACATAAAAGGAGGATAATTCTAGGGTTCCTTGATTTTAAAAGTTTTCCTTTCTCTGTTTTGTTTTTCTACTTAGGGCCCTTCAATTGTAACCCTATTTATTTTTAGAGAATCAATGAAAATAAAAAAAATCTTTTTTCCGTGACTTATTGATTTTACCTTTATTTTCTTTTCATAGTATAATTCGTTGAAAATGGTGCTATAAGGCGCTTGTGAGGAGCTTTCGAGTGCCCAAAAAGGACTGGATGACACAAATAAACAGCTACTAATTTCCCTTCGAGATCTTTCTAAGTGTAACTAAGAGAAAGACTCTTTGAAGGAAAAGCTCCACAACCTCGAAGTCGAGATGAAGCTGTGGCAATCTAAAGATCATCCTACTTTCAAGGGGTTTATCAAGGATTTCCTTAGCAATGAATTTAATGGTACCTATCCTTTAGAAGTGGTCAAGGGTCGCGATCCAACTGATGAAGAACTAGAAGAACTGATGATTCAAATTTAATTGAAGTTTGGTTCTTTGAAGTCCTATCTTGCCGCTGCAACTAGGCTTTCAGTAGTGGAAGGGTACCTAATTTGTTGCTTGGGAAAATTCGCAGACTGGTAGCCCAGAGAAAATTAATTGCCAAACTACATCTGTAATCTCAATGCAGAGTGACTAGCTTTGAAAATGACTTAATCGCTTGGAAGATAGCTAGCGAGAACCCCCTTCCATAAGCGAACCCCCTTCAGCCCCTCAAACCTCTCGAGGTAGCCCCCCAGTTGAGGATAGCTCTTTGGTGGAATCCCTTTTATCAAAAAATGCAAAACTCATTGGGGAGATCGAGGCATGGAAGGTACAAGCTATAAAATGGAACAGCGTTTCGCTGAATTTGAAGAAAAAAATCGATGCACACGAAGTAAACCTTCGTACCCATATGATTTTTCACGGCATACCTTCCTCCTACTTAATCACCAACGATCATCTTCCAAAGTTTCTACTTAAATTTTCCCAGTACTGGTTGGAAGAGGTCAACTTTCATGAGAATGAGACTCCATGACAGAAGCAGGCTTTTGACCTCATTCTCGATTGGCTATTAGAACTGAAGGTAAAGGGATTTACCCCCTCGAGTTTTTGCTCTACCCCTTGGTCACAGAAGTCTACTGTTAAAGGAGTTGAATGTCACCTTGTCCCATTGAGCAAAATTAGCTAGGGGTCTTCCTCAAAATGCTGCAAAAGCATTGGGTCATCCTCGAAGGCCTTATTCGAACCTTCCACAAAGAAATGGTGTAGGACTGTCAACGTCACTCCCCTCGATTCCTCGGGATATCCTGTAGAGGAGAAAATGAAGGATATCCAAAGGGCAACTGGTATAAAGCTTGAAGAACTCGAAAAATAGAGGCAAACGTAAAGAAGCTAGGAAAGCCTATTTCCACTGAAGAGTTGTTTCAAGCCGGATTTCCTCCCAGTGAATGAATATATGTAGATGGATCAACTTGGATAATTGTTAGTGTGAATATTGTATCCTAAGTATTTTTTGGAATTTGAATGAATAATTAATAGTCTATCGATCTCTAATATTTTACCCCTCGAACAGGGGCACCCTGTGCATTTTTGGTAAATAGAAATTAAGCAATTTAGAGACAAGAATTTTACCTAGGTTTGGTGATTCCACCTACATCCTGCCAATTTTGCCTACTAGCTTATCATTTCAAGAGTACAATATAGCTTTCGAGGTCCGCTTTAAAGCCAACCACTTAAACATCAACTAGAGTGCCGCTTTAGAGCTAACCACTCGAACATCATCTAGAGTGCCACTTTAGAGCCAACCACTCAAACATCATCCAGAGTGTCGCTTTAGAGCCAACCACTCAAACATCAACTAGAGTGCCGCTTTAGAACAAACCACTCGAATATCATCTAGAGTGCTATTTTAGAGCCCACCACTCGAACATCAACTAGAGTGCCATTTTAGAGCAAACCACTCAAACATCATCTAGAGTGCCGCTTTAAAGAAACCCGCTCGAATACCAACTAGAGTGCCGCTTTAGAGCAAACCACTCGAACATCATAGCTGGCCGTATTTTCTCAGGTTGCTAATGTTCCACCTTCTTGGCACTCAAACCCTATTCATCTGTTTGAGAAAATGACTTCCTCCTGGGTGTGATTCGATCACTTTATAAGGTCCTTCCCAATTCGCAACTAACTTCTCCTTGGGTTCCTTCCTGCTTTTCTCGTTTTCCTCATTACCAAGTCTCACGGGTTAAACAAAACCTTCTTTACCCTTCTGTCATGATATCTTCTGACCCGTTCGTTGACCTTAGCCTCATGTAGAGAAGCTAGTTCTCTCTTTTCCTCCACTATATCCAGATCCATACATCTATTTTACTGATTCGTTGTCTCATCTGCAGCAGCCATCATCTTTGGGCTAGGAACACCTATTTCCACAGGAATTACTGCTTTCGAGCCCTATACGAGACTATAAGGTGTTTGATGTGCCTATTTTATACGGTTATATTAGGGATTTTAGGATTCACTTTTGTACATTTTTGTGCTCTAAATGTGACATTTTGCCTTGAAGTTCTCTAAGGAGGGTTAAAAGCGGCTTTTATGCTTTTGTTACTTTTCTAGAGAATTTTGTGTGACAAGGTAATTTTGTGTGACAAGGTAATTTTTTTTGAAAACTTTAAAGACTTTGAAGAATGTGAAGAATACCTTTGAAGATTTGAAGATTTTTATTTGCGCTTTTGAAGATTTGAAGAATTGAAGAAGTGAAGAGAATAGGGGGATATGAAACAAAAAGGAGAAAAAGGAAATGGTGCTGGACTTGGAGTCCATCGCGAGGTCGTCGCGAGCACGTCTCGACTTGCGATAGACGAGTGGTCAAAAACTCTTCTTGCTTTTTGTACTATAAATACTCACCTTATCCTCTCCTCTTCAAAACACGAACCCAGACTCTTCTTCCTGCATTTTTCTGGGTTCAAACCCTATTTTTTCTTTCTTTCTTTTCTTAGTTTTTGTAGGTTAATCATGTCTTCTAATTTCCTAGCTTAGTTTTATCTTGAGAGCAATGGATTGAAGCTTCCATTTCTATGTAGTAAGAACCATATATATATATATATATATATATTTGGTGTTTTTGCTATTGTGCATTCATTGAGCTTTGAATGTGAATTGTTAATGGCATTGATGTTGTTGGAAGCTTGAGTATATGAATTGCTTGTATGATTACTTGTTAGGGTTGGGAGAGAGTAACTAATTCTCCCCTCTTTTAATGTGGAATCCAAGAGTATGAGTTAGAGCTTCTTAAATGATGTTGGTGTGTTCATAATTGCTAGATAAATGTGATGATGTTGAACTCATTGTCATGATTGTTTTAGGTAGCAAATGAGAGAAGTCTATGAATGTCGATCGTTCTTGACTAATTTATTGTATATGCATGAATTGGTTAAATGCTTAGACATGGTGTAGTGTTTATAAGTGTTGCCAAGCTTGTTGATTCTTTGTGCTAAATGCCATCAATGGGATACTCTTAGTACTAAGGGAGTCATTGGTGAGATTTGACAAGAGATGTCGAATTCACTCTTACAAACTACTATCTAAGAAGGATGGAAGATTTATTTTCATAACAAGTCATCGAAGTAGTGAATAGGTTGTTTTGTTCATTCTTGAAGACTTTGTTATTTAGCATTCATGTGTTCTTAATGCTATGTTTCACTTCATTTATAACATGGGTTGTTTGAGAATAGGAAGTGTTTGTATGACTTAAGTGTTAGGGAGTTAGGAAAGTGACGAATTCCTTAACTCCTTTGCATGAAAATCTAAGAACATGAACTTAGAACTTCTTATGCATAATGTGTTGTAATTCTTGCTCGATAAGTATGTTAATATGGATTTTTCTCATATTTATCCTATAGATGCAATGAAAGGTTGAACCTTGAATGTGGTTTGTTCTAGGTTTAGCCTAATGAATGCTATGTTTGGTTAAATGGCTATGTCTTTGGTAGAAGGCTTGTTATTGTCAAATCTATGGTCCTTCGTGTATAATTCCATTGATGAAATACCCATATCGTCGTTGTTTGTCTAGGGGTGATCATCGACGAGGTTTGCAAATAGTCGTTGTTTGTCTTTGCAAACTACTCTTAAGAAGGAATGAATGTTGATCTTCCATTGGCATTCCCCATAGGTAACAAATGTGATAGGATGAGTGAATGGTTCAATGATCTACATTAGGTTTGGAAGTGGATATCAATTGTCCCCAAGGCTTTATCTTTTGTAGTTTTAAAAACCCTTTTTCTTAGTTTTGTTTGATGATTTAGCATAGTTGCTTGACTTTGCTAGTTATCTTGTCTTTTAATTTCCATAACTTAGGATCACCAAACAACCAACTCCCCCCTTTTTTACTTGCTTTAATATGTGTATATATATCTACTCCTAGCCTAATAGCAACCTTTTGTACCTAAACGCTTAGGAAAATCCCCCTTCTTCGTGGACGACCCCGACTTGCCGCTATCTACTTAGTTGTAGATAGTAAGAATTTAGGGCTTATAAATATTAACTTTGAGAGGAACGGCGACGGTCTTGCAGTGTTTCCCAAGTAGTGGAGGACTCAGCTATCCGATATGCCCACGGCACATTGTGTAATTCCCATATCCAGTTACCTTTCGCCCCTTCTAGACGTGCTCGTATTCCATTTACTATTGTTCTGTTGGTCACTTCCCCTTGTCTATTGGCTTGGGGATGGTAAACAGATGTCACCTTTTGCTTAATCTTATATTCCTCGCACCACTTCTTGAAGGGATTCTGAGCAAAATGCGTTCCATTGTCCGTGATGATTGTCCTTGGGATTCCAAAACAGCGCACAATGTTCTTCAATCAAAAGGAGTTGACCATTTTCCTGGCGCTGTTTGTCAAGGGCTCAAATTTTTTTGTCAAGGGCTCAAATTTTACCCATTTGGTAAAATAATCAACTGCCACTATTAAATACCTAAATTTTCTCGGGGCTTCCAGAAAAGGGCCCACAAATCGATTTCGCATTTGTCAAAAGGCCAAGAACTATAGATGTTTCTCATTTCTTCTTGTGGAACATGTTTTATATGTGCATGTCTCTGACACTGATGGCAAGCCTGAATATACCGGTTCGTGTACTGAACATTGTTGGCCAGTAAAATCCTGCTCGAATGAGCCTCCTCGCCAAAGACCTGGCTCCCTGATAGCTGCCACATACCCCTTCGCTAACCTCTCTTACGAGGTAATCTTCTTCGTGAGAGTTAATGCATCGAAGTAATGGGTGCAAATGGCCTCTTATATATAACTCTTCTTCTTGCAACACATACATTGGAGCCTTCAACTTTATCTTTCTGGCACCTACTTCATTTTCTGGCAGGATTCCCTCTCGAAGATATGTCACGAATGGTGTCATCCAGGAGTTTTCCACTTCGACCACCACCACTACAGGCTCTTCAAAACTTTTCTTGCTCAAAGTTTCCATGAGGAGTTGCTGCTGGGATTGGGTTCCCAAATCCAAAGAAGCGAGCTTACTTACAGCGTCTGCTTCGTGATTGTTTTCCCTCAGAACCTATGTCAATGTATAAAATTTGAAAAAATTTATTAAGTTTTTTACTACCTCGAGGTATCTCTGCAGATTAGGCTCTCTAGCTCCGTACTCTCCATTCACCTATTGAACCACAATTCCAGAATCACTGAAAACCTCCAGTTCTTCCACTTGCAGCTTCTTAATGAGGCGCAATTCAATGATCAATGCCTCATACTCAGCTTTATTGTTAGTTGCTTTGAATGTAAAGTTCAATGCATAAGGATAATCTCTACCCTCGGGGCTAGTTAGTAGGGCCCCCGCTCCACTTCCTCCTGAATGTGATGAACCATTCACATACAACTTCCATATCTTTCTTTGGTTTATTTCTTCATTCTGAATGGGCTCCAAACATACTTCAAGGGGTTCTGTAGTTTCCACTAGAAAATCTGCTAGTGCATGCCCCTTAATCGCAACTCGAGGTTGATACTAGATATCATACTCTTCTAACTCTATTGCCCACTTCATCATTCTTTCGAAAATCTCAGGCCTTAGCAAGACCTATCAAATTGGGTGGTTCGTGAGCAACACTATTTTATATCTCTCGAAGTAGGGTCTCAACCTTTGGGCTGCATGTACGAGAGCTATAATCAACCTTTCGAGAACCGTATACCTCATCTTCGGCCCCTGCAAAGCACGGCTAAGGAAGTCAATCGAGTGTTGAACCTTTTCTTTTTCTTTAACCAAATTTGCACTAATTGCTAGCGGTGATGCAGAAATATACAAGTGCAGCATCTTATCCTTGTCTGGTTTCATCAAGGTAGGCATTGTCCCCAAATGCTCTTTCAACTGCTCAAATGCCTCATCGCACTTACCATTCCACTCAAACTTCTTTTTCCTTCGAAGAACATCAAAGAAAGTCAAGTGCTTCTCTACCCCCTTTGATAAGAACCTGCTTAATGCTGCCAAAGATGCACATTTTTAAACGATTGTGGGCCTCAGAGCTTTGACCTTTTTCGGGGTTACATCGATCCACATCTCTGAGACCATGAATCCGAGAAACTTCCTTGCTCCCACACCAATGAAACACTTAGATGGGTTCAACTTCAAATTAGCTTCCTGAAGCTTACCGAATGTTTCTTCCAGGTCTTTTAAAAATTCTTCATAACTCTTGCTTTTGACCACCATGTCATCCACATATATTTCCATGTTTTCCCTATATGTTCCCCGAATAGTCTATCGACCAGCTTCTGATAAGTAGCTCTAACATTCTTCAACCCAAAGGGCATTTACTTATAGCAGTATGTGCCCACGTCAGTAATGAACAATGTCGTTTCCCCGTCTTTCTTTGCCATGAGAATTTGGTGGTACCCTTTATGCATGTCAAAGAATGCCAAAATTTGGTATCCAGTGATGGCTTTCACCAACTTATCGATTGGTGGCAACGGGTAACTATCTTTGAGGCAGCATTTATTTAGGTCAGCAAAGTCTATACACATCCTCCATGCTCCATCATGCTTTGGAACCATAACTGGGTTGGCGATCCAATCGGGATAGAATACCTCCTAAACCACATATGCCTTCAATAAATGTTCCACATCCTCTTTAATTGCCTCAGCTCGTTCGGGAGCGAACACTCTTCTCTTCTGCTTCACTGGTTTAATCGAAGGGTTGGTATTCAGCCTATGCAATGCGAGACTCGAATGGACCCCCGTCAGGTCAGATGTATCCTAGGAGAAAAAATCTCCATACTTTCCTAATAATTTTTGCAGTCCCCTTTTCACATCTTCAAGAATTAGTTTCCCAACAGCTACTGGCCCTTTATCCCGAATGAGCATCTGTTTTGTATCAGCTAATCCTACCTCTGTGTGCACTACCACTACATCTCTTCATTTCCTTGCCTCTCGTACTTCCGTTAGGTCACATTTTTGTGCCACAGTTTGATTCCCTCAAATGGATGCCACCCCCATTTTCAGTTGGGAACTTCATCATTAGGTGTTAGGGTGGCCATACCGCTCGAGACTGGCACATCCATGGTCTTCCTAAGATCACATTATAAGGGGAAGGTGTATCTATGAAAGGAAAAATACACCTGATGGTCACTCTCATGCTGACATCCGCCACTTGAATGGGCAATGTTATCACTCCTATGGGAAATATTGGATTTCCTGTGAATCATGATAAAGGGGAAGCAGATTTTTTCAAATTCTCATGCCCTATGTCTAACTGGTTAAAACACTCAACAAACATCACTTCAACCCCGCTCCCATCATTAACGAACACCCTCCTGATCAAGGACGTTCCAATAGGCAGAAATTACCATGGGGGTCTGCATGGGGCATTTGGTCCGGCACAACATCCGCTTCCGAGAAAGTGACAGTCTCATCTAGCCAAAACCTCTAATGACTGGGCTCTTCCGCAAGAACCCTTCGAGCTTTAGCCTCTAATGACTGGGCTTTTCTGCAAGAACCCTTCGAGCTTCAGCCTTTATAACAGCGTTCGAGAATCTCTCTCCCACCATGCCATTGATGATGTTAATTACCCTTCGGACGGGTGGGTTTTCTCCATTTTAGTTTCCCTGATTTCCCCCCTGTGTCTCATAGGGGTCTATCCTACCTTCCTTCCTGCCCCCTGTCTCAAACCACCTGTTCTCGAGGCCTTCTATCTCCTCTACCTCCATTTTTTTATTGTTTCTTCTGTAAGGCTGGCATTGATTCATCAGGGGCATCGATGGGGCAGCTTGGTTGATGTGTCCATTTTAGATGGTTATTTTAGGCTTTTTAGGATTAGGTTTTGTGCAATTTTGTGCTCTACATGTGGCATTTTGCCTTGAAATCATCTAAGGAGGGATAAAGGCGGCTTTGACATTTTTATCACTTTTTAGATGATTTTGTGTGACAAGGTGATTTGTTTGAAGACTTTGAAGATTTATCTTTGAAGATTTGAAGACCTTTACATTTGAGCTTTGTGAAGATTTGAAGAAGTGAAGAGATGAAGAAAGGAGAGCAAAGCAACGGATGAATGATGATCCAGGGTTCTCAGAATTTTCCGAGAAGCATCAGCCCTCAAGAGTGGCACCATTGGATTCCTCTTCTCGAGCACTATAAAATCGACTACAAGAACTCCCGAAACGGATCAACGGTTCACCCGGAGGAAGCAAAACAAAACAGGGCTGGATTTCACTGCTGGTCGCGACTCGCGATTGAACTGGTCGCGAGTCGCGACGACAGCGCGAATCCAGCTCTGCAGCAGCGTTTTTCTCCCCTTTTTCTTCCACTATAAATACCTCTTCACCCCTTCTTCTCCACAGCTTTTGGCCCCTGTTTTGGGCCAAAACCCTAGCTTTTCTCTTCTTGTTTTCTTAGTTTCTATGTCTTTTGTTGTTCTAGAGTAGTTTTTGTACTTGGGAGCAAGGATTGAAGCTTCCATTTCTATGTAGTAAGGAGCATTTATATCTATCTATTTAGTGTTTTTGCTATTGTGCTTTTATTGTGCTTGAATGTTAATTGTTAATGCCATTGATGTTGTTGAAAGCTTGAATGAAATACTTGTATGAATTGCTAGCTAGGGTTTGGGGGATTTGGGTTAATTTCCCCCCTTTTCTTGTTAGGAATGTATGAGTATGATTTAGAGCTTTTGATTGTATTAATGGATTGATAATGTGCTAGATGAATGTGATTGATGTTGAACTCTTCGTCATGTTCGTTTGTGTAGCAAACGAGAGAGTTATATGCTCTTGGATGAATGTACGTTGCACGTTCATCCAATCTCGTGTAATTGCATGAATTGGTTAAATGCTTAGTCACGGTGTAGTGGTCATAAGCATTGCCAAGCTTGTTGGTTCTTCGTGATTAAATGCCACCAATGATACCTTGAGTCGTGGTCGCGACAACGGGAGTCATTGGTGAGGTTTGACGAGAGATGTCGAACTCACTCTTGCAAACTACGAACTAAGAAGGATAGGAGTTTAGTCTCCACAACAAGTAGTTGAAGTATTGAATAGATGATTTTAACTCATCCTTGAAGCATTTGTTATTTAGCATTTGTGTATTCTTGATGGTGTGTTTCACTTCACTTGTGCCATGAGTTGTTTGAGCATAGGGAGTGCTTGTATGATTGAATTGGTTAGGTGTTAGGAACGTGACGAATTCCGTAGCTCCTTTGCATGAAAATCTATGAGCATGAACTTAGAACTTCTTGTGATTTATGTGTTGTGATTCTTGCTAGATGGGTATGTTGATGTTGAGTCATGTAATGCTATATGATAGAATGAGTGAATGATTCAATGACCTACATTAGATTTGGAAGTGGATATCCATTGCCCCCAAGGCTTTATCTTTGTAGTTTAAAACCCCTTTTCTTTAGTTTTGTTTGATGATTAGCATAGTCACTTGACCTTGCTAGTTATCTTATCTTTTTACTTTCGTAACTTAGGAACAACCAACCAACCCCCCCCCATTTACATGCTTTTATGTGTGTGTATATATATCTACTCCTAGCCTAATATCAACCATTGTGTGCTTAGACGCTTAGGAAGATCCCTCTTCTCCTTGGACGACCCCGATTTGCCGCTATCTACCTAGTTGTAGAAAGTAAGAAAAAAGGGCTTATAAATTATCTTTTGCATAGGGGGCGCGACGACCGCCCGTTATCAAAATGGCACCGCTGCCGGGAAAGAGGCGTTTATTCTTAAGTATTTAGGTGTATTTGGTTGTGTATTGGCTAGTTGTTTTTATTTTCCACTACTTGGTGGTTGTTTTTTTGGGAGTAGGTATTGCTTGAGTTCTTGGTAATTTATTTTATCGAGAATCCTTGCACTATGATTCCGAACTTTTGAAAAAAAAATTTAATGGAGCGTCTCACCTTGAGGGAACTCATGATGAGAAGAGAGGCTCAACAAGCAAGGTTTTGTAGGATGTGTCATTTCGACCATCCTACCGAATCTTGCCATTTGTTGTGGGAAGAGCACTATGACCGAGAAAGAACCCATGGTTTCCAAAACCATGGGTACTATGAAGAGTGCTACAAAGAGGTAGGAGATGTTGGTTTTCAAGGGCAAGAAGCTCATGAATGCTATCCATACCACAACTCTTACAATCCGGAATGGAGTGGTAGTCCGGATTGGTGGTATGAGAATGAGCCGGAAAACCAACATTACGAGCAACCTAGTTGGCCATCACCACCCTATACCATACCCCAAAACCAAGCCCAACAAGGAAGTTCAAGTTTGACACGTGAGGATGTCTTAAATACCATAGCAAACTTGAACTCCTTTACTAGTGAGGAGCCGGATACCCAGCTCTCCTCTAGTGTTGAGGCCATTGAGGGGCATGCGAGGAACATATTAGAGGTATTGGCCCGCATGGAAGCTCGTGATTCCAAAAATACACCATCCCAACTTGAACTCGATGACTCGGTGAGTGAGGTCACCAATAAAAATGATTTTGAGTTTGAAAGGGATGAGGAGTTGGTTGTAGAGGATAGAAAAATGGAGGAAGAGGTGATAGTGCTACATCCATTAGCATCGTCACCCCTTCTCCCACCTAGTGAACCAACTCTACCATTTTTGGAAGTTTTGAGGGAAACGAGAGAGGAGCCGAAAGATTATCCCAAGCTCCCTAACCACTCAATTCCCTTTGAACCATCTCCACCTCCACAAAACTTTCCTCTTGAAAGTTTTGTACCCCCACCTCTCGACTTTTGGAAGCTCATGGTGAAGGGGTTCAAGCCTTCACCATATGGATAACATTAGGGTCGTGCCAACGAACTTAAAAATACGGAGCTTCGTCGTGCCGACGACGTTAAATAAATTCGGCATTTCTTTTAGTTTTTGTTTCTTAGTTTGTGTTTCTTAGTTTGTTTTTGTTGTTGTTTTGTTTTGTTCTTTTTATGGCATGTTTTTCTGTGATTTTGTAGCAACATGAAGTGCATTGCAATGAAGGAGATGAAGGAACGAGATCAATGAACAAGGGAAGAAAGCTTGGACAGTTGGTAAGAAAACGAAAAACATTTTAAGCCTGGGTTACCCTGCCGTCGCGAGTCGCGACGAACAGGGGAGAAAAATCCACTCCCAGCACCAACTTTCCGCGAGTCGCGATGACCTCGCGATGCTCGTCGCGAGTCGCGATGATCTTCGTCGCGAGTCGCGACGAGCTCAGAATTTTTGGGCTCTCGGAACCAACTTTCCGCGAGTCGCGACAGACTCGCGATGGGCCATCGCGAGTCGCGATGAAGAGGTCGCGAGTCGCGACGTGATCATAATATTTTTCCAAAAATTATGCTCCCGGCCTCTACTTTTCGTGAGTCGCGACGAACCCGTCGCGAGTCGCGTTGAAGTTCGTCGCGAGTCGCGACCACTTCAGTCGCGAGTCGCGATGAAAATTCCAAGTTTTCATTTGATCTTAAACATTGCATGATTCTTCCTTCTTCTCCACCCAACACTCCCAAGAACCATCACATACCTCTCATTCCTCCACCATCCTACATATATTGGCATATGAACATTCTTGCATCTTTATAGTACATTTGTTGATTGTAGTATGCCGACTACATCATCGTGACCGTAAGTGCATATCTTATAATGATGCTTGTATACATGTCAATATATGTTGGATATTTTTAATGAATAATCTTATAGTGGTGGTTGAGAGTGGATTTGTTGTTCTTTGAAAATACTATGGTTATTAACTATTGATGCTAAGCCTAGTATTACAAATCCTTATGTAATTGTGAGTTTAATGTTGTTCTTTGTGGTGTTAGTCTTGATCAAACGGCGCCACAGAGACAATGCTTTTCTCGAGGGGTGAGTTCTTCTACGGCATCTTTGCTCCCCCTTCCGGTTCCGAAACCGATTTCGGGACCATACAATTACATTGGATTGCGCCACATCACCGGCGACTTTGTGGAGAAACGGGTGTCACTCTACCCCCTTACCTTGATTGTTATTGATCTTGCCTTATATGTTTACATTGAGGGCAATGTAATGTTTTAAGTGTGGGGAGGGGTTAGAGGATTCACATGCATGCTAGATAGTTTTGGAATGCTTTTTGCTACTTTTCATTGGAAAAACATGAGAAAACAAAAAAATATATAGAAAAACAAAAAAATTTAAAAAAAATAGAAAAAGAAAAATTAAAAAAAAGAAAAAGAAAACCCGCTAAGTTGAAAACCCGAGAGGGCAACTTAGGCAACATTGGGGGCCCGGATAGGTCGAAAACCTGAAAGGGCGGCCTAGGTAAAAATGAGAGGCTAAAATGTGCGGAAAAAGGTGAGATGTGAGCTAAAGAAACATGATGTGTGGCTAGGATGAAAACTCGAAAGAGCTCCTAGGCAAAATGAGAGAAAAAGAGAGAAAAAGAAAAATTCTAAGATTTCACTCATTTGCCGGCGTTGGAGTCATAAGGTTGCGGTTGTCACATGGATGGATCGGGTAGCTCAACATCTACAGACCTCTTGGGATTGGGTAGCTTAGTGGGTTAGGAAAGGAAGTGTGGTTATGAAATTCCTTATCTCTTTCTACTTCGTTTTTGGTTGATATATTGGCATTAGGTGAAGCATGTGTTTGAACCTCTTATATGACTTTAGCTTCATTTTATGTCATTGGATTTTGGTGGATATATTGCCATTAGGTGAAGTATGTGCTTAAACCTCTTAAATGGTTTTAACTTCATCTTGTGTCATTGGACTTTGGGAATATCAATTGTGGGCTTTGAAATATTTTTATGGGTAGTGAATTGATAAGTGGTAGGTTTGGTTAGATTTAGGATTGGGGATGTGTGTGTGAAAAATTCTCATGTGAGCTTTTATTTTGGGATTTATGATATTGAGAGTTTTTGTGAGGCTTTGTTTGGGGGATTAGTTTAGGATATGGCCATATGAATTCCTCCGTGTGCTTGGATCTTTTCTTACTCGAGGGCGAGTAAGGTTTAAGTGTGGGGAGGTTTGGTTTGATGAGGCCATTTTATGCAGTTATTTTAGGGTTTTTAGGATGTGGATATGTCATTTCCTCCGTGTGCTTGAATCTTTTCTTACTCGAGGGCGAGTAAGGTTTAAGTGTGGGGAGGTTTGATGTGTCCATTTTAGATGGTTATTTTAGGCTTTTTAGGATTAGGTTTTGTGCAATTTTGTGCTCTACATGTGGCATTTTGCCTTGAAATCATCTAAGGAGGGATAAAGGCGGCTTTGACATTTTTATCACTTTTTAGATGATTTTGTGTGACAAGGTGATTTGTTTGAAGACTTTGAAGATTTATCTTTGAAGATTTGAAGATTTGAAGACCTTTACATTTGAGCTTTGTGAAGATTTGAAGAAGTGAAGAGATGAAGAAAGGAGAGCAAAGCAACGGATGAATGATGATCCAGGGTTCTCAGAATTTTCCGAGAAGCATCAGCCCTCAAGAGTGGCACCATTGGATTCCTCTTCTCGAGCACTATAAAATCGACTACAAGAACTCCCGAAACGGATCAACGGTTCACCCGGAGGAAGCAAAACAAAACAGGGCTGGATTTCACTGCTGGTCGCGACTCGCGATTGAACTGGTCGCGACTCGCGACGACAGCGCGAATCCAGCTCTGCAGCAGCGTTTTTCTCCCCCTTTTTCTTCCACTATAAATACCTCTTCACCCCTTCTTCTCCACAGCTTTTGGCCCCTGTTTTGGGCCAAAACCCTAGCTTTTCTCTTCTTGTTTTCTTAGTTTCTATGTCTTTTGTTGTTCTAGAGTAGTTTTTGTACTTGGGAGCAAGGATTGAAGCTTCCATTTCTATGTAGTAAGGAGCATTTATATCTATCTATTTAGTGTTTTTGCTATTGTGCTTTTATTGTGCTTGAATGTTAATTGTTGATGCCATTGATGTTGTTGAAAGCTTGAATGAAATACTTGTATGAATTGCTAGCTAGGGTTTGGGGGATTTGGGTTAATTTCCCCCCTTTTCTTGTTAGGAATGTATGAGTATGATTTAGAGCTTTTGATTGTGTTAATGGATTGATAATGTGCTAGATGAATGTGATTGATGTTGAACTCTTCGTCATGTTCGTTTGTGTAGCAAACGAGAGAGTTATATGCTCTTGGATGAATGTACGTTGCACGTTCATCCAATCTCGTGTAATTGCATGAATTGGTTAAATGCTTAGTCACGGTGTAGTGGTCATAAGCATTGCCAAGCTTGTTGGTTCTTCGTGATTAAATGCCACCAATGATACCTTGAATCGTGGTCGCGACAACGGGAGTCATTGGTGAGGTTTGACGAGAGATGTCGAACTCACTCTTGCAAACTACGAACTAAGAAGGATAGGAGTTTAGTCTCCACAACAAGTAGTTGAAGTATTGAATAGATGATTTTAACTCATCCTTGAAGCATTTGTTATTTAGCATTTGTGTATTCTTGATGGTGTGTTTCACTTCACTTGTGCCATGAGTTGTTTGAGCATAGGGAGTGCTTGTATGATTGAATTGGTTAGGTGTTAGGAACGTGACGAATTCCGTAGCTCCTTTGCATGAAAATCTATGAGCATGAACTTAGAACTTCTTGTGATTTATGTGTTGTGATTCTTGCTAGATGGGTATGTTGATGTTGAGTCATGTAATGCTATATGATAGAATGAGTGAATGATTCAATGACCTACATTAGATTTGGAAGTGGATATCCATTGCCCCCAAGGCTTTATCTTTGTAGTTTAAAACCCCTTTTCTTTAGTATTGTTTGATGATTAGCATAGTCACTTGACCTTGCTAGTTATCTTGTCTTTTTACTTTCGTAACTTAGGAACAACCAACCAACCCCCCCCCCCATTTACATGCTTTTATGTGTGTGTATATATATCTACTCCTAGCCTAATATCAACCATTGTGTGCTTAGACGCTTAGGAAGATCCCTCTTCTCCTTGGACGACCCCGATTTGCCGCTATCTACCTAGTTGTAGAAAGTAAGCAAAAAGGGCTTATAAATTATCTTTTGCATAGGGGGCGCGACGACCGCCCGTTATCATTGGTTCCTATGTCCTTGTCCTCGAAACCATCCTTCCCACTCATACCTGTCAATCTACATCCTTAACAGCATGCAATCATTTGTGTCATGACCGTAATCTCTGTGATGATCATAGTACCAATTCATTGCTCTCTGGGCTGCAACCGAGTTGTGTAAACTCTGCAAGGGTGGAGGTGTCCGAAACAAACCTCTATTTATGCTTCAAATCTGTGCCGGAGTCCTTCCTCTAAGTGTTGGGGGCAATGGATTATACCTCTCGAATGGTGTTCTTACTCGACTGGCATTTTTCCTCTATGCTCTACATTTCTTCCCGCTTTCTCTGCAAGGCTATCTCTTTTCCTTCTAGTTGCCTCCTCTACCCTCGAATATTGTCTCACGACCTCCTGAAGTTTTTGCAATGTCTTAGGAGTATTAGTACTCAGCTTCTTGTATAATTCCAGGTCCTGCATCCCCAGCTGGTACCCCTGGATTACCTCATTCTTTGTCATTCCTATCACCCCCAAACTTTCGTCTAAATACCAGTGATAGAAGGTTTCCGTTCTTTCCTCTAGCTTTTGCTTCGTCTGGTAGAGTTCTATCAAATTTTTGGTAAACTTCTTCTTCTTTGCGTACAGGCTCAACAATGCTCCACTGAAGTCCTGATACAATTGAAGCGAGCCCCTCAGAAACATATTAAACCACTCTTGGGCCTTTCCCCGCAAGTAGCTGCCTACCAGCTTGCATGCCAATTTCTCATCAAAGTCCCTAAAACTCATCAAGCCCAGGAATGTCTAAATGAACTCTCGAGGGTCAGTTTCACCAATGTATATGGGAAGTCCTTCCAAAGGTTTCACTTCTATTGGCCATCAAACTCCGATGATCACCGAGCTGAAAGGAGACCTCGTAGCCTCGCCCAAGAGGCCTATCAACCTATCCAATTCCTTTCTTAACTATTCACTTGCATCTCAGGGGGGTTTAGCCTCCTATCGTGACCATCCAAGTGTGGCATATAGAGAGGTTGGGTTCCTCCGTATCCCGGGTTCATCCAGTGTGGTCTGAGGTTTGGGTATACTGGTGGTGGGGTGGTTGAACATAAGTATTGTACAGCCCCTGGATGATTCCCATACTCCCATATCCTTGCGTTCCAGAAGGAGTCACCATTCCATATGCCGCTCCTGGACCGACCAGGTCGAGGGTAGAAGCAGATGGGGCTAGCAGAGATAGCACATGTACAGGGCCTTAGGAATAACCAGGAACGGAAGGCTAGGGCCTACCTTGTAGTGGTTCTCCAACATATCTTTGGTAAAGGTAGGCTATCGGGGGTTGGGGTTGAGAGGTCCACTCAATAGTTATTCCCAAAAGCGAGGGTCGTACTACCCCCATCGTGACTCTATCATCCTTTGAAGGAGGGGTGATTCGGTAACCAGTCGCAGTAGGACCTGAGCTGCTCGTTCCACATCTTGACTTGGGGTTGCCCTCCCCACATTCTAATTTCCTTGCCCATGCTGGCCATAGGCTTCCATATACAAATCTCCGAAAACCTCCGTAAACCTTTCATCCCTCGAATCAACCACCCTCTCGAGAATGGGATCGGTATTTCCCATCACTTCCAAAGTCCTTGAGGGCCCATGCATATCATTCTGGATTGGTACCAGGGTTTTTGTGTCAATCGCCACTGAGGTTTGTCCCCCCTCGTGGCCTATGCCTGTAATAGGTTCCACTCGCAACTCCGCTCCCGTCGTTTGAATATTAGCTATGTCATTTTTCCTCGATACGGGCATCGTTTCCTCCTTCTGGATTCTTCGATGTTAACCTTGGTGGAGATCCAGCCCCCGTATCTATTGACCTCAATCTTTCACTCCTTCGAACTATCGTGGACATAAACTCTCCCAAACCTTGATCCGGCTTAGTCATCCCCACAGACAGTGCCACTTGATGCGTCTTCAACCACCGACCGGTTAGTGGGCTTGAGTTCTTCTCGAACTAACGTGCAATCAAACTGTCCCTAGGGTTCCTGGGGTCAGCACTCCGATGCTTAAGTTAGTCCAAGTGTCTAATATGATTAAGACAAAATGAATCATAAGTAAATGTGTACCTTGTATTTATACTCCGTGTCCTAAATAACGTACTCCTTAATTATTGCCCTTAATTACCCACGAATACGGTAATTAAGTTAGAGTATTAAATATTTCCTTAACCGGGATGCCATACCTATGGCCCAATGGCTTTCTTGGGCCTAACCTCTATCACCACTGGCAATAGAAGAACGTTGATGATAGGCGACGAAAGGCGGCGGTGGTCGAACGACGAACAGAGAACAACGACTGCGAAAATAGGAAAATGGCGAGTAGCAGAAGACACGACGGTGGAAGACGGCGCTGGCCTGGATGATTTCGATCAAACGATCGCCGGCGAGCAGAGAGCAGCGGCGGAGATCAATGAAGATGAAGGCAGGTGGGCACGACCGATCGAAAATCACTAGAAAAAGAAAAAATGGAAACCTTTTGCAAAAGCCAGAGAATTTTAGAGAGGTATGTCTGATACCATGATAGAATGTAAAACCCACAAATGTGGCTGTGTGTATTCATATATATATAGTGAGTACAAAGGGTATACAAAACCTAAACAAATATGGAACAATATATATACAAAACCAATTAGAAATGGCATTCCTTTCTTATCATGATTTTAATTGATTTACATCTCTATTTACAATTAATTACAAATATACAAAATAAAAGAGCAAAACAAATATGGGGAAAATAGAAAGAAAGAAGGATACACTAAAATTTTATTATATTAAAAACCTTTCGTAGCTAAAACATACCCCATCTTATACTCATAATAATTAATTAAAAATGATTTAGAAGTTATAAAAGTGAAAGCAAATAACATAAAGCTAATGAGGGATAAATACAAAGAAGTAATATTCGGGAAAGAAAGCAAATCCAAAGCCAAAGACAATGAAAAAAATGGTTTTCCGTAGCTACAGTATACGGTAAACATAGTAATGTAACTACAGTAAGAGCATTTCCAGCTGACGCTAACTTTGCGTTCGACGTTGGATTACTCACGAAAATTTTACTCCAATGGAATGGTATTTTACCGTGGAAAATCTCGCACCCGTATTAATATACCTATATAAATGGCTATACAAAAGCAGCTGAAAGAAAGAACAAATTCTGAGAGATATACAACTACAAATATCGTGGACGTCGGTACCATATTACTGTAGCTATGATGTTTCCATTTTATATACATAATTTAGTACTATTTTGGATCACTTTTGTGCTCTTTTATTATCGAAAGCTTGTGTTTTACCTCGAAATTCTCTTAGGAGGGGGTAAGAGCAATTTTACGCTCTTTTACCTCTTCTAAGTGGATTTTGCGTGACAAGGGAAGAACACGGAGGCAATGAAGATCGGAGGCCATTGAAGATTACACTTTCGAAGACTTTTGAATACTTGCTTCGAAGACATGAAGACCGGAGGCCATTGGAGACCATTTTTGTAACCATTGAAGAATTGAAAACTGAGAGGAATTGCTATGAAGATGATTATATACCACAACAAGAAGAAAATGACACAATGCAAAATTCTGGCATCCGTCACGAGTCGCGATGGCCTCGTCGCGAGACCGTCGCGAGTCGCAACGGACCATCGTGAGTCGCGACCAATGGGTGGCCAGAATTTCACCTTATCTGCTTTGTACTATAAATAACACTCTTTTTCCTCTCATTCTCATTCTTCATCATCTGCGATTCACAGTACTGTTCAGAACCCATTTTCTTTCCATTTTCATCTTTGAATTATCTTGTTTTATGATTAGTTGTTTAGCATTGATTAGCATGAACTCTTGTAGCTAATCTATCTCTTGGGAGCAATTGACTAAGGCTTCCAAACCCATGTCTTAAGAACAATTTGTAGCCTATTTATTACTCTTACTATTATGCATTTATGGAGCATTGAATGTGTTTGTTTATGTCATTAATGTTATTGAAAGCTTGAGTATATGAAATACTTGTATGATATGCTTGTTAGGGTTTGGGGGAAATGGGTTGATTTCCCCCCCCCCCTCCTTTCTTGTTAGGAATCCAAGAGTATAAATTAGAGTTTTTGATTGTGTTGATGGATTGATAATTGTTAGGTGAATATGATAATGTTGAACTCTTTGTCATGTTTGTTGCTTGTAGCAAAATGAGAGAAGTCTATGAATGTTGATCGTTCTTGACTAATCTTATGTAAATGCATAAATCGGTTAAATGCTTAGACACAGTGTAGTGTTTATAAGTGTTGCCGAGCTTGTTGATTCTTCGTGCTAAATGCCATCAATGGGATACCCTGAGTCGTGTTTCGACTACGGGAGCCATTGGTGAGGTTTGACAGGAGATGTCGAATTCACTCTTGCAAACTACTATCTAAGAAGGATAGAAGTTTAGCCTTCACAACAAGTAGTGAAAGTAGTAAATAGATTGCATGTTCAATGATGGATAAGAGGTTTGGAAGTGGAAGTCAATTGCGCCCAAGGTTCCATCAATTGTTATTTTCATCTTATCTTTAGTTGTATTGCATGATTAGCATCGTTCTCTTGCTTTGCTAGTTGTTGTACTTTAATTTGATAACTTAGGATCAAACCAACCAAAACCCCCCTTGTTTACATGCTTTTATATGTATCTATCTATGTAAATGCTTAGTATGTTTTCTCCTATATATGTTTAAAACACTTGAAAAGATCCCTCTTTTTGTGGACGATCCCGACTTGCCATTATCTACTTAATTGTAGATATAACGAAGTTGACGGCTCTCCTTTTTTACTGTTTATGCGTGCGACTCTGAGTGCGAAACACACACTTCCGCTACTATTCACAAAATTCCGTTACTGTACTCCTTCCTCTTCCTATTTTCTCTGTTTTAACGGCTCTTTCCTCTGATTCTGGTTGACGGTCATGGCGTCTCCGATGCCTAACCAAACCTCCGATCCCAACTCTTCCATAAACAAAAGCTTCCTACAAGCTTTGAATACAAAACCTTCATCGCTTCTATCCACCCTTCCAGACACGCCCAATTTGCACCCTATTACTGAATTTAAGGGCAAATTGGCATTCATCCTTCCCCCTGAGGAAGGCGAGATTCTGGCTTCACAATACCAGAATGCTTTGGTCGGAAAATTCAATAGGGGGAAACCTCCTATGGAGAAACTCGTTTCTGCTTTCAAATCAATTGGTTTTAAAGCTAAGTGCCAATTGGGATCTATTGACTATCGACATGTTCTTATTCAATTTCAGGATAGCGAGGACTATCAACGGTGCTGGATGAAGGGCCAATGGATGGTTCATGGATCGACAATGAAGGTCCAGAAGTGGACTCCGGATTTCTCACCCACTGCTGAATCATCTGTTGTTCCAGCATGGGTAACCATTCACCAACTCCCTTTACATTTTTATAATACCTCGGCTATCATAGGCATTAGCAGCCAGATAGGAAAATTCCTCAAAATGGATGCTGCAACAAATGCTCTAACTAGACCTTCTGCAATTAAAGTATGTGTTGAAGTGGATCTCTTGTCTCAACTCCCTAATCCAATAGTGGTAGGAATTGGCAATAAAGTAGCAGATTACCCTATTGAATATGATCAGTTGCCTTTGTATTGTACTCACTGTAGGATTATTGGTCATAGTCAGGCTAACTGTAATTTCCTGCATCCAGAACTGAGAAAAAATAGTAAAATCTTAGCTGCAACTAATGTGAACAAGGGTAGACAAGCTACAGCTCCAGATGATATTCAACCTGTTGTTATTCAGAAAAACCTAGGTAATGCCCCTAATGTATCATTGGATATGGAAGGTCCCTCTAACCTATCAGTCTCCCAAAAAGAAATTGATTTCCAGTTTCAAAACATGAAATCATTCTCTAGTGGAAAGAAATATTCCTAGGAAAGAAATATCAGCTACTCATGTGAATAGAAATATTCCTTTCTATTCATTGGATGATATCTCAAAACCTATCACAAATTTTTTTTGGAGAAAAAAGACTCAACAGCCTGAACTCCCTCCTATTCAGGAAGAGTCAGTTAGGAAGAATATGGTCTCTATATCAAATGCTTTCCAAACCTTAACTGACTTACAGGATGATAGCCTTGTTGCCCAAGAGGAAGAAGTTGTTGACATTTTCCATGAGTCACTGGAATCACAGGAAGCAGTGCCACCCCTGACTGGTGCAGAACAGGTAGACAATATGGGGATATGTTTGTCCACTCCTGATGCAGTACTGTGTGTTTCAGAAGACCAAGCTCCTGAAGCAGTACTGAGTATTCCTGCAGAGCAAGCTCCATGCCCTGAAATCCAAGACCCAATCATCTTCGAAGAACATAACAGAACTGCAAAGCAAATTGCTCAATTGGAGGTAAGTATCTCTACATCAGATAATTTGAGGAAAAGTGAAGACAAGAAGGGTAAAAATAGTAATGCCCCGGTAACTAAACTAAGGAAACTAAGATCATCACAAAAAGCAACCCCCCTAGTTTTAAATGATAAAATACATAAAATAGGGAATATTTTAGTCTGGAATATTAGGGGATATGGTACTTCACTAGATAGATTAAAGGCTCTTAACTTGAAACACAAAATAGACATTATATGTTTAATTGAACCATAGCATGATAAACAAAATTTAAACACTTTGATGCATGAACTTGGTTACAATAATGCCCTCCATGCCCAGAATGCAAAAATTTGGATCTTATGGAATCATGTTTTCAGTTTAGCCATATTAAATGAATCTGATCAGTATTTACAGGCAAGAGTAACAGACAATGCCTCCTCTGTCAATTGGAATGTTTTCTTCATTTATGCTAGTGTACATAGACAGTTGAGGGAAGTTTTATGGTCTGATTTAAAATCACCAACACCTGAACCATCCATATACATAGGGTATTTTAATACTGTAGCCTCGGTCTCTGAATACAAAGGTAGAAAGTCAACACCTAGGAAAAGAATGAATTAATTTAATGAATTTTTAAACACCATGGATTTGCATGATATCCCTACTGTAGGAAACTCTTTCACTTGGAGTAACAATAGATTTAGGGATAAATGTAAGGATCTATAGTTCCAAAGATTAGACAGGGGTGTGAGTAATCAAGAATGGTTGGATCTTTTTCCAAACAGTTCTATACAAGTTCTAAATAGAATGACATCTGATCATTCCCCTCTACTACTATCTATCCAGTCTACAGTAGAACAGGCTCCAAGACCTTTTAGATATCAGGAAATGTGGACAAACAGACATGATTTTAGAGAATTAGTGGAATCAAATTGGAAATTAATATCCCCCCTAACTGGGATGCATAGGTTTGTTCAAAAACTAAAGAGACTTAAGATTGTAATTAAGGATTGGAACAGAAACATATTTGGCAATGTAAACAATAATCTCTTACAATCTGAATCAAAAGTCAATGAATTGGAAATCCTGTTTCAGCAGTCACAAGATGAATCAGTTTTAATGGAACTCATGAAATCAAAAGCTACGCTTCTTAGAGTTCGGAGGGAACACAATATTTTCCTGAAGCAAAAGGCTAGGCTAAACTGGTTAAAACAGGGAGATGCAAACACTAACTACTTTCATCACACCATTAAGGAAAAGAAAGCCAGATCCAGAATAGGTAAAATAAAATATGGAAAAGGAATTTGGATAACTGATCTAAACCTGATTAAAGAAGAGGGGGTTCGATTTTATCAGGATTTACTTAACGAGGATGTGTCACAAAAAAGGGGAATTTATTTTAATCATCTTCTGCAAGAAATTCCTAGAGTTTTAACTGATCAACAGAACATCCACTTGCTTAATCCTTTTAACATTCAGGAACTGAAATATGCAGTTTTTGACCTTAATAAAACAAGTGCACCGGGCCCAGATGGTTTCTCAGGTGACTTTTACACCTCATTCTGGGAAACCATTAAGGAAGATCTATTAGAAGCTGCAAATGATTTTTTTTTAAATGGTAGCATCCCTAAAGCCATTTCTAGCACTGGGCTCACTTTAATTCCAAAAAAAGCTATCCCGAATACATTTGCAGATTTTAGACCAATTAGCTTATCAAACTTCGTTAATAAAGTTTTCTCAAAATTGTTAATGGAGAGGATCAAACCACTAATGCATTTACTGATTTCACCTGAACAAAGTGCATTCATCAAAGGAAGGGACATTTCAGATAATGTGATACTAATGCAAGAAATGACCAGATTATTGTCTAGGAAATCTAAGATTCCTAATCTCATTGTTAAACTTGATATGCAAAAGGCTTTTGATAGGGTTTCTTGGTCATTCCTAAACTCTATTCTCCTACGGTTTGGTTTTCATGGTAAATTTGTTAGACTCATTATGCATAACATTGCTTCAACTAATTTTTCTGTTCTAATTAATGGGATAATATCTGGCTTCTTTTCTTCCACTAGAGGGATCAAGCAAGGTGACCCTCTCTCCCCTTTTCTGTATAATATACTATCAGAGGCTTTTTCTAGAGGTCTAAAGAAAATGTTTTCTACAGGATATTTAAGATATTTTAGCCTCCCCAATGCTTGCTCACCCCTTACTCATCTCATGTACGCTGATGACACTGCTATTTTTCTGAATACTGAGACCAAAAATTTAAGGCGGTTTAAACATTTTCTGATTGCTTATGAGGAAACCTTAGGTCAAAAGATAAACTTTGCTAAATCAGAATTTTTTGTCTCTCATAACACACCTCCACATCACATCCAGTCTGTTAGGAGATTATTGGGGATGGTGAAAGGTTCTTTTCCCTTTAAATACCTTGGTGTTCCTATTTTCACAGGTCGTAATTTAAAGAAGCATTATTTACCTGTCACAGAAAGAATGGAGAAATTGATAAAAAAATTGGAAGAACAGATGGTTGAGTTCAGCTGGTAAAATCATTTTGATTAATCATTGCTTTCTGTCAATTCCAATCCATATTTTTGGAGTTTTAAAACCCCCAAGAATAGTTTTGAAAATAATGGAAAAAATGGCTTCGGACCTATTCTGGGGAAAAAGTGATTATTCTGAGAGGAAAAGGTGGAGGTCTTGGAAAAAAATGAGTTTACCTGTGGATGAAAATGGTATAGGTTTTAGGGACCTAAATGCTGTAGTAGATGCTTTCTCATGTAAATTATGGTGGAAGCTCCAAACTAACAACACCCAATGGGCAACTCTTTTATGGAAACTACCTGTCTCTTATAAAAAATCACACACTTGGGGTAGAATCACCAGAATAACAGCTATGGCAAATAGTTTCTCTAGAGTTATTTTTGGTAAAGGGGACTGTTCATTTTGGAATGCAAATTGGATAGGCAACGGTGCTCTTTATTTTAAATGGCCAGAGAATATTGATATTCCTTTTGTGAATATCTCTCTCAAGGATTTCATTAGCAACAAAACTGCTCTCTTACCAAAACTGGAGCCACATTTGGCTACCAATATCATTCTTATTTTGCAGGAAGTGCAGTTAGAGTACACTCATGATGATAAGCTAGTTTGGACTCCCACAATTGATGGAAACTTCTCAGTAAGCTCGGCCTATAATATTCTCAGACAAAAAGGACCTGAGATTCAACATTTTAAAAAGGTTTGGTCCCCTTTCATACCTAGAAAGATGCCTGTGCTTCTTTGGAGGGCTTTAAATAGTATACTTCCTTTTGATAACATTTTAAGTAGGATGGGTTTTTCTTTTGCCTCAATCTGCCCTCTATGCATGAACAGTTTAGATAATTTGGACCACTCTTTCAATTCTTGCACCTCTTCATGTGCTGTCTGGCAAAGTGTGCATTCCTTTTTACGGTTACAACAAAAAGGATTTAGGGACTTAAAAGGTAGGGTGCAATTTTACTTATCATATAGGGCTGAATCAAAAATTAATGCCAACTTGATCACCGCTGCTCTACTGGTGACAATTTGGACCCTCTGGACCCATAGGAACAAAGTCATTTTTGACAATAGACCATTCTCACATGATGACTGTGTTTACGAAATTAAAGATACGATCTATCAAATATTCACAGCTCATAACTTGATAGGTAATAGAGATAGGCATAAGCAATGGATTCAGGATAAAATTATTCCACATATCTTACAGAAGAAGAAAAAAGTTATTACTTCGGTATATTGGAAAAAACCACTAAATGGCTACAAAATCAACACTGATGCATCATGGATCTCTAGTGGACTTTCCTCAGCTGCTGTTATAGTGAGGGATTGGAATGGAAATGTGGTTAAAATGAGAGTCAAAATTTTCCAAAGTTCATCCCCCTTATATGCGGAGCTGTTTGCTATACAATGTGGATATGTTATCTGTTCAGAACTAGCTTTAGAAAACTGTGTAATTGAATCTGATTGCTTAAATGCTGTTAGGGGTATTCGAAACCCTTGCTCCTGCCCTTGGAGAGTACTCTCCATTTGCAGTGCACTTCATTTAGAGCAGTGCTCAACCCCGATTCAGCATATACCTAGATAAGCTAATTTGGCTACTGATTTCTTGGCAAAATTTCCTAAGGAAAACCTCCTACAGGGTGATTTAGATTACAATTCAATTCCACTCTTCCTTAGGGGATTATTGTCACTTGATTGCATAGGTTATCCAGCGATTCGTATCGGATCCAGTATGGATACCTGTATGACATAGAAATGGTCTATTCATTTAGCTACCAAGAGAATCTATTGCTATTTTTTTTCATTACTTTCGCAGCCTGTCTCTCTGTGAGTATTCCAAATACTGCTAGTTTCTTTCTTCTTCTTTTCAGGTCGTCCACCTGATGTAAGCATAAGGAGCATGGAGCTACTTTTGGTCAGAATTTCACCCTCTTCTTCAAGAGGAATTTACAGCAATTTGCCCGACACTCCGGAGGAAACGTCTAACTCCTCAACTGCTAAATGAAGACACCATGCTGGAATGCAACATCAATCAGGAACAAAAATTCCATTCCGGCTGGCACAGCGTTGACAAATAGGGGTTTCGAATTCTCGATTCTCCGACCTATTCGCGGTGTACTAGCCAGATGGTTTCTTAGACCGTACAATATGTTTTAGTTAGTCTCTTTGTTTCTCTGTCTGTAAGAGGTGGAAACACCGCTTTTGGAAGCAAACGCTGTCTAGTTTCAGGAGCTTATTTTAGCTCCGGGATCATCATAGGGATGATCTTTTTGTAAATTGTAACGTACCAAGACTTTCAGCGCCTAATTTGGCTCACCGACTTTGGCCCGGGGAGCCTAATATATTCCCCAATCCTCGGATGGTCTTTAATTTTAAAAAAAATACTTAATTGTAGATAAGAAGGATTTATGGATTAAAAGTATTTACTTTGAGAGGTACGGCGACGACCTCCCAAGTTACGCGAGATTTTTCACGGTAAAACACCGTTCTATTAGAGTGAAATTTTCGTGAGTAATATAATGTGGAATACAAAGTAAGCGTCCGTTGGAGACGCTCTTTCCGTGGTTGCATTACAGGGAGGTGCAGGTTTGGTTGCTTTATTAGTTGCTCTCTCATTCTTGTGTGTTGGCTACTTTGGATTAGTTTTTAAGGTTTTTATTGACTATGACTTGTTTCACTATATTAAAATGCTTTCCTGTGTAAATCATCCCCTAATTATACTCCCTCTGTTTTGTTGGAAGTGGCACGTTAGATGCTTGGATTTATCTAAATGAAATGAGTTGATGAAATTGAATTTAGAAATGAAAAGTAGAATGAATGAATAAAATTGAAGGAATCTTGCCATAAAGGAAAGTATGTTAAATTCATAAAAACAATCAATTGAAAAAGTGTGTCAATTCCAACGAAACGGAGGGAGTATTATGTTAATGACTTGTTTTCTGGTCGACTTCTCCTTTCGTCCATAAGCCTTCCTTGTGAGGTCAGCTGTTTGTGACGGCAACCTTGTGTTCATATCTCAAGTGTTGCCTAGTTTGTAGCTTTTAAGTCTGCTGGTTTAGCGAAGATTAATATGAGGCATTAATAGCATCTCCAATGCTTTGGTGTCGTTTAGCCTTTCTGAAATTTTGGACTCCAATGATGCTGTTGGTTACATCACTAGATCATTAAAAAATATTATCAAAATTAATTTATAGTAATATTATTTGTAATATATTTAATTTCATTCATTTCAAATAAAACTTGCACTTTTTTTTTTTCCTTAGATGGGGAAATTCTATTAGGCCTTCCCAAACCGTAAAATAGACATAATAAAAAGCCGTAGCTAAGTTGAGATATACAGTGATGAGCACTAGGCTATTCAGGCAACGCTTGTTGCTTCCAAAAGAATGAAGATAAAACCAGCAAAACGGTGGAGGATTCCAAAAGCTCTTTGTCTATGGTAGAGAGGATCGAAACTTATTAGTGAATCAGCATAGAAACACAAGGCATTCGAAATCCTCCCCACATAGATTAGAAGCATATCCTCTATAGACCGGGAATAATGGCAAAGAAACCTAACTATTTGCATATGGCTTTCCATCCTAGATGAAGATTATGTACATAATAGTGCACTAAATATCAGACGAAAAGTCCAGCTTGCTGTTGTCCTCCATGAGCAGCAACCAGTCATCCCGCAGCCGAGAAACCAGCCATCCCACACCGTTTCATCCAAGGCAGCAAAAGATCCATCACAGTCAGTATCCTAAGTCATACAAAGAGCAGCAAGGGGGCTTCCCAGACTGTGCATGAGGCAATATATCAGCATCCGATCTGCATGAGAAAAAGATTAACTTCAGTAGCATCCGAACTAGGTAGCAATCCGTAATGAAGGAGTACCAATTTGGTCAAGTCTAACTAGTCCCTGAACTAAGTTAGGGAGCACAGAGATTCTGTGAAAGGATGAGTTACACTTATGTTGCAGACAGAATTTTGCCAGAGAGTGAGCAACCTGATTTGCCTGTCTATAAATGTGCATAAGGTGAACAGCCCCCAAAGAATGATGAATCTCATCAGCTAAGCAAAACAGTTTCCAGGGAGATCTAAGTGGACCATTAGCAAAGAGTACTGCACTAATGCAGTCAGATTCTATACCTACAGGAGAAGTCAAATGAGTAGAAAGTTGAATAGCAAACTTAATTGCTTTTAGCTCAGCTTCTAAGGGGGAGATGGCTTTAGTATATGAAGTATAAGCCTCCTTAAAGCTCCCTCTACTATCCCTAATAATCATACTGAGCCCGCACATATTGGTATTACAGCACCATGCAGCATCTACATTCACCTTGAAACCCAATTTTGGCCTATCCCATGCAATTTTCCAAATTTTAGGCTTTGGGGGTCGTTTGATCAGAGGCAGGTAGGAGTGATCTGCAATACTTAAATCAAAATAAGAGACTATATATACAGGTTTAGCACAGAATGAATAGAAAATTTGGTCCCTAATCTGCTGAAGCACAAGGATAGGTGAGGGCTTGACAGAATCAAATAGGAATCTATTCCTCATCTTCCATAGGTTCCAAAAAGTAAAAGTAGCTGCAGTTCGAACTATAGTTGAATGTAATGGAGTTAGAGTAGAGTAGGTGAGGTAGCATGATAATCTTTCCCAAACAGAAGGGAAGACCCTGTTCCTAATACCCATGAACTGATGTATTGATTTCCAGACATTCATAGAAAACTCACATGAATTGAAAAAGTGATCTAGATCATCTTCATGTGTATTACACATACAGCATTTAGAGGTCAAGCAAAATCTCAGTTTTCTTAGGATGTTATCAAATGGTAGAAAAGAGTTTGTCACTTTCCACATAAAAACTGAGATTTTTTTATCAAATCTAGAGTTTAAAAAATGAAGAGTTGATGCAGTCTGACCTGAGTAGTTGCAAAGCAACAAGTATGTTGCTTTAAAAGAGAAGTTACCATCAATACCTGGCTTCCATATTAGTCTATCAGCTCTATGTGGAGTTATTTTTTATTCCTGCAAAAGAGTAATAATATCAGGAGGCCGAAATGGCTCGATTTGTGGTATGAGACTAGATTTATTAGATATGAAATCAGTAACAGTGCAATCCACATCAATGTCAACCCTATTTTGATCACACAAATCAGATAGAATCCCTATACCAAGCCAATTAGCAGTCCAGAAATTACATTCCCCCCTCCCAATAATAACTCTAGAGTTAGCTTCTGCCCAAGAGTTTACTGAGCAGATCCTTTTCCAGTTTGGAGAGGTTCTATGAGAGGGAGGAAGGCCTTCCACCAAATGAGTCCATAGAGCTTCAACCAATTGAAATTTCCACCACAGTTTTACTGAGCAAGTTTTAATTATTGTGGATATAGATCTAAAGCCCAAACCATTTTGATCAGTAGGTAGACAAAGAGCTATCCATTTTCTCCATGATCTTTTTGATTTTAGCTCATTATCCCCCCAAAACAATCTGCCCAATATTTTCTCAATGGTGGTAATAATCACTCTTTTAGGTTTAATAACTTGCCAGATATGCTGGGGAATGGAGTAAATGCAAGAATCAATGAGTATAAGCTTACCACCAGTAGATATCCACCTATTTTTCCAATTACCAAACTTACTATCAATCTGTTCAAAAAGAGGTTGAAAATATATCTTTTTTGCAGCACCAGTAAAAATTGGGACTCCCAGATATGTGAATGGGAAAGCACCAATTTTCATCCCTAAAATCCTCTTAATGTTATTTACCTTTTGAACAGAAGCATGCTTACCTATGAAGATTTCACTCTTACTGTAGTTTATAGATTGACCAGTGACATCTTCAAAGGTAGATAAAAAGGCTTTTAATCTAACCAAAGTCAGTTTTGTAGCTTTAAAGAAAACAACAGTATCATTCGCATATGATAGATGTGAGATTCTTGGAGGATTACCTGGTAGGTCGAAGTATGAAAGCTTACCACTTTGAAATATGAAGGCCAAACTCCTAGAAAAGGACTCAGAAAAAATGTTAAACAAAAATAGGGATACAGGATCACCCTGCTTAATACCCCTAGTAGATTGGAAGAATCCAACTGGCTTACCATTAATAAGAACAGAGAACCAGGCCTGGGAAAGATTTTTCATGATTGAGAAAATAAATTTTGCATGAAAACCAAATTTAGCTAACACTTTATATAGGAAAGACCATCTAACCCTATCAAAAGCCTTTTTGAGGTCTAGTTTTACAATACATTTTGGATCTCTTCTCTTCCTATTAAGAAACCTAACCATTTCCTGAAGATAAATGACATTATCTGAGATGTCTCTGCCATGTAGGAAGGCTGTTTGGTTAGGGGAAACAATCTTAGGAATTATAGACTTAAGTCTTTCCATAAGCACTTTAGAGCAAATCTTATTAATCACATTAGAAAGGCTTATAGGTCTATAGTCATCAAAAGAGGTAGGGGTTTTCTTTTTGGGAATTATAGTAATCCATGTACTGCCAATACCCCTAGGCATGTTAGATGAAGTTAGGAAATCCTGGACAGCCATAAGTAGGTCATTAGCTATAATGTCCCAAGACTTAATGTAGAATTTGGCAGTAAAACCATCCGGACCAGGACTGCTGGACTTATTAAGACTATGGAAAATCTTTTTGAGCTCCTCAATTGAGACAGGTTGCAGAAGTTTATCATTATCATCCTGAGTGACCAAATTCGGAATATGATTTAAAAAATGATATTGAAAAGGAGAACTATCTGGGGACATATCTTCACTCAGAAGATCCTGGTAATATTGTATAGCCTCCATCTCAATATCCTGTATATTGTCTAACCACTGACCACTCTTACTCTTAATTTTTGTGATCTTCAGTCTATTATTTCTTTCCCTTACTGAATTATGAAAGAAACTTGTGTTGTTATCTCCTTCTTGCAACCATTTTATCTTAGCCTTGTGCTTCCAAAAGTTTTTCTGTTCAGACAAAGCCTTAACTAACCTAGCCTTAGCCTCCTTAAGTTTAACCAAGTCAGTCAAAGAATCTGAAAGATCAGTTAAAGATTCCTGAGCCTGTAATGCCAATTCAGCTTGTATCACATTATCATGAATGTTGCCAAATTTTTCTTTGTTCCAAATTTTAAGAACCTTTTTAAGTCTAACAAGTTTTAGATAAAAGGCTAACATTCCAGAATTATGTAAAGGGATTTCCCAATTTTGCTTGATTACTTCATTAAGTTCCTTCCTCTTGTACCATGTGTTTAAAAATCTAAAAGGCTTGGGGTTAGATTGAATGTCACTGCCTATAGTTAACAACATGGGATTGTGGTCTGAGCTAGCTCTATTTAAAATCTGAATAGAAGATGCAGGAAAACATGATGACCAAGAAGGAGTGCACAGTCCTCTATCCAATCTTTTAACAGTAGGAAACCTTAGTCTGTTATTAGACCATGTGAACAAGTTCCCATAAGTGTTAATTTCTTCCAGGGAAATTCCATTTATGAAATCATTGAAATCACTTATACTCCCCAAATTTGGAGAGGATGGACCTTTATACTCATTAATTGATGTAATGGAATTAAAATCTCCAATGAGAAGGGATTCAGAGTGATTATAGGAGCTAAGATCTGACCAAAGAGGAAGCCTACCTGTTCTAGTTCTAAGACCATAAATAAAGAAGGCATCCATTGATTTATTAAGATTAACACTGTTCAAATTAACTGCTAGAAACTGCAGGTTATCAGTTTTAACCGTCAGTGTCAAGCTGGATGACCAAAAAATCCAAATTTGGCCATTATTGGCTGGGAGACAGTTATCATATTTCAACCTCTGTCTGTAAGAGTCACATTGTGAATTATCATGTTTAGGCTCTATTAGACAAATGAGTTCAAAATTATGCCTATGGATAAGATTGCGGAGCCTTAATATAGATGTGTCCATGCCCCTGATGTTCCAAACCAGCATTTTAATGTTATTAGTTGTATTATTCATGAGGAAACATTAGAGGAGCTTTTTGATCTATTCATAATAACATTTTTCTGTGAGAAGAAAGAATCCTTATTCTTTTTAGTATGTTTCCCAACAAACCTACCTATCTTCAGCTTGCCTAAATTAGGGAGTGAGGAACTTACCTTGTTTACCTGATCAACATCTTCATCAAGAGCAGGGCCTGTGTCTAGAGAGGCAAAGAATTCAGCACTATCTGGATGGTCATTTTGGGTAGCTTCTTCAGTTGATATCTCCTCATCAGCAAGAAGTGAGAACCTGTTCTCCCTATATTTCTGCTGAGAGAAGATAAAATTTTTTGCAGCAATAATTGAACTGAAAGGGGAAAAGGACCTTCCACGTTTACCATGTAAGTCATCCTTAGCAAAAACTGTCCTAAGATTAGTAGGAGCAGATTGTGATATCCTAGTCAATTGTACTGATGAGCTAGGAGCAGAGGAGAGCAATTGGGGGGGGGGAGAATTAGACTCTAGGGTTCCATCATCCAGTAATTGGGAATTTTGATCTCTCACAATCTCCAGATTGTCTCTGTGATTGATACCAGGAGTAAGATCATCTACTTTATTTGTCATATCATGGTGATGGTCAAGCACATCCTCATTAATCACTGGATTTCTTATAACATCCTCAGTAATCAGTACATTCTCAGAAATCAGTGGATTCCTAATAACATTCGCAGAAACCAGTGGAACCAGTGGAATCACTTGGGGATCAGTATCACATTGATTAATCATATCAGTGTCTTGTTCAATAGCTGAGGGTTTCTTAGGAACGTATTTAAATTTCTGTGTTTGGAAATTCCTCTGTTTTTCCATTATTGACACCCCTGAGCTCCCTGCTCTAAAAGTATCATCCTGATTCAAAATAGTGTTCACATTAGTCTGTCCAGCAGGGCCTTTTTGTTGAGAATCAGTTGGGTTCATTAGAATATGCTCAGCTTTTTTAGGCCAAGATATCTTAAGTTCAGGATGTAAATAGATACAATGGTTATCCTCATGTCCTATACATTTACAGTGGAAGCAATAGGGTGGGATATCCTCAAATTCTAGAGGGAGTTTGAGCACATTAAATTCATTTCCATCCAACTCTAATATGTGAAGGCAGTTTTTTTTTCAAATCAATTTCCACACACATTTTTACACAAGAAGGCCTGGACAGGGGCGCAGTAGCAACATCAACTTTAATATAGTTCCCAATTTGGTTTCCCATAATTTCGAGCATAGAAGAGTTGTAGAAATAGACAGGAACATGTGGAATTGATACCCATACCGGAACAATAGACGATTCTGCCTCAGGGGAGAAATCGGGTGTCCATTTGAGAACCTTCATTTGAGTGTTGTTGAAACTCCATTGTCCTTTGAGCCAGAACCTTTGATAGTCTTCTTTTTCCTGGAAGCGTATGAGGACGTGCCGAAAGTCAATTGAGCCTATCTGGAACTTGCCCTTGAAACCTACAGAATTAAAAGATTCGTTCAGTTGGACCATAGAAGGCTTCCCCCTGGCAAACTTACCTATCAAAGCATTGCGGTAGTGAGAGGCGAGGGTGTCAGCATCTCTGCGACTAACAAGGCAAGCGATTTCCCCCTTGTACTGGACTTTAGGGATGATCTCTGGGTTCGAGGGAAGGGAGTCGTGTAGGGGCGGAGGGCGATTTTCTAGGGCCTGGAGGAAGGATTTCCCTCCTCTGTAGCCTCCGCTACCAGACGGGGGAGCCGCCATAGCGGCGGTGGACAGGTTTCCGATCAAGTAACCGTTATCAGTTGGTATAGAGAAGATAGGAGAAAGAGAAGAGGAGAGAAAGAATGAAACGACGGTAAAAAAATCGTTTTGGCTAAATCGCACCAAAAATCGCACAAAGCTACAGTGAATCACACGTGACTAACTTTTGCTTGAACCATATATTAAAATAAAACTTGCACTCAATGATATAAAAGTCGTATTCCATTCAAAATTTAACTTTTGATTTTATATATCTAAATTATTATCTTAAAATAATAGTTAACACTATTTATCCCAACCACCATATAATAAATTTGCTTGCTTTCTATGATTTGGTATGATGGTGTTGTCAATCGGGGATATTAAAGTCATTTTGACTAAGCTGAACCTAAATTGTCTAAAACAACATATTAATGCTATAATTTAATATGTTACTAATTTTATAGTGTTCGCTTCGAAAATTGTGGAATTCTCTCTTCTCTCTGATACACACCTCACTCATCTTCTCCATTTTGGCTTCGCCTTCGCCGCCGCCACCACCATGGAGGGGCTGACACTACCACCTCCTTTAACTTTTGCTAATATAGTTGTCCAAAACACTGATCAATAAGTTCCCTCAAAATCCAATTCTGATAGGACTTCTTTCAATCCAAACTTAGCAATCGAGCATCTTGGCGAACCATGCCTTGTTTTCTCAATGAAGAATGCGACAGACTCGAGGCTCCTCTCAAATGGACTTTAATTGGCAAATTTTCAAGAGCTTGACCATCTATGGAGAAACTTCGCAAAGATTTTCAAACAACGGGCTTTAAAGGTTCTGCTGATATCCATCCATTAAATTGGAGGCAGGTACTGATTAGTTTTGCCCTACCAAAAGACTATTACATATATCGGCTTCATAAGGTATAAAACTTTGGTTCATATTCGATTTGCGTTGTCAAGTGGGAACCAAACTTCAATCCAGATGTCAATTCTCCAATAGTGCCAACTTGGGTAGCCTGTAATAGTCTCCCTCAGTAGTTCTTCGATTATGATGCAATGATGAATATCGAAAATCTAGTTGGTACCCCAGTAAAGGTAGATCAGTACACTCTCAATAGAACCCATCCACATGTCGGAAAGGTCTGTGTGGATTTGGATATAACCAAATCCAAACCATCAAGGGTGTGGTTACAATATAGGGGCTCATGATTCTGGCACTTAAGGCTTTGTTGGTTACATCACTAGAGCATAGTGTTGAATATAAAAACGTCCAGAATATTGATCAAAATGTCTCAAGATTGGGCACTTAAGGCTTTGTGTAAGAATCAAGACAATTAGAAAAGAGTTGAGGCCTAAAGACCATTAAATATGCAAAATCTACCACCCAATCCAGGTGCTGCTTCCACATCTCATGCTGTTTTCAAAATAGTTAAACAAGTCTATATGCCTATCACTAAAGAGCAAAATGTTACGACTATACATGATAGTGAAAATGGAAAACATAAAGAGATTATGGTTACTTCAGATAAGGGGGATGGAAAAATAGATGGTGTTAATGATAATGGTAAAAAAAATTTGATGTTTATTCCTGATATTACAAATGAGGAAACACAAAAGGTAACACATAATGGGATAATCAATTAACACACCAATGGGACTAATACCCCCTGGTGTGACCGTGGATGCTAATGGTTTTATTGAGAATAATGTAGAGACAGGTACTATAGAAATTGGATCAGGCTCTTAACAAGGACAACACATGTCACAGAAGGAAAAAATATGCAGAGTGATGATCCCATCCAACATATTCATCAAGAAAATGAGGTGAGGGGATATTTCAGAAGAAAATATGGAGGCTACACCGGTAAGTGCATGTATGAATTCTCTAAACTCAGTAACTATGATAGATCCTAAATTAGGTACTCTAAATATTGAGGATAAGCAACTTATAGACAATATGAATCTATGTCCTACAATGCAGTGGTCTCAGGATAGACATTCTAAGAAACATGAAGGAGATATCATTTGAAAACCCGCTCTTTTTGCTCAAAATAGATCTAATAGATTGGTATCAGAAGCTAGCGATAGCATAGAGTTTGAATTTGTGGATTCTATTTTACAGAGTAAAACTCAGAAGAAGAAAAAGAAGAAAGAATACGTAGGTCTTCCTAAACCTGTAATTACGAGGTCTCAAGTTGATTCCTAAAATCTGATTTAATATGGGATCATTTAACATCTGCGTTTGGAATGTCAGAGGTATTAAAAAATGAGAGAGCTCAGATTAAAGTTAAGAACATAAAAAGGAAAAATAGCATTCCTTTGTTTGTTATACTTGAGTAAATCTAATCAATTACAATCTATTGCTTTTAAATTTGGTTTCAATAATTTTCATAGTGATCCAAGAGATAAAATATGGATTTTCTATACTGATGCTATCAATATTTCCATTCTACTGTCCATGATCAGTTTGTTTTGGCTGAGATAAAGCATCCTTCACTATCCTTTATATGGACTATTGCATTCATATATGCGAGACATATAGGATAGCAAGGTACTCTCTTTTGGTCTTGTTTATCACAATACTGCACTAGGCCCATGATGATGATTGAAGATTTTAATGTAATTAGAGAGCCAAGTGACACTACAAGAAGAATGACCTATTACTTCATCTTTTTTACCTCAGTTTTTTTGTTAATTTCAAATAACCGAGGTAAAAGACTTTTACCTAGGTTCTTTTATTTTTTGTCGAAGTAAATAATATTTTTTACCTTGGTTTAAAAAATTGAGGTTCGGTTTTAAAAAAATTGAGGTAAAAGGTCCGCAATTACCAACGTCGTACACATGGCTTACCGACATCGGTTGTATTTGTGACCGAAGTCGCACGTCACTCTCAAAGGCATGAATGACTGAAGTTCGCACGTATTTCTTGGTTACCGACGTCAGGTGTTGTTGTGACTGACGTCGCACATCCTTCTCGTAGACATGAAATAACCAAAGTCGCACGCATGTCTAGCTTACCGACGTCGATTGTCTTTGGAATCGATGTCGAACGTCACACTTGCAAACAAGAATGACCTATGTCACACACATTTCTTGCTTACCCACGTTGCAAGTCCCTATCAGAAATGATATGACCAACGTCACACACATATCTAGCTTATTGACGTCAGTTTTTTTTACCGACATATGACGTCACTCTCGCAGACATGCTACTTATAAGTATATGAATAATTAGATAAAACTCTTGCGTTGCACGATTTAAAATAATTGAATATATACATATATATTAATAATATAATTTTTTTAGCGAAACAAAAATATAAAATTTTAATTTTTTTATGGAATGCCATTAATTTTTAATTTTAAAATATTTTATAGTTATACTTTTAACTATAACTTTATGTTTATATTTTCAAATGAAATAAATTAAACGTAGAGTTCGAGTAACACATGATCGAGATTTTAATGATAAAATTTAATGTTAAATATACTAAAATATAATTTTGTAAATTTTTATGCTACTCCATTTCTTTTATACTTTAAAAAGATTTTATAAATATACTTTTAACTATGAATTTACATTTAAAATTTTGAAATAAAATAAAATAAATGTAAATTTTGATCGAAGTCGAACGTCAATATATAAATTTTAATTTTTCACTCAATCAAAATTTATGTACTTCGCTATCCTTTATATGGACGGTTGCATTAATAAATGCTAGACATAATAGGATATCAAGATACTGTCTTTGGTTTTGTTAATCACAATAAGAAAAAAAGGGAAAGTATCAGGAAATACGGCCTTTTCATAAGCTTATGCACAGTGCTCAAGGGCATTTGCGTTAAATGTTGTAATTTTTTATAAAATTTAAATATTGCATTTTATAGGTTAAAACAAGTAATAATATGTATTTGAAGGTGAAAATATAAAAATATATGATATAAAAAATATTTTCAAAATTTTTAAATTTTGTATGTAATTTAAGAAATGCAGTGTATAAGGTAAGAAATAAGTGGCCTGTCCATAAGCTTATGGACAGGCCGCCTATCAGGAGACCCACTCTAAGAAAAATGACCTATTATTTCACATTTTTTACCTTAGTTTTTTTGTTAAGGTCAAATAACCGAGGTAAAAGACTTTTACCTAGGTTCTTTATTTTTTCCCGAAGTAAATCATATTTATTACCTTGACTTAAAAAATTGAGATAAAAAGTACACTCTTTACTTTGGTTTTTTTTTAAATTGAGGTAAAAATTCTGCAATTACCAAAGTCGCATATCACTCTCGAAGACATGAATGAACGATGTCGCACGCATTTCTTGGTTACCGTCGTCTTGTATTGTAGTGACCGACGTCGCACGTCCTTCTCGCTAACATGAAATGACCGAATGCATGACTTACCGATGTCGATTGTCTATGGAACCGATGGCGCACAATATGACCAAGGTTGCATGCATTTCTAGCTTGCCAACGTCGCAAGTCCTGAGGACACTTAGCTCCTTCATCCTGAACAAAGACTCTAATCTTCCTCTTCTGGAGCCACATTTGGCTACCAATATAGTTTCAATTTTGCAGGAAGTATCCATCAGGAACTCACATGAGGACAGACTGATATGGACATCTTCAGTGGATGGAAACTTTTCAGTTAGCTCGGCTTATAAGATTTTGAGGCAGCGGGGAACAAGCATCAGACATCTTCATAAGGTATGGGCAAATTTCATACCTGTTAAAATGTCAGTACTAACCTGGAGAGCTTTGAATGGAATTTTGCCATTTGAAAATGTTTTGTGTAAGTTAGGTTTTTCACTAGCCTCTAAATGCCCTATATGCTCTAATCACTCAGACTCTATCAACCATTTCTTTAATTCCTGTTGTAAGGCTGCTGCAGTATGAAATAAAGTTAATTGCATGCTGAATCTGCATACACCTGAATTCAGGAGTTTTAGTCATTTAGTGGAATACTATCTCAACATTAGGGCAGGCTCTGTGATTCTGCATCAGGTGTATACTGCTGCACTCATTGCCACAATCTGGTCTCTTTGGATTTTTAGGAACAAAAAACTCTATGATAATCATACTTTCTCAGTAGATGCATGCTTCCAGAATATAAAGGAACTGATTCTCATAATTTTTACTGCAAATCCATTGAAAGGCAATTTGAATAAGCATGAGGAATTAATACAGGCTGGAATCATCCCTCAGATAACTCAGAAAAATAAGAAGAAGGAAATCAAAGTTACTGCAGTTAGATGGGATAAACCAACAAATGCTTATAAGATTAACACTGATGCATCATGGGTAAAAGGAGGAGACTCATCTTGTGCAGTAATAGTTAGAGATTGGAGGGGAGAGGTTAAACATATGAGAGTCAAAACTTTTAAATCAGATTCTCCTCTACTTGCAGAGATGGAAGGCATTCAATTTGCATATCAGACATGTTTAGAACTTGATATTAAGGGTAGTACCATAGAGACAGATTGCAAACCTGCAGTTAAAGCAATCCATGATCCTTATTCTGGTTCATGGAGATTTTTTTCTCTTAACTGTCAACTGAATTTGTTGCATGGAGACAACCCAATCAAATATGCTCCTAGGGAAGCTAATACTGTGGCTGATTTTTTGGCAAAATTTGCAAGGGAGGAATCCCTAAATGGAGTCTTTAAAATTAGCAATGCCCCTTCTTTCCTTAAAGGCTTGATTATGCTAGATAAAATTGGAGTTCAGGGGGTAAGAATAAGAACTGTAAATGGGAACTCAGATTACACATAGGCTGGTATTTGTCTCTGGCTATAATTCATATAAATGTTGTGGAATAGAGACTGCTGTCTTTCTGTTTTGCAGATCTCCTGCTCAGGTTATTCTGAGCCACATCTGAAGCAAAGGAGGATTCGATCATATGAGAGGAAGCACTGTTTGAGCATAGGAGAAATTGAGTTCTGAGCCACATCCGAAGCAAGGGAGGATTTCGATCATATGAGAGGAAGCACTGCTTGAACATAGGAGAAATCGAGGATGGCAACAAACAATGGACACTCAGGCGGTCTTACGTCTTACTCGGCTGAATAACATTGACTAATAAGGGTTTCGATTCTTCGCTTCCCTGACCATGTTCGTGTTATTCATGCTGGATGGACATAAGATTAGCAATCTGTATTTTCACATGTTCAGTTAGCTTAGATTTGACTACACATACCGCTTTTGGAAGCAACTTTCTATTTGCTTTGAGGGTTTCTTTTGCTCTTGGATCATCAAATGAATGATCTTTTGTAAAAAACTCTACATGTAGCACCTTTTGGGTCTATTCCGTTTGGGTTCGGGGAGCCTAATAAATTCCTCCCATCTATCCGGATGGTTTAAAATTTTTAAAAAAAAAACGTCGCAAGTCCTGAAATGACTGACGTCACATGCATATCTGGCTTGCCCACGTCAGTTGTTTATTTTACCGACGTAGGACATCACTCTCGGAGACATGATACTTATAAATATATGAATAATTAGATAACACCCTTGCGATGTACCATTTAAAATAATTGAATATATATATATATATTAATAATATAATTTTTTTTAACAAAACAAAAGTATAATTTTTTAAACTTTTTTGTGAAACTCCATTAATTTTAAATTTTAAAAGATTTTATAATTATACTTTTAACTATAACTGTGTTTATATTTTCAAATGAAATAAATTAAACATAGAGTTTGAGTAACACATGATCGAGATTTTAATAATAAATTTAATGTTAAACAAAACAAAAATATAATTTTATAAATTTTTTAGCTACTCTATTTATTTTAAACTTTAAAAATATTTTATAACTATAATTTTAACTATGAATTAACGTTTAAATTTTTGATGAAATAAAATAAATGTAGAGTTTGAGTAGTATGTGATCGAAGTCGAATGTCAATAAATAAATTTTAATTATACAAAATAAGTAGTATAAAATTTGGTTACTAGGTTAATTTTAATTACAAAATATCTCATTATTTCAGATACATTGTAGGTATGACACATAAATATTTGCAAGGAAGGTGATCTGTATCAATTTAGTGATTAAGTGGATATTTCACTACTGGAAAATAGGAACATATGCACCGGCATGAGCTACTCTAGAGCATGTACTAACGCTTTCCAACATTTCACCCAAAAATAATTTATTTTATATTTCTATATTTAGGCAAGAATAACAAAAATCGTGTATTTTGGAGCAATGGATAATGGGGTAACACAATTTTGGGCTACAGTGTAATTTTCCAAGAATTTATAAAAGTAATCAATGTTGACTTTCAAGCCCCTTCCGTTCACCCACACATTCTCAAATTGCAAAGTTACGATCTTACATTATTGAATCGCATTTTGGTGCCGCCAATTTCATGATTTGACGACTCCAACTTTCTTGAAGGGACCAAAGTGAAAAAAGTAAAAACTTTACTCGTAACTCTAAATTTAAATCCGCTCGAACGTGATGCTACCATATACACCCTCATTGTATTTTCCATATCCGTAACAGAATATTTATCAATAATCAGACATAAGAACATATTTGTAATCCTTTCCGATTTTCCTTTCTTACTTCTAAGTATTCAACTTTAAGTTACTGTAGAACATGTACGTACTAGCGTTTTCCAACATTTCACCAAAAAATCATTTATTTATATTTCTATATTTAGGCAAGAATAATAAAAATAATGTATTTTGGAGCAATGGATAATAGGGTAACACAATTTTGGGCCACATCAAGAATTTATAAAAGTAATCTATGTTGACTTTCGAGCCCCTTCCGTTCACCTATAAATGCCCAAATTTCAAAGTTACGATCTTATATTATTGAATTACATTTTGGTACTGCCAATTTTGTGATTCGACGACTCCAAATTTCTTGGAGGGATCTAAGTGCAAAAGGTAAAAACTTTATTCGTAACTCCAAATTGAAATCCGCTCGAACCTGATTCTACCACATACACCCTCATTGTATTTTCCAATTGTGTAACGGAATGTTTATCAACAATCGGGCATACGAAAAAATCCGTAATCCTTTTCGATTTTACTTTCCGACTTCTAACTAATCAACTCTAAATTATTATAGAACAAGTACTAGAGCTTTCCAACATTTCAACAATTTTTTATTTATTTTTATATTTAGGCAAAAATAACAAAAATCATGAATTTTGGAGCAATGAATAATTAGGTGAATATTATTACCATATCGTCCTCTTCTATAGTAAATATATTATATATCATAATTTTTTTTTAAATTTATTTAAGTTCAACTGCTACAAACAGGCACAATTTTATACCTTATTATTTTAGTCAAACTAATCTAAATCACAAATGTAACATTATTAGTATTACATATTATTATATGATATTTTAAAAGAAATTATCACAAACAGTAACTACATTAAAATATTAGGACATCAAATCTTTTGTAATTTTATTATAAAATAATAATATTTATTTTATTCAAATTCACATAATTAATATTAAAATATGTCAATATTAAATTACTCCAATATACAAGTTGTATGAAAAAGTTTGTTCATCATTAATTTTTTAAAATAATATCTTTCAATATTCACATTAATTTCTTTATTTCTATTCATAATCTAATATCTAAGAAATTAGCCCAAAACCTAAGCGCTAAGCCCAAACACAACTAACCTAAACTCTAGTGTATATACATGTACAAAAAGTCTTCTCCTTTTCCTTTAACATAACACAAACATCTCTTTCACTTTAACTCCACCAGCCTTCTCTTCCTCCTCCTTCTCCGCTAGAAACCGCCACCTCCCCGCTGTTGGCCGCCTCCTCTCCGCTGTTGACCGCCGCCTCTCTGCTGTTGACCGCCGCCTCTGTCGTCGTCCCTCTCGAGTCTGGCCCTCTCCAACCCGAGTCTGGCCCTCCGCCCAAATTTTCCTGCTCCACCTCACCAAAAATATGTAATCTCCGCCACACCGGAGTTGCTTGCTCCACCACTGTTCAGATCTGTGTCATCTCTGTCGTACCCGAGTTGCCTGCTCCTCCACTGCTCAGATCTGCTTCCGTTCGCCACCAGCATCTCTGTCCACACCATCAGCTTCTCCGACGACACAACTCTCATCTCTGGAGACACAACTCTCATCTCTGGCGGCACTACCATTATCACTAGCATCTTTTATTCTGTTGATTTATTGTATTATGTCTTGTATTTTGTCTTGTAGTTAGTATTTGTGTATTTTGTGGTGTATGATTCAATGTATTTCTGTATAATTAGTGTATGGTTTTCTTGGTTCCTATCATTCTTGTATGTTTCTGGTTCTGAAAGCAGAATCAACGTCGGTATTTTTTTTTAATTCCAAAATTGACGTGTGCGACATCACACTAGTGATGGTCCTCCAATTATTTTGTGTGACCTCGCAGTAGTGTTGGTCTTCCAATTTTTTTTGTTCCAAAATTGTTACGTGCGACTTCGAACTAGTGTTGGTCGTGTGCGACATCACACCACATTTGCACGATTACACTTTTTACCTCGGTTGTTTTAGCGTTGAAAACTTGGGTAAAAAACCCTGAAAACCCGAGGTAATATGTGCTATCTCTTGTAGTGTGAGTATCTTGGTCATGCTTCACCTAATCTAAACTATATGATAGATTTTAATGTATTCATAGAAGAGAATCAATTAGCTGAACTTCTAACTGAAGGTAATCAGTACAATTGGGCTGGGATAAGGCGAATAGTAAATGCAGCTTTCTCATATTTATTTCCTAACACAAACATTAGAGTAAAAGCAAGGCATCCATCTGACCACTCCCCTTTGCTTATTTCTGTAGCCAATTTTAACTATTCTTCGGGTCCAAAAGCTTTTAGATTTCAATATTGATGGTTAATGCATGATACTTTCCTAGATTTGGTAACAAATAATTGGAATAGTGCATGCATTGAATTTGGCATGATCAAATTTTCTATAAAGCTAAAAAGGTTGAAAATTTCTTTAAAAGAATGAAACAAACAAGTTTTTGGCAATGTACAAGATAGAGTAAAGCAGGAAAAATATAATGTTTTACAAAAAGAATTAAGGTATCGGTAAAATAATGATGTCTCTTCCAGGACTAAACTTCACTGCTCAAACATAATTGACATTAGCTTTAAAAAAAGAAGTTTTTCGGAAACAAAAGTTTAGGGTTAAATGGTTTAAACATGGAGATTCTAACACTAAAATATTCCATGCATCTATGAAATCCAAGAAAGCCAGGCAAACAATCTCAGAAATGTTTAAAAATGCACAAAATCAGTGGATTAAAAATCCTGATGAAATTGGAGCTGAAGTTGTGAGTTTTTTTTTTCTGAGTTACTAACTGATAGCAATACTGACATAGATGGTTCAACTACTGTCTCAATGTCACAGGACATTCCTCAATTGATTTCTGATCAGATGAATGCAGACATTATGAAGGTAGTCACCATGGAGAAACTCAAAAAACATGTTTTCACTATGGATGGAGATTCAGCTCCTGTACCAGATGGGTATCCTGGTAAGTTTTACATTGCTTGTTGGGATATTATATCAAATGATCTGTTGAATGCTTAATGAGTATCTATTAGGCATTCCCATCCCAAGAGCCATTGCAGCCACATTCATTGTTTTGATTCCTAAAAATAGGTCAACTCATCATTTAATTATTATGGACCTATACGCCTTTCAATCTTTTTAAAAAAAATATTTTCAAAGGTTTATGCAGAGAGATTAAATCCCATAATAACCCGTCCAATCTCACCAGAACAATTAGCTTTTGTTCAGGATAGAGAACTAGATGTTAATGTTTTACTAATGCAAGAAGTGATGCAGTTTTTGAATAACAAAAGAGGGGGTTTTAGTGTGTTCGTTAAACTTGATATGATGAAGGCATTCGATACAGCGTCTTGGCATTTTTTGAACTTACTTCTTTTAAAACTTGGATTTCATGGTCTTATAGTCAAAAATATTATGTCCAACATAGCTGCAACATATTTTTCAATTATGATTAAAGGTAAACCTTTTGTTTTTTTAAACTTCTAGGGGCATTAAACAAGGAGATCCACTATCTCCTTTCCAGTTTATGTTACTCACTGAAGTTTTTTCAAGAAATCTGAAAGGTTTATTTCAACAAAGTAGGCTTGACTATTTTAAGTTACTAAATTTAGCTTGTAAAATCACTCATCTCAGCTTTGTTGATGATACAATGGTTTTTCTCAAAGCTAATAGGAAAAGTTTGAAAAAACTTGAAGAAAGAATTTCAGCTTGTTTATAAAAAAAGCTTGTTTATAAAAAAGCTACAGGGCAAAAAATAATTTTCAGAAATAAGCTTTTTCACTTAACTAAGTATGCACTAGTAGCTTATAAAAACATGATACACCCGATCACATATATTCCACCTGGAGCTTTTCCATTCACATATCTAGGGTGTCCAATGTATTGTGGGAGAACAAAGCATAACTACTTCTAAACTATATTTGAGAAAAATTAAGCAAAAATTCTATTGTGGCAAAATAAATGGTTAAATCAAGTTGGTAGACTTGTTTTGCTGAAATATGTTCTCTTTGTCATTCCCCTTCATATACTAAAAATATCTAAACCAACAAGGTGGGTAATAGACAAGTTACATATCCTATTTGAAATGATTTTTTGGGGAACCTCTGAATATGGTCAGAGAAAGACTTGTAGATGTTGGAAAAATCTATGTTTCCCATAATGGAAAATGGTCTAAATGTTAAAAATCTCCACATAACTGTTAAACATTTTCATTAAAACTTTGGTGGAAATTGCAAAAAGGGAAGTCACTTTGGTCTGGTTATATGTGGTCTTTACCTGATTATTTAAAAGTTTCTAAGACCTGGCGCATGATTAAAGAAGTTGATGAGATTACGTCTGAAAACCACTATTTACAGGTAGGAAATGGTGAAGTACCTTTTTGGCACACAAATTGACTAAACAGAACTAATCTATTTAATGTGTGGAATATGCAATAGCTACTACCTTATCCTGGCATGACAATAGTAGATTTTTTTTCCTACATCAGCTTGTATATATCCATGTCCATTAAAATGGATTGAATATTGAGTATGTTCAGTTATTATCTAAGGATTTTCCCTTGTTTTATGATTATCCTGATATGTTAGTATGGAAACCCGAGAAGAATGGTTTTCTCTCTCTTTGTTCTGCTTATAAAATACTTAGACCTAAGAGGTTTAAAATTAAATCTTTCAGACACTTATGGTCTAAATTTCTACCAAAACATTTATCATTTTTCACATGGAGACCCCTAAATAAATCCTTACGTCTATCTGGCATCTTAGATGATTTTAGTTTCTATTTACCATCTATATGCCCCTTCTGTAAAAGTAATTCTGAGAAAGTTCATTATTGTTTCAATGACTATAGTTAGACCAAAGGTATGTTGACTCAGATAAGCTTGTTTTTTTATGTGGAAGATATTCATTTTCAAAATCTATGGGTTAGGTTCTATTTCTATTGGAATGTAGAAATAAAATCTAAACTACAAGTTTTCTGTGAAAGACTAATCCCATCAATAACTTCACGATTTATCTGGTGTGCAAGAAATAAGTATCTATGATAATCAAGTTCCTGATATGTTGTGCATAGTTTGAAATGTTATAGATACAATCAGAACTTTGGTTTTTCATGAATGGATTAAGATGGAAGGGTTCAGAGAAAGATCATATGCACCTAACACTCCTGTCCACAGCTACAATTGATACAGGTGCAAGAACAAGAGGACAAAGCATAGTTTTCTGGAAACTTCCTCAACAATCATATAAGCTTAATACAAATAGTTCCTCTCTCAAATCAAAGGCAGCTGGAGCTAGAGTGGTAATCAGAGATTAGCAAGGGAAAGTTTTGATTACAAAATCTCAGTATCTAGAGGATAAGGTCAGTTTGGAAGCTGAAATCATTGCTCTAATCATTGGGTTGCAAACAACTTATTTCCATGAATATAATGACATTCAAGTGGAGGTGGGCTCAATGTTGTTATTAAAGATGATCAGAAAGGATTGTAAGATCCCATGGAGATTTATTCCTTTGCTCAGAACCATATGGAGTCTCAATGGTGAGCTTTCAACCTCTTTCTCTCATAATTTCAGAGAAACAAATTCATTTGCTGATGATCTTGCAAAGCTAGCAGGTACCGCTAAGATTTATGGTATTTTTACTCACGAATATTTGCCACAAAGTGTTAGGGGATTGGTTATGCTTGATACAAGAGAATTTCCTTATATTAGAGTTACATAAGAACTAAAAAATGTGCACCATGTATTGCTTTCTTTCTATTTTAATGACAGGTATTTGGGAAGATATGAAAGAAACCTGGTGGTGTGTGGAGTTGCTGTCTTCTTGCTCTATTCAATCTGCTGGAATGGAAGTGATTCTTCAAAAACGCTCTCGGATATCAAGACATTTAAGCACACAAAGGATGATGGTCAGCAACATGTTCATGTTGGTCCAAGTTTCTCTTCCAGTATATTACTTCTAGAAAAGTATTATGGAAGGGATTAAAACGGAAGACCACCTCTTTTTTGTCGACAGGGGGTGTGGAGGGAAAAAAGTGGGAGGTCTTTTGAGACCTCGTTAATTGGGGGAAACCGTTATTTATTCTAACACGGGAAGTGGAGGCGAGGGGAATGGAGTTCATGGTTCTTAAACCCATTTCAGGTAGAATTCCACAATTTCCACGATGTACTATTTATTCAACACTCGAGTTTCATTGATTATATTTTTCTAAGGTTCAGGGAGCTTAATAAAATTCCCCCCTCACCTTTGGTGAGTTTTAATTAAAAAAATGCTACCAATTTTAATTCATTTCTATGTATAATCAATCACAACTTGTTACAATATATATCTTCTAAAGATATATTTGAAAGGGCAAACAACTTCAGGGGCCTCCAACTCTTACCATTTGTCCCTTCTGACCCCCTTTTTTCGATCATATTCATCCCTAACTAACAAAAGTGTTGAACCGTAGCCCTTCCGTCCGGTCAAAGCGTTAACTTTGGCAAAAAAGTTAATTTTAAGGGCAAAATAGTAATTTTCTCATTTTCTTTTGTTTTTACATTTTTGTTTTTCTTTTATCCTCTTTCCATTTTCATTATTTCCTTCATTTTCTTTCACCTTTTTCTTTTCATTTTCCTTATTATTTACTTTCCTCCTTATTATTCACTTTTTCTTTCTTCTTTTTAGCTCCTCCCGCCGATCTGAATCCCCCCCCCCCCGCCATTCTCCGTCGTCTGCAGTCACCTCACCAATTATAGCAACCCTATTTCTGCCACCTCTCTACTACCACCACCATCTATTCTCAGCTAACTCGCCACCAACACCACCTATTTTCCTCCCCACCACCACCATCTAATCTCCGCCACCTCACTAGCCAATCTACCACCATCGATTCTCCATTGCCTCACCAAATTAATGCCAAAAAATAGACAGTAACTAGCATCAACAAAGAGAAAAAAAACCCTGAAACCTGAGCAAAGGGATGCCATGTTGAAGCCAAGCTCGCCGGAAATTTCAGTGCCTTTTCACTTAATTTGTTCTTTCCAAAATCAAAAAATATTCCATTTATGAAATTCTGCCATGCTTACAAATATCACTATATACAATACTGTTTCAAAGCTCCAAGTGAACATGAAATTTCAAAACAAATATTCACATACAAGCATTATTTAGTTACAGGAACACATAAGCCCCATTTACTCTAGAAATCCTTCTTAACCCTAGCTGCCACTGTTACTGTAGCGGTGACGCCATCGGGATAAGTGGCCAGTTCCGCTTTGTTCCTGGTCTCCGCCACCACCACCCCTTCATCATCCTCCCTCGTCACTGGCTTATCGCCCATGAGCTTACTCGTTGCATCCTTCAGCCTAGAGCCAAGGGTAATTTTATCATCTTCTCTTACATTTTGGCCAGTGTTGTGAACCACCGCAGACTGAGAAAGAATCAGGCATTGGAGAAAGAATCAGGCGGCGGAGAAAATAGAGCAGGCAGCTCTACTCGTGAGATGGAGAAAGGGAGAACATGAGAAAAGAAGAAAAGAAAAGGAGGAAGGAGAAAGAAAAAAGGAAAGAAAAAAGGAAAGAAAAGGGAAAAGGAAAGAAAAGGGATAATAAAAAGGGAAATGAAAAGTTACTCTTTTACCCTTAAAATTGACGTTTGACTATTACTTGATGCTTTGACTAGATGAAAGGGTTACGTTTCAACACTTTTGTTAGTTCAGGGACGAAAGTGATCAAAAAAAGGGGGGCTAAAAGGGTCAAATGGCAAGAGTTCGAGTGCCCCTGAAGTTGTTTGCCCTATTTAAACCCATAAATATCTCATTGTACTTTTCCCCTCACCTTTGGGGAAGATGCGTTTATTTTCAAGTGTTTGGGAATATTTGGTTGCATATTAGCCAGTTATTTTTATTTTTCACTTCTTTGTGGTTGTTTTTACTTAGAGTAGGTATTTCTTGAGTTCTTGGTGATTTTTTTTATCAAGAATCCTTGCAATATGATTCCACTTTTGAAAAAAAAATGGAACATCTCACCTTGAAGGAACTCATGATGAGAAGAGAGGATCAACAAGCAAGGTTTTGTAGGATGTGTCATTCCGATCATCCTACCAAGTCTTGCTATATGTTAAGAGATGAGCACTATAAGTAGGAAAGAACCATTGGTTTCCAAAACCAAGGGTATTATGAAGAGTGCTACCAAGAGGTTGGAGATGTTGGTTTTCAAGGGAAAGAAGCTCAAGAGTGGTATCCATACCATGATTCTCACAATCTGGAGTTGAGTGGTAATCTAGATTGGTGGTATGAGAATGAGCCAGAAACTAGCAATACGAAAAAAATTGTTGGTCTTCACACCCTTACACCATACCCAAAATCCAAGTCCAACAAGAAGGTTCAAGTTTGACACATGAGAAGATCATGAATGCAATAGGAAACTTGAGCAACTTGGCCAAGACTAGTGAGGAATTGGACACTCGAATATCATCTAGTCTTGAGGCTATGGAGGGGCATGTGAGCAATATATTGGAAGAGGTGGCCCGAATGGAAGCGTGTTATTCTGAAGATACACCATCCCAAGTTGAACTCGAAGATTTGGGGAGTGAGGTCACCTTGAGAAATGAGTTTGAGTTCGAAGGGGATGAAGAGACGGTTGTGGAAGACAAAGAAGTGGAGGAAGAGGTGATTATGCTACATTGATTATTCTTACCATTATCACCCCTACCCCCACCAAATGAACCAACTCCCCTACTTTTGAAATTCTTTAAGGAGAAAATAGAGGAGCCAAATGAATATCCCAAGCCTCCTAACCACCCAACTCATTTAAGACCAACTCCACCTCCACAAAACTTCCCTCTTGAAAGTTTTATACCCCCACCTCTCTACTTTTGGATGCTCATGGTGAAGGGGTTCAAGCCTTTACCACATGGATAACATTAGGGTCGTGCCGATGACCTTAAACATACGGAGCTAAGTCTTGTCGATGACATAAATAAATTCAGCTTTTATTTTGGTTTTTGTTGATTATTTTTTATTATTTTGTCTTGTTTTTTCCACAGCTTTTTTTTCCTATAATTTTGTAGCAAGGTGAAGTGTATTGCATTGGAGAAGATGATGGATGAGATCCATTAGAAAGGGAAGAAAGCTTGGAAAGTTGGTAAGAAAATTCTTCCAAGTGATGGGAAACCCTGTCCATTGCGAGTTACGACAGCGATGTTGTGAGCCGCGATGAACAGGGGAAGCTTTTCACTTCCCAGTCCAAGCTTTTCATGAGTTGCAACCAAATCAGAAAAAATTATCAAATATTAGCTCCTAGCTCCATCAATTTGTGAGGTGCAAACATATGTTCGCCCGTCGTAAAGAATTCAAATATGACTGGCCAAAATATGAGCTCCCAGCTTCATCAATTCATGAGGTGCGAACATATGTTTACCTATCGCGAAGAATTTAGAAATGTTTAGCCAAAATATGAGCTCCCAACTTCATTAATTCTCGAGGTGGAAACATATGTTTTCCCGTCGCAAAAGTATATCGCGGGTCCCTATCGCGAGTCACGAAATGAGGCTGACTTTTCAACTGTTTTGACCTCGACATCGCGAGTCATGACACTTTTGTGGCAGGTCGCGACACTGAACCAGAATACTGCATAATCCTTTCTTTTTCTCCACTAATTACTCCCAAAAACCACCACACCTCCACTCATTTCTCCACCATCTTACACATATAGCATATGAATACTCTTGCATCTTTATAGTACATTTGTTTATTGTAGTATGCCGACTATATCATTGTGACTATGATTTCTATATTCTATAATGATGCTTGGATAATTTTCAACATATGTTAAATACTTTTATTGGATAATTTCATAGTGATGATTGCATGATAGATTGGCTGTTCTTTGAGAATACTATGGTTATTAGCTTTTGATGATAAACCTAGTATGTTCTTGTTAGTTTGATGTTGTTCCCAATAGTGTTAGTATTAATCAAACGGCACCAAAGAGACAACGTGTTGCTCGAGGGGTGAGTTCTTCTAAAACAACTTTGCCTATTCCCCTGGCTTCGAAACCAATTTCAAAACCGATCCCACACAAATAAATAGGATTGCGCCATATCACCAACGACTATGCGGAGAAATGGGAGTCAGTTTATCTCTTACCTTGATTTTTATTGTTCTTGCCTTATATGTTTACATTGAGGGCAATATACTGCTTTAAGTGTGCATGCATGTAAGCTTGATCTTGAATGTTTTTTGCTACTTTTGTTTGGAAAAACATGAAAAAATGAAGAAAAATTGAAAATTTTGAAAAAAAATAGAAAATGAAAATGAAAATAATATAAAAAGAAAACCCGCTAAGTTGAAAACTCGATAGGGCAACTTAGGCAACATTGGGGACCCGGATAGGTTGAAAACCCGAAAGGGTGGCCTAGGTAAAAATGAGAGGCTAAATGTGGGCAAGATGTGAGCCAAAAGAAATACGATGTGTGGCTAGGGGAAAACCTGAAGAGGCTCCTAGGCAAAATGAGGGAAAATAAAAGAAAAAGAAAATTTTGTTACTTTTATACTCATTTGCCTGCGTTGGAGTCAAAAGGTTGCGGTTGACATATGGATGGATCGGGTAGCCAAACATTATAGGACTTCTTAGGATTGGATAACTTAGCGAGGGAAAACGAAGTAGAGTTACAAAATTCTTGATTCTTGGTATGCTTCATTTTCGGGTTGATATATTGGTATAGAGTGAAGTATGTGTTTGAACCTCCTATATGGTTTTGACTTCATTTTGTGCCATTGGATTTAGGTTGATATATTTGTATGAAGTGAAGAATGTGCTTGAACCTCTCATATGGTTTTAACTTCATTTTGTACCATTGGACTTTGGGATTATTGATTCGGGGCTTGGAAATGTTTTATGGTTGGTACTGAATTGATAAATAGTAGGTTTGGTTAGATTTATGAATTGGGGTTGTGTGTGAAAAATTCTCATTTGAGTTTTGATTTTGGGATTTATGATATTGAGAGTTTTTGTGAGGCTTTGATTTGAGGGAATATTAGTTTAGGGTGTGGACATATGAATTCCTTTGTTTGCTTGAATCTTTTCTTACTCGAGAATGAGTAAGATTCAAGTGCGGGGAGATTTGATGTGTCCATTTTATATGGTTATTTTAGGACTTTTTGGGTTTACTTTTGTACACTTTTTTGTTCTATATGTGACATTTTCCCTTGAAATTCTCTAAGGAGAGTAAGAGCGACTTTTACGCTTTTATTACTTTTCTAGTGAATTTTGTGTGACATGGCAATTTGTTTGAAGACTTTGAAGACTACCTTTGAAGATTTAAAGACTTGAATTTGAACTTTTGAAAACTTGAATAATTGAAGGAAAGTGGAGTGAAGAGGGAGACTTGAGTCAAAAAAGAAAAAAAATCAAGATGCTGGATTTGGCATCTTTTGCCCGTCGCGAACCTTACCTCGCCCATCACAAACCTTACTTCGCCCGTCGCAAACTACGAATGGCCAGGATTATTTTTTACCTTTTTGTACTATAAATACCAACCTTATCTTCTCTCTCTCTCTCTCTCTCTCTCTCTCTCTCTCTCTCTCTCTTCCCCTTCTTCTTCCTCCCGATTTTGGGAACCCTAGTTTTCCTTCTTTGTTTTCATAGTTTTTGTATGTTAGTCACGTGTTTTCATTATCTAAGTTAGTTTTGTACTTGGGAGCAATTGATTGAGGCTTCCAAGCCCATTTCTTGAGTGCTCTATATATCTATTTAGTATTTTTTTGCTATTGTGCATTTATGGAACTTTGAATGTGGATTGTTAATGAAAATAATATTTTTGGAAGTTTGAGTATATGAATTGTTTGTATGATTACTTGTTAGGTTTGGGAAAAAATAGCTAAGTTTCCCCTCTTTTGATATGGAATCTAAGAGCATGAATTATAACTTATAATGGTGTTGATGTGTTGATAATTTCTAGATGAATGTGATAATGTTGAACTCTTTGTCATGTTTGTTTGTTGTAGAAAATAGGAGAGTTCTATGAACGTTGAACGTTCTTGACTAATCTTGTGTAAATGTATGAATTGGTTCAGTTCTTAGACACTGTGTAGTGTTTATAAGTGTTACCAAACTTGTTGATTCTTCGTTCTCAATTCCATTAATGGGATACTTTTAGCCGTTTATCGACTAAAGGAGTCATTGGTGAGGTATGACAATAGATGTCGAATTCACTCTTGCAAACTACTATCTAAGAAGGATAGAAGATTTATCTTCACAAGAAGTAGTTAAAGTATTGGATAGGTTGTAAGTTCAAGGATAGATAAGAGGCTTGGAAGTGGAAATCAATTGCGCCCAAGGTCCTGTAATTTGTATTTCATCCTTTTTTTTAGTGTCATGTTGCATGATTTGCATCTTTACATCACTTTTCTAGTTAGCTTGTCTTTAAATTAGTAATTTAGGAAAATCACCCCCCCCCCCCCCTTTATGTGCTTTTATATGTATGTGTATATCTATATCTAGTATGTTATCCACTTTATATGTTTAAACACTTATTAAGATCCTTCTTCTCGTGGACAACCCCGACTTGCCATTATCTACTTAATTTTATATAGGAAGCATTTAGGGCTTAAAATAGTAACTTTGAGAGGTCATCGACGACCTCCCAAAACTACAAAAGATAAAGCCTTGAGAACAATTGATTTTCACTTCCAAGCCTCTTATATATCCTTGAAATTACAACCTACTCATTACTTTAACTACTTGTTGTGAAGATAAATCTTCTATACTTTCTAGATAGTAGTTTGCAAGAGTGAATTTGACATCTCTTGTCAAACCTCACTAATAACTCCTTTCATCGATAAATGGCTAAAAGTATCCCATTAATGGCGTTGAGCACGAAGAATCTACAAGTTTGGTAACACTTATAAATACTACAATGTGTCTAAGAATTGAACCAATTCATGCATTTACACAAGATTAGTCAAGAATGTTCAACGTTCATTGACCTCTCCTATTTGCTACAATAAACAAGCATGAAAAAGAGTTCAAAATTATCACATTCATCTAGCAATTATCAACACATCAACACCATTAGAAGTTCTTATTCATGCTCTTGGATTCCATATAAAAAGAGGGGAAACTTAGCTAGTTTTTCCCAACCCTAACTGTAAAGTCTAGATTTATCTAGTTGACAATTTGTGGAAAGTTATGCTAATACGGAATTGTTGTGTTGAAACATCAAAACTGGAATTTCGGTGATGTAAGGAATGGTTGAAGATGAAATCTGAGAAGTATATATCGTCCAACTGTGTTTGATTTGGAGAATACATCAATTTCCATATTTATGGGATTGGATTAGATTTATGGAATTGGGATTGATCTAAGATTATTTGGTTATGAAAGAGATATGGATGAGATATTTTAATTCCTTACTTCAAGGGATTAGATTTCATAATTCCTATCTCCAAGAGATTTGATTGTAATCTGAATATTAGGCGGCGAAGGAATTATATGTGCACATGACTTCATGCGTATCATAATTGGAGATGGAATAAATTTCTTGTGCGCAAAGACTTTCTATGTTTTAACATACGGAAAGCTGAATCCTAAAGGGATTTAACCGACGACAAGAATATTGCAGTGATATTGATTTATGGAAGATTGTATATTCAGAAATATGGTATTATAGGCGTGTGGTCGAAACATACTGGGTTTATAGAAAAATCCCTATAAATATGGAAAATGATTTATGGAATATATGAGATATATTGAGATAAGAAAAATCCTTTTATTTGTGGGATTTGGATATGCTTCAGAAGCAAATAAGGAATAGGAATATTATGAAGATAATCATGGAGGGTTCTGATCTGCTCATGGAATATATAAAGAAGACATCACAGTTGCATTAAACTCACGGGCTTAATAGAAAAATTCTGCATACAGATTTTATATCTTTCGAGAGTACTGCGAGAGCCAGAATTCATATGTTCCAACATATGTAACCTGTTGATCAAGTCCAGGATCGCATACCTTAATTCCTCGGGAGGAGGAGATCTAGCGTCGATAAGTTTCGAGGTCAAAGGGAGTCTGATCAAGGCGGATCGGTAGCAAGGGTAGCTTGTAGGATTCAAACAATTAATTAGTTAAGATAAATATAATTGTATGGTGTACCTTGTACTGTATCTTTCTGATTAGTGAATTCATTCTGAATTGTGCCAGGTCCCGCATATGTAGGTGGATTTCCCCGAACTGCGTAACCAAGTCTTATGTTTTTATGCTTTACTTTATTGCATACTTGGTTAGATAGGTTATGTTGGAACACAGTAGTGATAATTGAATTAATTAGGTAAAACAAAATTTCAATAGGTATCAGAGCAAGGTCACTTGTTAGTGCCTTGGTTGTGTTAAGGAAAGTGGGGTCTGGTTTTACCAATGGCGACCAGAGAAGGAGCTTCTGTGTCTTGGCCACCACTGTTGGAAGGAACGAATAACAACTACTAGAAGGCTCGCATTCAGGTGTTTATAAATTCATTGGATGAATTGGCATGACGTTTTGTTGAAACTAAATGGAGTCCTTCTACTAAAGATTCTGAAACTAGTTCAATGGAGAAAGAAGGAGAATCAAGTACAGAGAAGCAGAAACTCAAAGGAAGGTCTACATGGACTCCAGGTGAACTGAAGGCTTCATTTACAAATTCAAAGACGTTAAATGAAATCTTCACAGTGGTGGATGAAAATCAGTTTAAACCTATCTCAACATGCCACTAGGAAAAGAAAGCTTTGGGTATCTTGCAGACCGTTCATGAAGGAACAAGTTGTGTACGTGAATCCAAACTACAGATGTTGGCTACAAAGTTTGAGGAACTAAAGATGGAATAGGATGATACTATTTCTATATTCAATGAGAAACTCAGAGACATCTCCAATATGGCGTATCAACTTGGGAAAGTTTACAATGAAGAAAAATTGAAGAAAAATTGATGAAAAAGACTTTGAGATCTCTTCCTACAAGATTTGCTATGAAAGTATCAGCAATAGAAGAAGCAAGAGATGTAGCCACCACGACCTTAGATGAACTAATGGGATCACTAAAGACCTATGAGTTAACAATGCAACAGCTTGCAAAGAAAGTCCAGAAGGAGTTAGCCTTTAAAACCTCGTCATCAAGGTTCATCCATGAATGTGATAGTGATGATGGAATTGAAGAACTTTCTCTTATCACTAAGAATTTCTCAAGAATACTGAAGAAGGTGGTAAACAAGAAATCAAAAGAAAGATTTGGTGAAAATAGACCTCGAGCACAAGACCTAGGCAATATTCATGGAACACAATTGGAACAAGAAAATTAGCAGTTCACTAGAAATCAAAGTGGTGAAACAAAGGATTCTGGAAGAATTCAATGTATAGAATGTGAAGGATACGGCCATATCACCTCGTGAAGTGATGATGAAGAAGATGAAAAAGATGAAGAGGAACTTACAAGAAATTATATGGCATTTGGAGCGAAATTTCACAGAGGATCATATGGTGAATATTCCAACATGTCAGAGAGAGATGAAGTTTTATGTTCTAACGCAGGTTCTGATGACACGTCCAGTGATGATGATGGACTGGTTGTGAGTGATGAAGAGACCTACAGTACATATGAGAAGATGTATTCCATGTGGCTTCAAGTTGTTGATGCAAATAAAGTTTTGAAGGAAGAGAAAAATCAACTAGCTGAGAAGGAGAAAGAGTTTCTAGTTTTAGTTGTTAAACTCAGAAAAGAGATTAATGAGTTAAATTTGAAACCAATCTCATCAACTGAGAGAGCTGAGATAGCCGAGGAAACTATTACCAAGTTAAACATTGGAAAGGCGAAACTTGATAACATTCTGAACATGGGAAAGAGCGTTGGAGATCAACATAGAATCGAGTTTGACAACTCATCAGGTAGCAAGGTCAGTCTTAAGTCGAACAAAAAAAAATTACCCCTATTACTATTTAGTAAGTTTGGGTGAAAATGGCTTGATGAACCATTCCGTTTGCCACGCACTAGCCCAAGAGGTAAAAAGAAAGTATATCAAGATCCATCAAAGGAAACCTCTCATCTGTAGTTACTGCATGTATCAAGGTCATACAGAGAAATAATACGGAAACTACTCAGAGATATCATGATAGGACGACAACTCTTGGTATGTTTCAACATAGACGATGTCCACCGATCAAGAATGGTCAGAAAGGTATGGGTTTTTAAACGCATGAGTACTTGCCTTGTTGTTCATACATCTCTTATTGCACATTCTAGAGACTCGTGGTACTTTGATAGTGGTTGTCTCGCCAAATGACTGGAACTCAGGAATTACCAACAAAAATCCAACCATATGATGGTGGCTTTGTTACATTTGGCAATGGAAAGAAGAGTCGAGTGGTTAGAAAAGGTGAATTGCATATTGAAGGATTCCCCGTATTCCCTAGTGTTTTGTTGGTAGAATATCTAAAGGCTAATCTCCTAAGTATCAACTAGCTATGTGATGATAATATGACCATGGAATTCCATAAGGAGAAGTGCATAGTGAAACATGGCATCAACAAAGTGCTTACTAGTATCCGATCATCAGACAAATATTACTTATTAGAATAAGAAGTGAACTGCTTGGGTGTTAAATATTATGAAGTAGATCGTACGGCTGACCATGTTCCAACATCGGTTGATTTCTCAGATCAGGGACGTAATGATGTTGGAACATCAGATGAGGCATATCTTAAAGGTGAAGCTAATGACTCTTATAACTTCAGTAATGTTGGAACACCGTACTCTCCAGAACTCTCCCATGTTCCAGCATCAGTGCAGGTTGAATCAAGTAGAAGGACTCGATCGATCCCTTGGATTAATTACAAAGAATTGCTGGTCTACAATGTTTTCTCTCCCTCATTGAGCCCAAGAATTACAAAGAGGCTCTGCTTGATGAGTATTGGATTACGGCAATGCAAGAAGAACTTGGGTAATTCGAACCCAATGATAATAAAGAAAGGTTGATTGCTCAGAACTACACTAAGAATTAAGGAGTTAATTTTGATGAGACATTCGCATCAGTTGCCAGGTTAGAATCTATTCACATTCTCCTTGTTATGGCTTTCACTATGAATTTTACGATGTACCAAAAAACTATCAAGAGTACTCCCCTACATGGTGTGGTTAATGAGGAAGTATATCATTGACTCAAGAAGGTTTTGTATGGATCAAAACAAGCACCAAGGGCGTGGTATAAGCGACTCACTACCTCTCCTATTCAGAAAGGTTATCATCGATGGGGAGAAGATCACACCTTGCTTGTTTTCGAGAATCATCAAATACACTAATTTCTCAAATCTATATTGATATAATATTTGGGTCTACTTCACCATCCTTGGTACAAGATAGTGTGACTTTGATACATGCCAAATTTGAGATGATTATGGTGGGAGTATCTACAATATTTTAGGCTAATATTAAGGAATCTCACATGATTGCAGTCAAAAGGATATTTCTATATGTTAGTGGGACTTTTGAGTATGTAATCTGGTATTATAAGAATCAAGGCTCTCCTCTGGTTGGTTGTAGTGATTCTGATTGGAATGGTAATACAGATGATCATAAAAGCACCACATATGGATGTTTCTTTATTGGTGGAAGATGTTGTGTACAATTATTATGGATGAAACAAATGGTGAGAGATTATGGAATTTATCAAGGCCTCTGAAGATTCTATGTGAAAACACAAGTGCTAGTGATATTTCTATCAACCCAGTCCAGCACTCTCGAACAAAGCACAGTGATATAAGGCACCATTTTATTTGGGATCTTGTTGAAAGGAAGGAAGTGGTGGTTGCCTATGTTCCAACATCTGAGCAATTTGCAAATATTTTCACTAAGTCGTTGGACACTGCTATAGTTGAGCTCCTCAGACAACACTTAGGTGTTTGTCAGATTTGAGGTATTTCTTTAAAGTTTTTATTTATTTGTAGTTTTTTATTTTTTTGTATAGAAAATTAGAAAAACAAAAAATCAGAAAGAGGAAAAAGTGAACAAAAAATAGAGGTTGTGGAGACATGTTGGAAGTTGGTGTTGAAGACATTATGGTGATTGATGTGATAACTAGTTGGTAAAAAGATGATGAATGAATATATCAGAGAGATGGTTCTTCCTAGTATTCTAGTTTAGGATGATGAGGAGTTGGAAGGTAGTGATGCTGATCATGTTCCAACATAGAGTATGGAGACAGGTAGAGTAGACGTGGACATGGAAATAGAAGAGCTTGGTGTGATTAGAGATTCTGATTTTCAAACATCATTAAATGTGGGTGGAGAAGATCATGATCCCGGTGGTGAACAAGCCTATTATCTAACACCAAACATGGAGATAGGGGGAGAAAGTACCGATGGAGTGAAGGAAGCTGAGCATGTAATGTTCCAACATCGATACAGACTGGAGGTGTTGATTATGAAGCAATGAAAGGATCTGATGTTCCAGCATCAGAGAAAGTGGGTGAAACTGAGAGCTGCTATGTTCCTACATCAGTGATTAATGTTCCAACACAATGTGAGCAGATTATTGAAGGCACTACTGATCAGATTGTAAAATCAGTGAAAAAAGGAGCACATCAACCAAGAAGAAGATTAAATCAAAAGGAGAACATCGTTCAAGGGCAGCTCTCTCAATCAATGATGCACTCAGTTCTTTATTATTTGATGCGACAACCATGAGAGATATGCTATTTTGTGTCAGAGGAGGATTTTAGCCGAGAGAACAACTGATCTGCAAGTATATGAGGAGTGTGGATTTACAGCCTACCTGGACTATTTGGGTCTCAAGACTGCTGCCTCAATCTACAAGGAGTACAACTGAGAGATTGTAGAATAATTCTATGGGAGCCAACATTAATTTAGATTTTGAGTGGTACAACAGAGTTTGCATGAGAATCAAGAAATTACTAGAGGATTTTAGTCTCAGTGGACACTCAAGGGAACGCTACTGTATCTAGCTTAACTACCAGGTATTTCTCTCTATTCCAGGTTGTTTTAAAATGTTGGATTCTCTCTTGAGGTACTACAACTCTTACTCAAGAAACTGCCAAACAAGAGTACATTTGATCTAAGACAGGTGCATGATCTGCCCTGGAATTATGAGGCTACAACTTCTAATGTTAATGAGAAGAAGGTCAAGTTTGTGACCGTTAATGTGAAGTTGAGAGCTCTATCCATTTATAGATGGTAGCTTTGGAGGCAGAAAATTCCAGATTAGATGATGCACAAATAGTTTCTCCTGAAGAGGTTTAAAGGTTCTACTATGACTGTGTTCCAACATAGGTCATATATTTGCTTCAGGGGGAGCTGCATTTATTGGATATTTTAGTTTTCTGTGTCTATTACGTTTGGCATGTTTATGGTCCAAAAGGGGAGATGTTTTAGATTTCTTGGATGACTTTATTGGCTTCGTTAGGTTGATGTTCCAACATGGTCATTATTCCTGGATGTTGAGGGAATCTGGAATTTAGGGGGAGATGTTATGTTTATATGTTCCAACATCCAGAGTGGTTTTCAAAGATTGATGTGCGTATTTGCATAAGCTCTGTTATGAAATGCCAAAAGATGATTGGTCCAAAAAATACCAAAGGGGGAGATTGTAAAGCCTATATTTATCTAGTTGGCAATTTGTGGAAAGTTATGATAATAATGAATTGTTGTGTTGAAAAATAAAAAATGGGATTTTGGTGATACAAGGAATGGTTGAAGATGAAATCCAAGAAGTATATATCGTCTAACTGTGTTCTATTGGGAGAATATATCAATTCCTATATTTATGAGATTGGATTAGATTTATGAAATTGGAATTGATCTATGATTATTTGGTTATGAAAGAGATATGAACGAGATATTTTAATTCCTTACTTCAAGTGATTAGATTTGATAATTCCTATCTCCAAGGGATTTGATTGTAATATGAATATTAGGTGGAGATGGAATTATATTTGCACATAACTTCATGCGTATCAGAATTAGAGATGGAATAAACTTCATGTGTGCAAAGACTTTCTATGTTGTAACATACGGAAAACTGAAGCCTAAAATGATTTAATCGATGACAAGAAAATTTTGGTGATATTGATTTATGGAAGATTGTATATTCAACAATATGGTATTTTAGGCGTGTGGTAGAAGCATACTAAGTTTATGGAAAAATCCCTACAAATATGGAAAATAATTTATGGAATATATGAGATATATTGAGATAAGGAAAATCCTTTTATTTATAGGATTTGGATATGCTTCAGAAGTAGATAAGGAATATGAATATTGTAGAGATAATAATGGAGGGTTCCGATCTGCTTATGGAATATATAAAGAGGACATCACGGCTACATTAAACTCACAGACTTAATTAAAAAAATCTGCATACAGATTTTATATCTTTCGAGAGTACTGCAAGAGCCATAATTCATATGTTCCAACATATGTAACTTGTTGATAAAGTTCATAATCGTATACCTTAATTCCTCCAGAGGAGGAGATCCAGCGTCGACGAGTTTCGAGGTCAGGGGGACTCTGATCAAAGCGGATGGTAGTAAGGGGAGCTTGCAGGATTCACACGTTTAATTAGTTAAGATAAGTATAATTGAGGTGTACTTTGTACTGTATCTTTCTGATTAGTGGATTCATTCTGAACTGGGTCAGACCCCACAGATGTAGGTTGATTTCATTGAGCTGCGTAACCACGTCTTGTGTCTTTATGATTTACTTTATTGCATACTTGGTTAGATATGTTATGTTGGAACACAATAGTGATAATTGAATTAATTAGGTAAAACCAATTTCACTAGCAAGTAATCGTACAAGCAATTCATATACTCAATTTTCAGCAACATTAATGCCATTAACAACCCACATTCAAAGCTTAATAAATGAACAATAGGAAAAAATTCTAAATAGATAAATATAGCTCTAAATACATGGGCTTGGAAGCCTCAATCAATTGCTCCCAAGTACAAAACTAACCTATATAATGAAAACACATGATTAGCCTATAAAAACTGAAAAAAGAAAGAAAGTAGGGTTTTTAGTTCCCAAATTGGGAGGAAGAAGAATAGGGGAAGAGAGAGGATAAGGTTGGTATTTATTGTACAAAAAAAGTAGAAAAGATTCCTGGCTATCCGTAGTTCGTGGCGGGCAAAGTAAGGTTCGCGACGGGCAAAGGATGCCACATCCACCATCTTGATTTGTTTCTTCTTTTTGTCTCATATCCCCCTCTTCACTTCACTTTTCTTAAATTCTTCAAGTCTTCAAAAGTTCAAATGCAAGTTTTCAAATCTTTAAATCTTCAATAGAAGTAAACATATGCAATTCGTTATTCAAAACGTACAACTAACAAAAAAAGAAAACAAAAGGTCATGGATAGTACAACTAACAAGTACACATTGAATGCTAACAGGTGCAACATATAAGTAAACAGATGTATCTCAGAATTCAAAACGACCAATGAGCAAAAAAGAGAATAAAATAAAGGTCATTCATATTACAACTAACAGGTACACATTGGATAATAACAGCTGCAGTATATAAGTAAACATGTGCAGTTTTTAATTCAAAATGAACAACCAACAACAATTCTTTTTAAATTAGTCATACACAACACAACTAATAAGTACACATGAGATACTAAAATATGCAACATATAAGTAAATTGATGCAACTCGTTATTCAAAACGTACAACTAAAGACAAATGAAAACAAAAGGTCATTGACAGTACAACTAATAAGTACATATTGAATACTGACAGGTGCAACATATAAGAGAACAAATGCATCTTGGAATTCAAAACTAACAATCAACAAAAAAGAGCAGAAAAAAAGGCATTCACAAAAGGTCTATAGACAGTACAACTAACATGTACACATTGAATATTAACATAGGCAACATATAAGTAAACAGATACAGCTCGTAATTAAAAAATGAACGATCTGCAAAAAGATAAGAAAAAAAGGTCATTCATAGTACAACTAACAAATACACGTTGGATAATAACAGCTGCAATATATAAATAAACAAATGCACCTCGTAATTACATAAAATCGTAGACTTCATATCCATCAATCAGGAAGAATTAGGACCAGATATTACAATGAATTTATCCATACATCAAAGCAGGGAATGTGGCATCTATGATTAGGATTGAAGAAGAAAGCAGGGCATATAACATGATTAACATCTATGAATCAAACAAAACATATACTCAAATCACCAACAAAACTTCAAAATCACAAACAAAACTTCAAAATGTAGCTGATAAATCTAGATTTTAAGAAGAACAATGATCAAAACCACACATATGACTTCAAAATGCAGCAAAAAACCGATGGTACTGGTCCTCCTAATACACAGCTAAGCACGATCATAAACACATCTTCTAAACACCGCTAAATTACACACCAATAACCATAGTTCCCTTAATCATTTCAAACTCTGACACTGTGAGTAATAAACTCTTCCTAAATTCTAATGTCTCAATCGGAACAAAACTAAAATCTTCACATTAGAAACAAATGATCAGGATTTCAAATGATTACCACGAATTCTTCTAGTCACAGCAACCTTATAAAATGGTCTTTGAGACTTAAATCACTAACTAATTACACCTAATGATAACCAAATTACAGCTCAAAACCTCATAAAACGACATTCAACCTGCAAGATACATTAAATAATTAAATCCAATTTTCACCTGAATAAACATTCATCAATTCTATAAATTCTAGTTAAGAGCTCCATTAGTAAAACAAAATTCAAACTCATCTCACCATTTTAGGTGCGTGGGATAGAAATGGAAGGTAACATATTTTCTCCAAAGCGCTAACATCAACCCTCCCGTGGACCCAATCTCTGACATGGCCATCCAAGCTCTTAGCTCTGCCCTCCTCTACTCCTCCACCAGCGCCGCCGCCTCTACCATCGTTGCTGGTGGTTTCAGCTCTGCCGAAGTTAGCAACTAGCTCATCCTTGCTCCGATTCAACTCTCACGCCGAATCGAGGTTCGGGGTATTGAATGAGAAGAAATTGATAGTGCAACTCAGAATGGGGTTCACGAGAACCATTGGAAGGGACGATGGCGATGATAGCATCGGAGCTTCCGCATCGGCCATTTTTATGTGAAGGATTCGGTCCATTTGGCTTGGCCCGCAGTCTATTTTTTTGATTAATTGCAAGTAGGTCTCTGGCATGTCCATAAGCTTATGGACAGATCGCATTTCCAGAGACTTTCCCTAAAAAAATATTAGTTCCATATATGTATAATATTCCTAATGGACAAAGTCTTGGGAAAGACAGCATTTCCATAGGGTTATGGAAAGATGAGTTTAATTAGAATAATAAAAAGTTAAAAAGTTTTAGTTGCAATATTTAAATTTTAAGAGTGGGTCTCCTGACAGGCAGCATGTCTATAAGCTTATACACTGCCATTTTTTTTTACCTTATACACTGCATTTGTTAAATTACATACTACATTTAGAAATTTAGAAAATATTTTTTATATTATATATTTTTATATTTTCATGTTCAAATGCATATTATTACTTGTTTTAACTTTTATTTAAATTTTATAAATAATTACAACATTTAAGCTAAAAGCCAATGTGGACTATCCATAAGCTTTTTATAGACATGATTACTTTTTCTGGAACCTCGGCCGTTATATCATCGTTGTAATTCCCTGCCGCTGTCATTTTCTAATTTTTGGCTTGTGTGTTCACTGTACCCTGGTTTCTTTCCACTGAGTTTCCTACTTTGTTAGCTTCACTCTACATGCTTCCTCCATCTTCTTTCTTGTACTGGCTCAAATAGCCATTCCTCAGGTTTTCCTCAATTTTCCTCCTCAAGTCTCTGTAATATTCGATGCCATGGACGTGGTCCTTGTGGAATGCACAATAATATTCTCTGGACCTCTTTTGTGGAGGTGATATTAGTGGTGCCGGATTGCGAAATAGCTCTCTGTTCACTTGCCATATTTATTTTTTCGACTTTGTCATAGGTGTTTCTTGGAATGGCACAACATGTATCCATGGCTCTCTTCCCCTGAAAGGGATGTTTCCTTTTCCTTTCTTTATGAACCTATTCTATAAATATTTCATCGTTATCTTCTCGCCTCGCTCCCGCTCTATCTTGCGATTGTTAGCTTCTTCAGTTTGCACATATTACTCAATCATCCTTTTGTAACTCTCTTGGGTTTTCAGACATGTTTTCATTAATTACTTGTAGAATTCTCCTGATCGCATACCTTATATGAATGCACCCAAGGAATATTGAAACGACAGCTCGCAAACCTGCAAACTCTCGGTGATGAACCGATTATAATATTCTGCGAGACTTTCCTCGCTTCGCTGAGATATGTTGTTCAAGTCTGTAATTGTTTTTGTGAACTTTTGCTTCTGATGGAAGTGACCCAAAAACAAATATAAAAGTTGTGCCCAAGATTTAATGTTATCATTTAGAAGATCTTCATACCATGTGATCGTTGTTCCCGTTAAGAAAATAGGGATAGCCTTGCATACCAGTTCAATGTTTGCATAGCGAAATCTCATGCTATTGCGATAAGAGTGTAGGAACTCTTTTGGGTCTGTGGTCCCATCATAGATTTTAACATGCAAAGGAAGCTTGATGTACTTTGGCATGCTGAAATCTTGTGCTAAGAGTGATTTATCTGCATCGTCATCTGCCAATATATCCTTTAGCTCCTCCTTTTAATTAAGGCTCTCATGCCATTGACCTATTATTTTATCCATTCTCGGAGATTTTGGCTTGAGCATGTTCAGAAACTGATTGTATAGGCTCTCTGTGTTCGCTTCCAAAAATGTTGCGAATGCTCTCCTTTCTTTTTCTTGGTTTGTGTTAGGAGATTCTAATTCCTCCTCATCATCCTCCGTATCTTCCTTATTGTGTTCCCTTTCTTTACTAGGAACATACTCCTGGTTTTAGCCGGGATGTATGCTCTTGTTGCATCCATATTGTGTTCTTATGTTTGGTGGTTGTGACTTTTCTCGCTTGTGGTGAACACCATTGTTTACCTAAAGGATTTTGAAAAAAAATATCGGTGCCCACAGACGGTGCCAAATGATGTAGTAATCCGATCAGGCAAGGTAACCGATGTTCACCGTGAGACTTCCTTTCCTGCAAAATAGATTTCGGAAGTAATTCCGAGGAAAACGCTCTGACGATCAAGTCAGATTTTCTCTCGAAGAACTGGAATTTCTTAGTACATTGACCCTTACCCTTTTTAGCGCTACTCTTGTCATATTTATAGGAGTCCACAATCATGATTCTGTATTGCTAGCATTTGAGAACGTGACTTGTATCATGATCCCTATAATTTCAGTTCGTGGACAAACCCCAAACGTGGCTTAATCGTGGCTCCTCACACCATAACAGAATGGTTGTGTTGAGCAAAAGCATAGTTATTTGTTAAACGTTGCTCAAGCTTTATTCTGTCAGGCTAATCTGCCAATTGAATAATGAGGAAAATGTTTTCTAACGGATACATTTTTTTATTAGCAAGACTCCGAAGACCCACCTCAATGGTTGTACGCATTTTGAGCTTCTTCATTGACGCACTCCGAACTACAATATTCATCATATTTTTGGCTACCTGTGCTGCGCCTCTCACATTCCCAGATTTCGTGACACGTTTGCTCTCAGGAGTCGACGATGCATATTTCTTGGTTATCCAGTTGGTAAGAAAGACTATCACATTTATGATTTAGAATCATGCACCTTCTTCAACAGTTAGGATGCTAATTTTTATGAAGACCAGTTTCCGTTTGCCGTGACGTGTGTTCCTACTCAGACTACACACTTATAAACCGATGCCTAGATCGATGATTCACCGACTCCTAACTCTATCTCTGTACCACCTTAGCCGATGATACCAATCATTAACTCCACCAAATTATTGCTGGCCATAGATGCTGGTCAACCGGTTTCGGCTGTGGCTCTACCTCTGACACTGTCGATGATCACGGTGCCTCCACCACCAGCCATAGCCACAGCTCCATAGATATCGTCGACTGTGCTAGTGACTCACCCGCAGCCATTTATCGCGGCTCGCATTCTGTCTCCTATCGCGGCTCCCGTGTCTTCGCCTACTGCGCCTCCTTTGCCGCTGGATGCCGTGACTCCTTTGCTGCCGAAAGCTTCTCGTGTGGATCCTACACCGCTAAGTGCCATGGCCAATCATATCTCTACTCGTCAAAGTAATTGTGATCGTCTCACTTCATCGTTATCACTATCCTTTGGTGTTCTCCATCCTTTAACTGATTATGTAAAATTCAATAAATTTTATGTTTTGCATTATAGATTTTTGGCTGCAGTAACATCTAGTGCAGATCCTACCACTTATTCTAAGGCATTGAAGCATGGCGAGATGCTATAGAGGATGAGATTAGTGCTCTTGAACGTAATGAAACTTGGACAATGGTTTTTCTTCCTTTGGATAAGACTGTTGTTGGGTGTAAATGGGTGTATCGAAACAAGTTCAAATATGATGGCACAATTGAACGTCACAAAGCTCGTCTGGAGATTCTGGGTAATCGCTAGATTGAAGGAACTGGCCTTACTGAAACTTTTGCTTTCATTGCAAAGATGAGTCTGGTTCAATTATTTCTGTCTGTTGCAGCAATCCATGGTTGGGAACTTCATCAGATGGATGTTCATAATGCTTTTCTGCATGACAATCTTCACGAAAATGTCTTCATGAGAAATCCTTTATGGATTGCAACACGCTCCTTGCAAATGGTTTTCCAAGTTGGCTGCTGCTCTTCGCGCGTTCGGGTTTGTTCAGAGTAAGGGTGATTACTCACTTTTACTTATTCTCGTGATTCAGTTTCATTACATGTTCTTGTTTATGTGGATATCTTGGTGATTGTTGGTATTTTTTTGTCGCTTCTCTCTGAATTCTAGAAATACTCTTGTTTTCACATGAATGATCTTGGTGTTCTTAAGTATTTCTTGGGTATAGAGATTGCTAGAAGACCGGTTGGGATGTTTCTTTCTCAAAGGAAATATGCACTTGATATTTTGTCAGATACTAGTTTATTGGCTGCTCCGACTGATTTTCTTATGGAGCCACAACATGATCTAGAATGCGCGTAGATGGACCTCTTTACCATGGTCCTAAACAGTATCGGCGACTTGTTGGTCTCCTCATTTACCTTATCATCACCCGTCTGAAGTGCGTTATTCGGTTCATATGCTTAATCATTTCATGCAGTCTCCCTGTGTTTCTCCTTGGCATGCTACTCTGCGAGTTCTTCACCACTTGAAGAGAAATCTCGGTCAAGGTCTTTTCCTCTCTTCTCGTATTTCATTATAGTTAACTGCTTATTGTGATTCTGACTAGGCCACATGTCCAATTACAAGGTGTTCTCTTTCTGATTATATTGTGATGACTGGTGACTCTCCAGTTTCATGGAGGACGAAGAAGCAACCTACATTTTCTCGTTCTTCTACTGAAACTGAAGCAGATCTCTTAACTAAAACTCTTGGGCGCACATAATATCATATTTTACTTGACAAGTTGGGCATTCTTGATATTCATGCTCCAACGTGAGGAGGAGTGCCAGAAAATAATAATATTTTGCTAATATTACTTTTATATAAATTAGAATGGTTTTACTTTTATGACTTTGTATATGTCTCGTGTATCTCCATGTATGGTAACTCAAATCATAAATATAATCACCAACATTATTTCCTACACTTTTAAACACACCTCCCTGAGATCCGCATGAAAATTAATTTTCAGTTTCAGCTCTTGTTAGTTTTCACACTTATTGAGAATTCCATAAATGAAGTAGAGGCCAATTAATTAGCCTACCAAATCGATGGCAAATGAAATGAATGGTGTAGTCTTGATAACGATGAAACTCAGTGAAACGAATATTTAGCTGAAATCAAAGGCAAAACGAAGACCATAGGACGGGTGTGGAATTAAGGAAGTGAATTAGTGTGAGAGTAAGCAAGTTTTAAGGTGAAACCGCGTTGATATATACTCCCTGCTTCCATGTGACTCCGATCCCATCTCATCACATTCTCATTCAATTAAAGTCTCCCTTCTCCTCCAACCTTTTCACACTCACCCACTTCTGCTAAGCCACTGCCAATGCTTCGTCTTGCCTTCCATTAAATCTTCATTGAAGATCTTGCGTGAGCCTTGGTGCGGTGGGAGTGGGAATAAATTTGACATGGCTCCACTACATCATCTCAGTCCCAGAAAGGTACTCCTAGTGCTCCTTCTTGTCTCTGTTTTCTTGGCTTCAATCTGCTCTTCCACCTCCAATCAAACCCCATCCCGCAAAAATGGTAGAAGAATATTGCTTGGACTCGATTTTTCAGAAGAGGATGAGCCAGTTGTGAAGAAAAAGGCCACTGCCACTGCCACTAGCACTAGCTCTCCTTTATCAAAACCCAAAAACCAGACCAAAACACCATCCACCATTACTACTTCAGCCAAGAACCAAACCAAGGTCATCAAGACCTCCGTTGGCATTTCCTCCAAGAACCAAACCAAGCTCATCAAAACTCCCATTGCCTCTTCCACCAAGAACCAAACCAAGCTCATCAAATCCCCGTCCGAATCTGCCAAGAACAAAACCAAGACCTCAGCACAAGATCAACCCATCATCAAAACCGACCTCAAGAAACTGAATTCCACCAAACTAACCGATCCCGCCACCAACAAGTCCCCAGATCTCACCAAGAACAAAACAGCCAAGGCCACCCCCATTTCGAAAGACTCTAAAACCCTTAGCACCGACAAAAAACCCAACCCATCCAAACGCACATGGCCAAGCTGGGTGGATCAAGACGACGACGGCGGCGATTTGGTGTCAGATTTCAGAACCCTCCCCTCCAAATTCCAAGAGCAATTACTCCCAGATTTGGAGAAAATCTCCAAAACCTCCAGAGTATATCTCAACAGAGCCAACAAAGAAATAACAAAAGGGTTCAAACCATACGTGGGCAACAAGTACGCGCCCACCATAGCCTCATTCGTCTCATTCGCATTCATCATAATCCCTCTCATCCTCGTCTCCCTCATCTTCAACAAAATCAAGGCCTATTTCTCCCTCCAAAAAATCATAATCTTCATCCAAATCTACCTCTCCATCTACTTCTCCATTCTCTGCCTCTCCTCACTGATCACCGGCCTGGAGCCCCTCAAGTTCTTCTACGCCACCTCCCAGTCCACGTACGTGTGCTTGCAAGTGCTGCAGACGCTCGCGTACGTGTTGTACCTCCTGCTGCTATTGATGTACCTTGTCCTCGTCTTCTCCACGGAGACCGGCCTTCCGACCAAGCTACTGGGCCTGGGCCAGACTCTGGTGGGCTATGCAGTTGGGCTGCATTACTATGTGACGGTGTTCCACAAGACGGTGTTGCATCAGCCGCCCAAGACCAGCTGGAAGATCCATGCCATTTACGCCACGTGTTTCCTTCTCATTTGTGTTTTAGCTCGGGTTGATCGGAGGAAGAAAGCATACTTGGATGGGGATGAAAGCAAACTAAGTTGATAGGTTTAATTCATTTACACCTCTACTCTTTTCTACATTTTCATTTGGTTGATGGGTATAATTATACCTTTGATATATACTACGCACGAAAAAGAATTCGTCCCCAGTTACTTTTTTGGTCAATTTGTAATTTTATAAAATTCAATAATTACAAGTCTTGCGAATGCTTAGGTTTTGTGCCGACAATTATGTTTGCGGTCAATTTTATATCTGCTTTTTTTTTTATTATGGTTCATCTTAACAGTATTTCACTGATAGATACATCATCATCTTTCCGGAACCTCCCACTGATAACGGTCTCTTAACGGCTAATCTTAGTCGGAATTTTTCTTCCCATGGCGGAACCTCCACTGCCGGGGGGTTCTAAAACCTTCCTATCTGCTCTCACCACTCGTTCTGCTCCCCTCTGCTCACTTCCTAATAACCCCAATCTTAATCCGAAAAGGGAATACCTGGGTGATATGGCTTGTCTATACACTGAAGAACAGGTCCAGTTGCTGTCCTCTCACTACTCAAATGCACTGATTGGAAAATTTACTAGAGGTCGCCCAACGATGGAGCAACTGGAATTGGCTTTCAGGACTGTGGGTTTTCAAGGGCGATATCAATTAGGTTCGATTGATTACAAGCATGTGCTGATTCGTTTCGAGAAGATGGATGATTTTCAGCGATGCTGGATAAAAGGGATGTGGCTCCTCAATGGTCGTTCGATGAAGGTTCTCCGGTGGACTCCAGACTTTTCTCCGAACACTGAATCCTCCATTGTTCCACTCTGGGTAACTGTTCGTGACATTCCTATTTTTTTCTATAACATAGGTATAATTGAGGATGTTGGTAACACAATTGGATCATATATTAAAATGGATGCAGCCACTGAAGGAATTACCCGACCTTCTGCCATAAAAATTTGTGTTGAATTTGATCTCCTAAAACCTTTGAAACCTATTATCAGACTTGGTACTGAAAGGAACCATCTTAAATGTAGGGTGGAATATGAAAATGTTCCATCCTACTGTAGCTATTGTTCTAGGATTGGCCACTCTGATAGTTTTTGTAATTTTAACCCTAGTGTGCAGCTATCCAGAAATCCTCCTGTTAGACACCAAGACCCCCCCCCCCCCCCCCCCGCCACCTCTCCTAAATGGAAACCTACTGGTAACAAGCTACCTCATTCCCCATCCATTCTTGGAGAAATGGAGACTGAGAAAACTTCACTACAGGCTGCTGATCTGCCCTCAGTTAATGTGACCACCAACCCCCTATCCAACCCTACACTTTATAGACCCGTTACACCTCCTGTAAAGGTCTCTGTCTCTGCTACAACTCTGAATGCAGGCCTTTCTGATGATGCGCCTATGGTAGCCAATGTCGCTGAGGAGGTTGTTATTGTTTCTGATGACAATGTTTATGATATGATGTCTGTGGAGGTCTTAGAGGAGGCTCTGATTATTTCTGACAATGCAGTTTCTACTGTGGTTTCTGTATCTAGACTCCCAGTGACCTCAACCCCTGCCACTCTTTCTAAAAATACTGATGAAGGCCATGTTGTGGATGCTCAAACTATACAGAAAGAGTGTACTACCTCTCAAGTAACAGATGTTTCACTTATGGGTTTTTCTGAGCCTGTGAGAAGAAGGGAACCAAGATATGATGTTGACAATATTCAGGTTCCTAGCAGTGAGAGTTACCCCCCTACAGTCCTTTTGTTGCTGCTCAGAAACTCTTCTACTCTCAGCAGAGGTCCTCATACAATAGATTCCTGCTACTTAATGACACAACTGAGAACATGGAGACTCAAGATGACCCACAGGAAACTCCTATCATTTCTGAGATACCAGCAGGTATTACAGTACCCCCTTTAGAAAAGAATGACCGGGTCACTCAGGTCACACAGGTAAGTCTTCTTGAACCTCCTCAAAATCCTGCTAAAAAACCTGCTCAGAAGAAAAAAAATAAAACCTTAGCCTGATACCTTTTTAACTCAGTTAAATAGGATTATGACTAGGTCAAAAAGCTGCTCCAATGTTTTCTGATGATTAATACAACTATGAAACTTAAATTCTTAGTGTGGAATATTAGAGGCATGGACTCTTCTATGAAGAGGCTATCCACTTTAATAAATACACACATATTTGATCTTCTCTGTTTAATTGAGCCTCTGCATGATAATTTGCAATGTGATTTGTATAGGTCTTTATTACACTTTGATAAATGTATGCATGTGAACACTGGTCAGATTAGGTTATTCTGGAATAATGATTTAACTTTATCTTCTATCACTGATAATCAGCAGTTTCTTTCAGTCCTTATTTACAGCCAAAAAATGAATATTCCAATGGAAGCAATTTTCATTTATGGGTTGAGAACTAGGAAAGGTAGACAGAATTTGTGGTATGATCTTAAATCTAGAACTAGTAATGCTACAGTCTACATAGGTGATTTCAATGCTATAACCTCTGTAAATGAGTACAAAGGTCCTTGTACTCCTAAATTAGGTAGTATTAAGGACTTTAATGAGTTTATTGAAGTTATGGAACTGGAAGAAATTAACACAGTTGGTAATTCTTTTACATGGAGCAATAACAGATTAAAAAGGCCAACCATCCATAGGCTAGATAGAGGTCTGTGCTCTGTTGGAGCTTTAGGTTCCCTTCCTCCTCCATTCAAGTGCTTAATAGAAGCACTTCTGATCATAACCCTCTATTTCTAACAGTAGGTAGCTCTGTACAATCCATCCCTAGGCCTTTCAAATTTCTCAATGCATGGTATAAAAGGCATGATTTTAATGAATTTGTTAGACAAAATTGGAGTCCTCCTATCTTAGAGTCAGGGATGCTAGGTTTTTCCTTAAAATGATTAGGCTTAAAAAAGCTCTAAAAATCTGGAATAAAGATCATTTTGGAAATGTACATGACAATGTACAAAAGGCTGAGGAAGAACTATGTGTTCAAGAGGTACAATATGATTTGAACAGCTCCCCTACTGAGCTTCTTAAGCCTAAAAAAGCCAAAGCAAGCCTTCTTAGAGCCATTCAAGAGCAAAATAGTTTCTGGAAATAGAAGTAAAAAATAAAATGGTTAAAAGAAGGGGATGATAACACTCTTCTTCCATAATTCTGTCAAGGAAAGGAGAGGCAGATTGAACATTACTAAAATCAAAAGTAGTGATGGTAGATGGCTAGATGAACCTGCTGATATTGAAAATGAGGCCATTCACTATTATGAAAATTTGTTAACTGATGAAAATCGTGGGCCTGGTCTTTTCCAATCTCATTTTCTTAGCCAGATTCCCAGTCTTATTGATGAAAGTGATAATGCCAGTCTCATTAGATTAGCATCTTTACAAGAACTGAGGAGTGTAGTTTTTAATCTTAATAAGAATAGTAGTCCTGGTCCAGATGGATTCACTTCAAAATTTTTCATAAAATCCTGGGAAATCATAGCTAATGACCTTCTTTCTGCTGTAAATAATTTTCTTTCTGGTCATGATATTCCCAGAGGTGTTGCAATTACCTAGATCACTATTATTCCTAAAAAGGATATACCTATCTCTTTTGATGATTTTAGACCTATAAGTCTTTCCAATGTTTTGAATAAGATTTGCTCTAAATTATTAATGGAAAGACTTAAACCCCCGATGTCTAAAATCATCTCTCCCCATCAGACTGCTTTTATGAAAGATAGGGACATCTCTGACAATGTCATCTATCTACAAGAAATGGTGAGATTTTTAGATAGGAAGACTAGGGATCATAACTGTATAGTTAAATTAGATCTTAGGAAGGCTTTTGATAGGGTGAAATGGTCCTTTCTATCTAGTATTCTTTTCAAATTTGGCTTCCATGGACAGTTTGTGTACAATATAATGAAAAATATGTCCCAAGCATGGTTTTCAGTGTTATTAAATGGAAAAGCGGTAGTTTTTTTTTCAGCCATCAAGAGGTATTAAACAAGGTGACCCACTCTCTCCTTTTCTCTTTAATATCTTCACTGAAGCTTTTACAAGAAGTCTTGCCTTTATCTTTGAAACTGGTAAGCTTCAGTACTATGATCTCCCTTCTAATGCTCTCAAAATTTCCCATCTTAGCTATGCTGATGACACCGTGGTATTCCTCAAATCCAGCACCAATACTCTTGTTAGATTTAAAGCCGTTTTGGTTACATTTGTGGAAACCACTGGACAGAAAATCAATTTTGAAAAAAGTGATGTTTTCATTCGCAAGCATGCTTCTGTTTCACACATTTCTCACATAAAAAGGATTTTAGGCATGAAATCAGGCTGTTTTCCTTTCAAATATCTCGGTGTTCCTATTTTTAAAGGTGCTGTGAAAAACATTTATTTTCAACCACTAATTGAGCAACTTGATAAAAGACTCAATAATTGGAAAAATAAATGGCTTTCTACGGGAGGTAAGATCACTCTTATTCAATCTTGCATCTATTCATTGCCTTAGCACATTTGGTCTGTTCTCAAACCTCCAAAACAGATCATTAAACAAATTGAAAGGAGGTTGAGTATTTTTTTTCTGGGGTCAGACTGAGTTCAGGCCAAAAAAATCCTCGAAAAAGGGGGATGCTTTAAGTTTCCCTCTTGACCAGAATGGATTAGGTCTTAGGTCAATTCATACCATCATTAATGCATGTTCTGTAAAACTATGGTGGAAGTTTCACATTGCAAAGGCCCTATGGACTTATTTTATAGCATCCCTGCCTAGATATTTTCAATGCTCCCAAACCTGGAAGAGAATTTGTTTTGTTAACTCCCGGTCTGAATCTCATACCAGAGTTATTCATGGTGTTGGTAGCTGTAATTTTTGGACTTCAAATTGGTTGGATAAAGGCCCTATCATAGATCATTGTAACCCTGATTTTACTTTCATTCCCGAGGATTGTACAGTAGCCTCTTTCTTTCACAACAGGGGCAATTTTTTACCCCAACTTATACCTTTCCTTAATCCTGACATTATTATTCTTTTGCAGGATTTCAGTTTGTCTCCTCACAGAGAAGATAAACTTATTTGGAAGCCTGACATTCACGGATCTTTCTCTTTTAAATCTGCCTACGGATTGCTCAGGGAACAAAGAGGTAGTATTTCCTCAATTAATCATATTTGGAATCCAAGACATGAGAAGAAGGTTTCAGTGTTTATGTGGCGAATGATTAACTCTCTCCTGCCTTTTGATAATATTCTGAAATCTATGAAATTCAATCTTCCTTCCAAATGCTGTATGTGTGAGAATGAGGATTCCCTAAATCATTTTTTTAACTCTTGCATCTTTGCTGTGAAAGTGTGGAAGGTCATACATAATTTTATGGGAATTGTTGATAGACTTTTTTCCTCACTTTGGGAGAGATTATCTTTCTACTTTACTTTTCCTGGCCTGTCTAGCTTCCATAACTTGCTCTTGCGTTTGACTCCATCAATCACATGTTGGTTTCTCTGGAAAGTGAGGAATAAATGGTTATATGATAATGTTAAACCTCACACATCATCAGTTCTTAAACAGATTAAGGAGTATCTTTTTTATCTCTTCTCTGTAAAGCCTTTTTTCATTTCAAATCAGATTGATGCTGAAATTGCAGACCACAATTTTCTCCCCACTGCAAAAAAACCACCCAAACCCAGGTTTGTCAAAGTTGTTTGGTCTAAACCCTGTTCTGGTCTAAAACTAAATGTTGATGCCTCTTGGTGTAAATTATTTCAGAGGGCAGGGATTAGTGTGGTAGTGAGAAATAACATGGGTGCTTTCATTTCAGCTCAAGGTTCTTATATTCATGCCAATTCTCCTTTAGAAGCTGATATGAAAGCTATCAAATTAGGACTCCAAGTTGCTTGTTCTTACTCTGATACTATCATTATAGAATCTGACAGTCTTAATGCTATCTCTCGTGTCTTGAATCCTATAACAGCACACTGGAAACTTTTTCAATTAGCTGATGAGATACATCACATGCTCAAAACATGCTCTTTAGTTCATATCTACAGAGAAGCAAATAAGACAGCGGATGCACTTGCTAAGTCTATTTTGTCATCAAAATCCTCAAGAATCTTTTCTTTTAAGTCTCTTCCTATACCTGTCCAGGGTATAATTAGACTAGATCAAATGATGACTCCCTCACTGAGAATAATTTAGAACGGATGCTACTGATTATACTTGTTTTAACAGGTGCTCATTCTATACTGAAGTTTCCATCAGTACCAGATTACCACCTCCTTTCTCAATGGTGAACTGTAAGGAATGGTTTCTGCCCACGAAGGTTTTCCTGCTCAGCCTTTATAAATTTCTGAGACCTCCTCTCCATAGACACTGCCCTATGGCTAACTCAGAAGAGGAAGTGGAGTTTCCAGCTGCCATACCACTTCTCCCTTTGGTATACAAATCTATCCTTATTTTTAGCTCAACCTTTTGACTAAATTGTGCTTCGTTTTTACGATCACTAAATTGTCCGAAGGTACAGAGCTATAATTTGTGATCATGGCAAGCTCTTGTATATGCTTAACTCTTCTTAGCAAGACTACTTCTGTTCATCTCACCAACATAGGTTAGCCCCATTTCTTTTGGAACCAAACCACGGTTGGTTCGGGAGGCTTTTTAGCTCTCATATGTACTTATATGATCCAAACTTAGCCGATGACTACTTGTATTTTCCGTTATGTTTTTTATTTTGAAGGCCTGGGGTAGCCAAATATAAAATCCCTCCATCTCTGGATGGTTTAATTTTTTAAAAAATCTTAACAGTATTTAAGAGCCATAATTTATGTACAACGTTATTACGTCCTTGTCAGGTGTACAAATCAAATTTAATGCTTAAAAAATTGACAGTGTTGTATTTTAATTAAGAACTGTATATTTTTTATTTTAAAAAAAGAGTTGTATATTTTTTATGAAGTTAATAATTACTAGACTTTAAAAATTGGGTAATATGCAAATATAACCCTATATGTTGGAGAAAGTGCAAATATAACACTGAGTTATTTTTTAGTGCAAATATAACCCTAACTATTATACATATGTGCAAATATAACCCTGACTATTATACATATGTGCAAATATAACCCTAAAGTCATTATTCCGGCATTGACTGACCAGGGTAATATTTGCACTTTCAATTATCGCAGGGTTATATCTGCACTTTCATTATCGCAGAGTTATATCTGCACTTTCATCAATTATATGAGGTTATATATGCACTTTTCTCTTAAAAATTAAACAATGTCGTCAAAATTAGAAGTTGGAAAATTCAACCTTTTATATATATTAACATGTTGGTTAAATCTTACAAATTATATATATCAAACATAACCAACACGTATATACACGTATATATACGTGTATATACACGTATATATACGTGTATATACACGTATATATACGTGTATATACATACATATATACGTGTATATACATACATATATACGTGTATATACATACATATATACGTGTATATACATACATATATACGTGTATATACATACATATATGTATGTAAACATACTCCCTCTAGTCCTCTATTTATGGCCCCATTTGACCAGTCATTTTTTCATAGCATATTTGACCATCAATAACTTTTGTTGTATACATTAATAAACATTATGTGAGATATCTTTGGATTCTCCCGAACATGTAGTTTTTGAAAAGTAAATTTTTATAATCTATTATCGTTCGTAACACAAGTTATTAATGGTCAAACATGCCTTGATAAAAAGTTAGAAAAAAAGGGGACATAAATAGAGGACCAGATGGAGTATTAGTTAAATGGTTGATAAGCTAATTTTCCCTCCTCTTGATATGACATCCAGAAGTATGAATTAGATCTTTTGATTGTGTTAATGTGTTGATAATTGCTAGATGAGTGTGATGATTTTGAACTTATTGTCATGTTTGTTGTAGGTAGCAAATGAGAGAAGTCTATGAACGACGAACGTTCTTGACTAATCTTGTATAAATGCATAAATTGGTTCAATGCTTAGACACGGTGTAGTGTTTATAAGTGTTACCAAGCTTGTTGATTATTTGTGCTCAATGCCATCAATGTGATACTTTTAGCCGTGTCTCAACTAAGAGAGTCATTGGTGAGGTTTGACAAGAGATGTTGAATTCACTCTTGCAAACTACTTAATTGTAAATAGGAAGCATTAGGTCTTATAAATTATATTTTTTAGAGGTACATCGACAACCTCCCACCATCTTTGGTGGAAGTCTGTCAGGGATGGGGGTATCAAACTGCCATTGCTCGAGCATACAAAGGCCTCCAGCAAACTTTTTTCTGTGGAGGAGATATGCAATCTGGACGTGGACAAGGACAACAAGTGGAGCAAGCTGGACTCGGCCGAGGTCCCGATGCAGGATATCCTCTTCGAACTCTACCAATACGGGATCTAGTATAGTGGAAAAGGAAAATGTATGAATTATTTCCGTTAGGGCTTTGATGTACTCATTTTCCTACTATTAGTGAAACTCTTCTTCTTTACTTATGCATTTTTGGTTTTTGTCAGTTGTAGATTCTAGACTTGGTGCTCCCGCTCTCAGCTACAAAAGGGGTACCATTTTTGACTTTTTTTTCCAAGTCATGAAAGAATGGTATCACTGGAATGAAGAGTGAGAATGGGAGCATCAAATCGAGGCCTCTCGATTCAGGAATAAATGAACTTAGCATATGGCGTAACTGTCTTCATGAGTGGTAAAAATAACTTCTCGATGTGCTTAGCCGGTCGAGGGAGGAAAGGGACCTTCTTGCCGCGGCTAGGAAGGGGCTCTTGGAGGACTATCATCTCCTCAAATCACGGAACAACGAGGTCCTTGAAGAGGTTACCTCTAAAGTCGGGTTTAGTTTGATGCACAAGTACATTGCCGCTACTAAAGCTTTTAAGGCTTCTCAGGGGTCCTAATCTTCTTAGCCTAACGAAAGCATCGAGAGTTACCATCGCGACGCCCTGGTGCTTTGAGATAATATAGAAATGGCTCGTAAGTCCCTTAATACAGATACTGCTAAGCTGGGAGAGTGGAAAGAGCAGAACGGGGAGTATCAACATCCAGTTCCATCTTCGCAGCGGGCAGTTAAAGAGAACGAAGTGCTCTGCGTACCTGCTTATAGAGACAAGGAAAAGATCGAGAGGGACTATGCCGAGTTACATAAGACTTATATAGCGACACCACCATCGTAATTAAGGGAGTACAAAAAGATCCGACCATTGTTGTAGATTTGTTTCTTACCTGTGCAATTACATCCCGGGCACTCCAACACGAATGCTCTACTTCCCAATGACCTATGAATTAGGCCAAGGGGTCGTTGGCACATTATCTATGACACTAGGACCTCTTACAACCCCAGGTTGCTACTTTTCACTATCTCTACCCGTAACCTATCAGACTACTTTGCGTAATCAGCTAAGACTGGTGCAACGACAAATAATTCATGGTATTACTCGAGTTCCCCGTGCACACACTCACGCAAACCCGTACCCCATTACCCATTCAAACATCCAGGTTTCTCTTCCCAAGGTGGCATCAATATTTGCACCAACATGAATATATACTAGAGTGTGTGCTTATATGGAGTGTACTATTCATGCAATTCAAACATTCAAGAACAAGTCACAATAATATCATGAACACAAAATTAGGATGATCTAGTGAATCTCACAAAACATAAAATACCATGCTCCTACAATTATCCCCAAACTATGGAAAATACTCTATAGATATGGAATTCAAATAAAGATTTGAATTCTACATCCTTGGATTAAAACGAAAATAAAAGGAAAGAAAAGAAGAGGAGAGAGTGTTTCTCTTTCTAAAGTTGCTCTCCTAGATGAACTAATAATGAGCTAACCTGGTAGATTAATGCTATATTTATAGTAGAGGGATATTAGGCCTAAAAATAGGCCCAAAATATGCCAAAAAATGTCTAAAACCCTAACTTAGCCGCCGCCTGGCGCAGGCCGTCGCAAATGGCGCTGTCTGCGGCGTGTACTTTGTCCTAACTGGCATGGGCTGCTGGATCTAGACTAATCCGCATCTAGTAATCTGGCGCGGGGCATATCGTCTGGTGCGGGCTGCTGTATAGTGCTGCTGCTGGATGCCGAATATGGTGCTGTCCATGTCGACTCCTTTAGCGCGGGCTGTAGTCTGGAAGCCTCGTTTTGGAACTTTCATATGTGGGACACGACCCTTGGGGCATACCATCGTCTAGAAGCTTGCTTTGCTCAGAAACTTGGCACGTGCCGTCTAATTCTCCACTCCCCGCCGGCTGTTCTCAACATTTTACACTTGGATCGACGCATGCTAAGGGTGTTCATGGGTCGGAGCGGGTCAGGGTGGGTCAGCTGACCCGACCCAAACTGACCCTAAATTAGGGGTTAAATAGGTCAGGTTGGGTTGGGTTAAAATTCTCATAGTTTAGGGTCGGGTCGAACAGGGTCATGGGTCATCCCAAATTGACCTAAATTGACCAAAATCATATAAAAATAGTAAACTTATTTTTTAAAAATATATTTTTTGCTTTATAAATATTTTTTTGTCAAGAATGTTAAAATTGTTTATGAAGTAAATTAATGATGGATATATTGTATTAAATTAATTCTTTTTTATGTTTTTTTTCAAGAAAATGAGGCAAAATTGCAAACGGGTAAAAATCTGACCTGGCCCATTTTAACCCATATGGGTCATTGACCTGACCCAACCTCAATGGGCTGGGTCAAAACGGGTTGGTTTGGGCAATTTGAACACCCCTAGCGCAGAGCATCGTAAATGGGATAGTTCATGCCCATACTTAACCGATTTGAGTGAAGATTGTAAACTGTGCGACCGACCCATGGTGTTTGGAGCGGTCCGTATCATTGCCTCGTGCTGAATCTTTTTGGCAAGGGCTAACTCCTCTGGCACGGGCTGTTGGGGCCAAACATGAACGGCTTGCCCCCACCCGTGGTACCTTGGCTGACTTAAATTCTTTCCTTTGCTACGGGTGAACCATTAGTCCGATTTGAGAGTTTTAGAAGATGATTTTATAGCACTCGAGAAGATGGATCCAATGGAATCAGCTTTGAAGGCTAATTCTTCTCAGATCATTCTCAGAATTTGGCGCAACTCATCAGACCATGATTCCCTGTTTCTTCGTTGACCGCTTTGAACACCACTGCCGCCTATCTTTGGCTCCAATTCCCTTCTACCACACTTTTATGTTCGTGGCCTTCATCTACTACTATTCTAGAGGTGTATTACCTTTTATCATTTCTACCATCCTTGCGATTGACCTTCAATATATTCTACTGCCCTTACAAATAACCATCACATAGAATGTAACCAAAAAGTACCCACGAGTGACCTACTGAAGATGATCACACGGAAGATCTATGTGCTCGTGGATACAAGATGCCCACTAGCACTAATTAAGTCTTCAAAACGTAGGATTTAGACAAGAAAACTAAACATAGTCGTATAAACCCCATTGTCCCGTAAAATCAACTAATACTAGCAATCCACCACACAAAACAAGCTAATAACTATGATGAATGCAACAGTTAATATACGCATAATAAGGCATATCAGACCCCCCACACTTAACCCTTTACTCATCCTCGAGTAAATAAAGACAAGAAAGAATTAAGCAAAATGTAGCGTGCAGACATAAGTTAACTGAGGCATCCAACTTATTCCTAGATTACCCTGTTTCCCCCAAAAAGAGTAAGAATCTCACAACTCTCACACCACCCCAAGAACATAAGTAATCTAACCACCTAAAAGTAAAATGTGGAAAAAGTAAAGCAAAAGAAGATAAGTGTTAAGCTAGCATACTTTTCTCAAAGTGATCCCAGAAGCAATAAAATATTCGTCTCGCAAAAACAATCCACCAAGGAAATCTAAGCATCGTCGACTTGGTTGTAACATAGGGATAACTCGTGATTCTTTACCTAGTTACAACCAAGGAGGCAAAATTATTGTCAACTTAGTTTTTTGTTTTCTCTCAATTCATTTTTCCTAGGAGCCCTTTCGGGTTTTCATCCTAGATTTAACACACAATGGGTACTCACTTCTCACCTTTTTCCACACGGTCTCTCATTTTTGCCTAGGCCCGTAAGCCCAGCCGGGCCTAACCTCTTACTTTTACCTAGGTCTTTCGACCTATTTGGGATTTTTCCAATGTTACCCAAGTTGACCTTTTGGGTTTTCAACTTGTACGGTTTTTAATATATTTTTTCATTTTTTTGGTGTAGCACAAAAATGCCCCGAAAGTGGGCTTCATACTACAAGAGATAGAAAAAAAATTACACCACCAATATCCTAAAACAACAACCCCATGCTAACTAGAAACCCTAGAATAGCATGTTATGCCACCAAATATCCATCCAAAAACATCCCGTAACAATCAAAAACCAAAATCACCAACAAACAAGATAAAACTACCAAGAAAAACATAAAATGCACCGAGGAAATCCAAGAATGAAACTCCCTAAGTGCTCACTACTCCCTCTCCCACACTTAACCAATGCCTAGTCCTCTATGCAACAACAACCATGTAAAAGCATAAGTGAGGTTGGGAGAAATAGTGACACTTACTCTCGCAGCCCCGAAGGGCCTTTCTCCTCGTTGTGACTAGTGTTGCTCCTCTCAATATATCCTGTTGCTTGAATTGTGGAATCAATGCAATCTATTCTCGAACTAAACTCATCCACTTTCATAATCACCCCTCATATTGCTTGGACTACCTCATGCAACACTATGGGTAGAGCTCGAAAGCTAATCCCCATGTGCTTGCAGTCGGTCAATTACATCTGTGGATAGGTGAGAGCAGCTAGGATGTGCTCTCGAAGAGATCTCACCCCCGGTCTCCTCAATGTTTATCTCTAGGGTGGGTAATACTCTATAGAACTCTGTCTCTTAAAGCGCTAGTCCGGCTCAATAAATATGTCATCCAAACATATGTCATGGTAGATGGCGATGCACTCCGATTGAGGAAGTACCATGAAACTACAAGTGCTCGCTCAGCCATAAAGCCATACATATCTATTTGTATGCGATGGAATTGAGGATCAAAACATTTCAACAATCATGTTACGTAAATATTCCTCAAGTGTTAGAATTTATAGTTTTATTCTCTTGTGATCTCGCATGTTTGTAGTTAGTTGAAAACCCCCTAAACACTGTTTTGCAATTTTAGCTATTCTCAACACACCAACGGATTGACAACCCGGACGTGGATGTGTTTAGTTGATTTTTGGAAATCTAGCATATATGTGGACATCATTGGTCTAGCCACTATCTACCCTATGGGTAGCTTAGTAGTAAGTTTGGGAGCAGAATATAAATCTATCTTTGACTCTTTTGAACGTCCTCCGCTCAGGTTAGTTACTCATCATTTTAATAACTCCGAGTGGAGGTAGTCACCAGCTCAAGTGGTTAACCGGTAGACCCTTAGATCGATTCAGTTGGTAGAGAGGTGCACTTGAAGTGGGGGATGTGCTATCCCTATTGGGATGGGCCCTTCACCCTATGGCTCCACTGTTGGGGCATAACCACCCTCTTGCTACCCATATGCGGGCAGCGCCTTAGCCTTCAATGACCAAGATCGCTCCCACACATGTAGCATTTGTGATCAGCCTCCTGAACTATGTATCAATCGAAAGGCAGGGCAGCAGAGCCCCTAACCAAGGGAGTGGTTACGTCCAGTATGTTCCCTCTTATTCCTAACATGCTATGGTGCCTGATGATGTGTAAGTTTTATTGGGCCCAAGTGCCTAGTCTAGCTGGCCTAGGGCTCCTACTTTACCGCTGGCCCAAGGAAGGAGTACTTTCTCCATAAGCAAACAAAATAGTTGCCCTACTTGCCAACATATATAAAGGTTAAAGGCAACCCTACAAACTTAACTATTCATTCCTAATTAAAATATTGTTTGCTAACTTAATCGTTAAACCCTCTTCCTCTTGGAAACCTCCAGGGGCTTTATCTTGGAGATCCCGACCACAATAGTGGCACAGCGGTGGCGGTAAATTGGGGTGCATCAAGTTGGCCCGCTCGGTGGGACCGTTAGTTAGATCTGTATATTTTTGTTGTTAATATCCACCTCTACAGCAAGCCCTTTGCATAGAAGTGAGTGCCTAAAAGGAAAGACCTTAGGTGCCAATGAGGAATTGCAATCCCCCTGCTGGAGGAGAAAGGGATGCAGGAGCAAGATGCAATCAGATCCTACCTCCTCAAGCACTGGTAACAAACTCCGAGAGGTAGGTCGAGACTAGATACTGGCAACAGGGGTATCAGAGGGGTTTCAAATGGAAGCTGCCGTACCTCCAAGATGGATGGAGACCAACATTAAGCCCTGGGTAGGAGGTGTTAGAGCTTTTACGTCACAAAGCCAGGCACGCCGACCAAGGGTGGATGAACTGCAGTTTATAGAAACTATGGCAGATTCACAAACAGAAGTTACAATGAGGGATGCTCGAGTAATTAGGGGCATGAATAACACGTTCCCCCCGTCATAGTATGGCCTAGCGCAACTAGCTTAAACCCTCAGATTGGTTACTTATCAGGTGAAGCCTCCTATGCTATATCAGAGGATGGTCCAGCAGTAAGTGGTGCCCCACCTTCGATGCCCTTGGCATTGCAGCCAAGATTCCAATTGCAAGCTAGCCTAAGAACATCCTACCAAGCAGATATGGGGATTGGGGCCAAAGATTATCCCCAACAAACATTCCCTAGCATAGGCCAAGCGTTGGCATAATTGATGCCTATTTTGGTACCTCATTTTTTGAACCAAGCCATCCTTTACTCGATGGCCATGCCAATAGAGCGTTACCCAGGTTTTGAGAACCAGATGCATTCATGGCCCTTACCGGAGATCTCTTTATATGACTCCTATCAGGGGCTACAATAGCTGTATTATAACTTGTTCTGGGAGAACCGCGACCTGGATACATGGCCTCGAACCAGATACCTAGTATCGATGCTTTTTTTTGGCTAAACCAATATGGAGACTCGCAAATAAGAGGCGAGTCGAGCGATGCCCTTACAAGGGAGCTTGACGGGTTGATCAGTCATTTGGGTCAAGTCGTAGGATCCCCCTTCAGTCCGGTAATAGTGGTCACTCAATGGCTCAGCGACGTGAAACCACCCGAGGGGCTCCCCAAGTGCAGTGGAGATTCAGACCCCTGGGAGTTCATATAGACCTTCCTTAGTCTGGTGAAATCGAGGGACTTCAACAAACAGCTGACATGTAAGCTGGTAATGAGTTACCTCTGAGGAAAAGCTCAAGAGTGGTTTAACAAGCTGGGCAAGGGATTGTTGCACTCATACAGAGACTTTGGAAGGGACATTTTGGGCCAATATTTTCAAAACAAAAGATTTACAAAAAACTAGATTGCGCTCTATCAGAGCAAGCAGAGGCCTGGCGAATCAGTGGAGGCCTTCTATCATTGATATATGGATGAGAGCCTCAGAGTAATTAATCGCACCGAGGATGGAGTAATCCTTGGGTACATGAATGGAATTTCCAACCTTGACTTGTACACGAAGTTGGTCTCGAAGAAGCCAGAAACCTAGCAGCAACTACATCAAATCGTGGAACAATATCAAAGATCGAGGAAGCCACAAAGAAAACGAGAGGGGGACATGTGAGGTGAAATGGGCTCTAAGGCCTCATAATGAAGACCAAGATGGTCAAAAGCTTCAGAAAAAGGCTTCGAGGGCTATGTTACCCTAACCAAATCCCAGGTGGAAATACACTCCATCCACAAGGGGTGTTTCGAACTCCCCCCTCCGGGGAGAAACTACCCCAGAAAAAGAGATTCGTCCAAATTATGTGACCATCATAAAAAGCATGACCATGATACGAGCGAGTGCCCCTACATGAAGAAACAAATTGAAAGATGTGCAAGAGAAGGTCCCAGACTACGTCAAGAGACCAAAAGGAGAAGCCTCCTCAAAGGGACAAGGAAACCGCCGATGGAAAGGCAACAATAAAGGGGCTAATCGAGGCGGCAGAGAACATCATGGAAATGATGGGGAGCAAGCTGGAAACTAGGCCAGAGAAAATGTCATACCTGATGCCAAAGCTCGGCCGGATAGGAATCGAAGGGACGAGGTTAAACGGGTGATCAACTTTATCAATGGGGTGGTGTGTGACCAATCTTCAAACACCATCATCAAAGCATAATCTCGGTACGTGCCCCCCGTAGAACCATGCCAAAAGTGATTTTGACCAAAAGATGCAATCACTTTCTCAAAAGCATACCCGGTGCCCAGTTGAACCCCCCCATAAGGACCCGATGGTAATCCATGCAACTATCAGAGACTTATATGTCAAAAGGGTGTTCGTGGATGATAGCAGCGGAATGGAAGTGATATTTGCCAATTGCTTTGATCAAATAGGTATTGGGCATGAACGTGTGAGAAGAACAACCTTTCCCCTATCAGGTTTCACTGGGAAAATGGTGCTGCCCTTAGGTGTCATAACCCTCCCAGTTAAAGTGGCTGACGGAAATAAAGAAGTCACGATCGATTGCATCTTTGCAGTGATTGATGTCATATTCCCCTATAATGTGATATTGGGGAGGCCCCGGATGTGCCAGGTGTGGGCCGTATGGTCCCCTTATTACATGGAAATGAAGTTCCCCACCAAAATGGGAATAACTTTCATAAAGGGGGACCAACCGGCACCCAGGAGTTGTTTAGTGATAGCATTGAAAGAAGCTAAAAAGGAGAATAGGGTGGCTTCAGTCAATAGAGAAATTAAACCCATGGAAATGGAACCAATCATTATTTGAACACAGGGAATGATGCTCATGGGAAAAATGATACCACCCACAACGAAAGAAAAAAAGCTAAAGGACCTCCTAGATAATTATGCTGACATGTTTTCATGGAATACGTTCGACCTCACAGGAGTACCCAAACAACTGATGGTCCATAGTGACCCCTCCCAAAAGGCAATTAAATAGAAAAGGTGGTCATTTACCCTCAAAAGGGCGGATGCCATAAAAGAGGAAGTTCAGAAACTTCTTCGAGTGGAGGTCATCGAAAAAGTATTTTACCTCGAATGGATATCGAATCCTATGATGGTTCCCAAGAATGATGAGGCTTGGCCAATGTGTATAGCCTTCAAGGATCTCAACAAATGCTACCCTGAAGAAAGCTATCCCTTGCCCTCTATTGACGTGCTGGTCAAAGCAATAACAGGATATGAGGTGATAACCTTCTTCGATGCTAATAAAGGCTACCACTAGATACTCATGGCAGAGGAGGATAAGCAGTAGACGTCATTCATAACAAACGTGGGGAAATTTTTCTACAAGAAAATGCCATTCGGTCTAAAGAATGCATGAGCCACCTACCAAAGGCTGGTTGATATACTCTTCAAAAAATAGATTGGTAGAAATGTGGAAATATATGTGGATGACATGGTAGTCAAAAGCAAGGGCTACAACCAATTCCAGTTGGACCTCGAAGAAAACTTCTAGAGGCTCTAAGAGGCCAATCTAAATCTGAACCCAACTAAGTGTGTGATTGGGGTTAGAGCTGGAAAATTCCTGGGATTCATGGTCTCACAGAGGGGGATCAATGTGAACCCCAAAAAATTCAAAGCTTTGACAAGCATAAAGCCCCTCGAACGGTCACATACGTCCAAAAGCTAACAGGATAGCTAGCTGCACTCAGTCAATTCCTTTCAAAAGGGGCTGAGAAACATTTTCCATTCTTCAATGTGCTTTGAAACGATAAAAAATTTTAATGGATAGAAGAGTATGATAAAGCCTTCCAAGACTTAAAGGAACACTTACAAAGCTTTCCCACCTTGATGATACTAGAGAATGGGGAAGATCTGTACCTATACATCTCAGCATCCTCCTTAACAATAAGTGTGGTTTTGGTAAAGGAAAAAGACAAAGCCTAACACCCAATATACTCTGTAAATAGGGCATTCCATGGCCAGGAGACTCGATAGACTGCTGTCAAAAAGTTAATATTGGCCCTATTCCATGCAGCAAGGTGCCTCTTTCCGTATTTGCAAAGCCACAAGATCATCTTGTTCACCGCCCATCCAATTAGGAAGGTGCTTCTGAAGTCAGAGTCCTCGAGGTGAATGATGATGTGGGTAATTGAACTTGGGAAGCATGACATCCAGTTCCACCTAAGAAAGGTCATTAAAGGCCAAGCCTTAGAGGATTTCATTGTGGAAATTATAGAACCAATTGTAGTAGACAATGTAAAAGAATTAGAGGAAATATGGTATATGTTGATGGGTTATCACACTTGGGAGACAGTGGGTTCGGTGTACTTCTCACATGTCTCGACAAGAAAGATTATCCCTACGCCCTACACTTTGACTTAAAGGTCATGAACAACGTAGCGGAGTATGAAGCACTGATCGCTGGTCTTTGAATAGCCAAAGAGTTAGGAGTTCGAAGATTGGAAATATTCAGTGATTCCCAAATCATGGTTCTCCAAGTCAAGGGGGAGCATGAGGCTAGCAAAAGAAGCTTACAACGTTACTTGGAAGTGGTGAAACCCCTCCTCAAACATATCCACTATTACACCCCCACTCAAATCCCTCGAGAGAAAAACAATGCAGATGCACTGAGCAAGTTGGATTCATTGGACTTGGATTACAATCCCAAGGGCACCTAATGGTGGAAACGCTGAGTAAACATAGTTTTAAACAAAAAACAATGGTAATGATGGTGGAAGAACAAAATTCATGGATAATGCCTATTATGAGCTACCTTCGAGATTGTAATCTCCTAGAAAATTTCATTGAAGCAAGGAAAGTTACGCTGAAAGCACCCAAATATGTGATCCACGAGGTTGTGATCTATCGGCAAGGTCATCTGCATCCGCTTCTTCGATGCGTATGGAGTTGATTATCTAATACGTGAGGCTCGTGAAAGAGCCCGTGAAAGTCACCAAGGGGCTCGGTCAATAGCTACGAAGCTCTTCCTGGTTGGATATTATTTTCCTAAGATGTTCGATGAAATTAACAAGCACATTCAAGCCTGTCATCAATGCCAATGGCATGCGCTAATCACCTATGTCTCCCAAGAAAAAATGATGAACATAAATAGCTCTTGGCTATTTGACAAATGGGGGATCTATATGGTGGGCCCTTTCCCATAAAACCCAGGACACTTTCGATACCTAAACGTGGCCGTGGACTACTTTACAAAGTGGGTCAAGGCCGAAGCCCTAACCAATATAAAAGGGAAAGCTGTGATCGGTTTTTGCTGGAAGAATATCATCTATCATTTTGGACTCCCTCAAACCATCATAACTAAAAATGGTGCCCAGTTCGTCAATGACCCGTTTAAAAGATGATGTGAGGAATATAAGATCTATCAGAGAGTCACTAGCATTTACTATCCCCTTGCTACTGGGTAGGTGGAGGCAACAAATCGAACCCAGTGTATACCTAGCCTATAATTAGCATCGTTGGGATGAAAGCCCAACCCAAACAACAAACATCCGTTAGGCTGATGAACCGCTAAACATGGAGAGTGGTCGGAAGCAAGCAAACCGATAAAGACGGGGACATAATCAATATACAATGAGGAATTTTAGCCACGAACTGGATATGTAGAGATTGTGGTACAACCCACGATCCAAAAAGAGATAAATACGGAACCACGATACTAGATCTTTATAAATATAGCAAGAGAAACAATGAAGAAGGTGAGCATTAATATACTGAGGAATTACAATTCTCCAGAGAGGAGACTAACTCGATCATCGGAGCCTTTTCCCCATAACCACTTCTGGGATCTGTCTTGCAGGAAGAAAACTGTACAAGGTGAATGGCAGGGTTCAACTTGATGAAGCAACACCCTCATTTGGAGCGTCTGTGGGGACAAATTTTTTTTCTAGGTTTTAAGATTCTTCAGGTAAATGATGGTGTTAACCAGAAGTGCAAAAAACAACCATCGGACCCAAGAACACACAACTGGCGGTAACAAGAACACACAAAAACAGGAGTATATCCCTAGTAGAGAGAGGGAACGGAACACGGAAGGTATGGAGAATGAAGAACAAGCAGAATCTCCTAACACAAACTAGGAGAAAGAAAGGAGGGCGTTCGCGACATTCTTGGAAGCAAACATAGAGAGCCTCTACAATCAATTTTAGACAGCACTCAAGCCCAAATTGAAGGGAATGAATAAGAAATTAAGTCAAGAGCCCAAAAGTCTTAAATACGAGGAGGATTTACGAAACATAGTGGAAGATGACGATGCAGACAAGTCACCCCTAGTACCACATCTTCGAGATTACAAAATCCTAAGGACTTCAAGCTTCCTCTCCATATTAAAATCTATGATGGGACCACATATTCAAAAGAGTTCCTACACTCTTACCGAAATAACATGAGGTTTTGAGACGTGAACATCGAGCAGGTTTGCAAGACATTTCCCATTTTCTTATTAGGAACAATGATCATGTGATATGAAGACCTGCTAAATGGAAGTATCAAATCGTTGGCACAATATTCATATATATTTTTAGGATGTTTCAACTAGAAATAAAAATTCACAAAAATAATTGCAGATTTGAACTACATAGCTCATCGATGTGATGAAACTCTAGCGGAGTATCATAATAGGTTCTTCATTGAGAGCTTGCAAGTTTATGATCTAACATTTCAATTGTCGTTGGGAGCATTCACAAAAGGCATGCAATCTGGACAATTTTACAAAGAGTTAATGAAGAATATGCTCAAAAACTCGAGAGAGTTACAAAAAATGATAGAGCAGCATGTTCGGATAGAAGAGGCGAATAATCGCAAAATAGAGCAAGAACGAGGAGAAACAAGAATGACTGAAGACTCACATAAGGGGTTCATGAAGAAAGGAATGAGCAACACTCCTTTTAAAGGAAGAGAACAGGGATGCATGCAGCATCAATCCAAGAACCCTCCTGAAGAAGTCAAGCAAAGAAATATGTTAGGCAAATAGGGAGCTATTTTGCGATCCACTGCCAATGATAGAACCCCCATAAAAAAGGTCCAGATAATTTTATTTTTCCTTCCACAAAGACCATGGACACAACATAGAATATTGTAGGGATTTTAGGTGGAAAATTGAGGAAAACCTAAGGAATGGGTGCCTGATCCAATATAAGAAGGAAGCAGGAGGAAACAAGTATAGCGAAGCTAACAAAACAGGGAACCTCTTTACACGAAAATAAGGAATATCGATCTCTCTTACCAAAAATAAGAAAATGATAGCAACAGTAGATTACATCAACGACATAGTGGATAAAGTTCCAGAAAATGTTATCCTGTCCATACATGGAATGACCGAATCACTGTCTAATAGTTATTGGAAAGCCAAGGCTAGATATTCCCCCCACAAGAGCCAATTGATAAGAGGTTCTGCTCGGATGAAGTGATCAAATTTAGAGAAGAAGATGCAGTCCCCAACATTTTGCCACATAATGACCCGATGGCTATTTTCGCTAAAATTGGAAATGCACCAGTTCACAGAGTAATCGTGGATCATGGAAGTGCGATTGAGATACTCTTCATTGATTTCTTCAATATGTTAGGGTTTAAGCGAACTACCTTAAAGAAGTTCACGTCCTCTCTGGTTGGATTTATAGGACGAGCAGAAATACCGTTAGGAAACATACAACTGCTTGTTACAGTTGGAGACAGTGATTGACATTGTACCGCAATGTGTAATTTTGTGGTCATGGATGCGCCAAGTACGTTCAATGACATCATTGAAAGGCCTTGGATGAGCACATCAATGGTGATATGGTCCCTATACAACTTAGTAATGAAATTCCCAACTCCAACTAGAATTGCAACAGTAAGAGGAAATCAACAAACAATGAGGCTATGCATGGTGATCGCAATGAAAATAGGGAAAAGTATGGAGAAAGTCAAGATGGTTAACACTGTGTCCAAGGTGGGAACACTTGGCCATCAGGAATTGAAAATAGATTTGAGGGAGGAAACTGAGCTGCTAACTTTGGATGACCAAGATGATTCCAAGTGTATTAAGATAAGAAAAAAATCTCCCAACACCAGAAAAGGAAAGGGTCATACAAATCCTACAAAGTTAGAAGGATACATTTTCATGGAGCGTCCATAACATGGGAGGGGTTGATCTAAGCATGACTACCCACTCCTGGAACCTTAGTAAATCGGTTAAGCCAGTCAAACAGAAGCAGCGAAGCTTCACTAATTATAGGCAGAAATCATTTGAAGAAGAAGTCACAGCCTTGCTTCAGGCAGGTATATTGAAGAAGGTTATCTACCTAAAATGGTGAAAAAATTAGACGCGGGATGGAAAATGTGTATAGATTTTACTGACTTAAACAAAGCATACCCAAAGGATTTCTACCCTTTGCCCAAAATAAATTAGCTAGTCGAAGCAATATCGGGCTACAAAGTTCTATCCTTTTTGGACGTGTATAAAAGGTACCACCAAATACTGATGAATCCAGAGGACACAGAAAAGACAGCATTTACAACAAGCTTTGGAAAATTCCGCTTCTTGAAAATGCCTTTTGGCCTTAAAAATGCAGGAGCAATGTAACAGAGTGTGATTGATAGTGCATTTTGCAATCAAATAGGGCTGAACGTGGAAGCATATGTTGATGATATGGTTATCAAAAGCAGAAGGGTCAGTGTCTTTTCCGCAGATTTGAAAGAAACTCTAGATATGTTACACAACATTGTGATGAAGCTTAATCTCAAGAAGTGTGTCATTGGAGTAGATGCTAGAAAAGTTTTAGGCTACTGGGTATATTCCAAAGGGATGGAAGCTAACCCAAAGAAAATACAAGCTATAGTAAATCTTCCCCAGCCACAAACAGTTAAAGAGGTACAAATAATAAAGGGATCGTTGGCAGCACTCAGCAGATTCATTTCAAAGGAGGCTGAGAAACACTTACCACTCTTCAAAATATTGAAGAAGGCCAAGAAGTTTAGTTGGAACAAAGAGTGTCAA